>OY720637.1:85754826-86240100 GCA_963169105.1 Ceriagrion tenellum | reverse complement strand
CGGATATCGGTGATGGTAAATATATATTCTTGGACCAAAATCTCATTACGCAAAAAAAATATGGTGGAAAGAGTAATTCAAGACGGGGAAATTTCAGAGTCAGGTAATAATGGGGTCATATAGCGTTACGAAAAGGTTTGAAAAATATAAAACTAAGGAGAATGAGGAAAGAAAAGAGGCGCCTTATAGAGCAAATAGGCTTAAAGACATGTGAAAGTAAATCGACGAATCGGAGACTCGGATAAATTTTATGACCAGGACATTGGGCGAGTAATGAAGAGAACAAAGGAAAAAAACTCTGCACTGAGAGTGACTAAATAAAATAGCCTTAAAAAATACTTGAAGTGAATAAAAAACTTCCAAAAGCATCCAAAAAAAGGCTGTTGCTATAAATGATTTTCTAAGAGGTTAACTTTTAGATATGGTGGAAATTGGAAGAAACTGAAATAGAAGAAATGTAGTAGCATATTACGAAAGGTAAAACTTTTTTGCTTAGAAATTAACTTTTACAATAATGTACATTAAGAATTCAGGAGAAAGGAAGCGACATAAAGGAAAAACAACAAATTTTTACCTTAAAGATAGTTGAATTTCAAGAATAGGTTTTTCCAATTTACTACAAAAAGCGTGTACTTTTATTCCGCTTTCATTTTTAGTGCAGGGAAAGTATTTCATCAATACCAGATTCATCACTTTTTTTTAGTCACTACCCGATTTTTTTCTGTTGTACTGAGAGCCATAGGGCAAACAGTAACTCCAATTTTGGCCATTTTTTATATCAACACGTAAGTCATATTTGTGCCTAATCCTGAACAAATCAAAGAAAATTTTTATCTGGTATACAATAATATTTGTTTGATTTTATCCTGTCCTTTTGCCTTATGTGAAAAAGCGAAATTATAAAAACATTTATTTAGAGTGCGGTCAATTTGTAATGGATATAATAGAGTAATTGAGTTGTTAAATGGAGAATCAAAGACGCAAGGAATCGGCCTACATCCTTTTCCAAAGAAGGTAGAAAGAGTTGAGTATTGACGTGAAGGAAAGAAGAGCACTAAATTATTTTTATGTACCCGAGCATGATATTTAGATACCCTTAAGTGTATATTTGGTACTTATTGATGCAGGAACTTGAAGTAGGTTGATACAAAATGACGAACGTAGTTCGCAGTTTTTTGAGCGCGGGCTGGGTGAAGATAAAAAAAATGTAAATGGATGGGAAGTTGAACTTAGAAACTCTATACATACATAAGCTAACGTGGGAGGAAGCTGTTGGCGAAAATTTAAGGAGCTCGAAAAGGGTGGTTGCTGGAAGTATATTGAGGGGTAGCAGCATGTTCAGGCCGTGATAGGATGTAAAGCTAGCTGAGAGGGAAGCAGAAAAGTATTATTTTTCTGGTCGGCTTGATATCGCAGGAAACTACGAGGAACTTAAGAAGGAAATATTGCAGGCCTGAAGTTGTTTACATAGTTTAGGACGACTTTAAAAGTATCTGGAATGTGCAATAAGCTTAAAAAGGTCAGACAAAGCGTCGAGGTGGTAAAATCCGCCCAAATTTGACGCAATATTCATTGAAAGATAATATTTTTAAGCAATTCTGGTTGGTGCGCAAGGTTATATCATGTCTGCTGCTTATGTATAAAACAGTTTAAGGCGAAACTTTGGGGAAATATTCTATGTCCATGTTGGTAAGACTAAAATAGCAACTATGGTTTCCACAATGGTTTTAATGAAAACTGACCATGGATTCGACATGATTTTTTCATAAGAAACACAGTGGAAATTACTATTGTCATTAAACTGTTACCATCACGCCGCTTTTTTACCTGTATTTCTTAAACCTAGAAACTGACCGTCATTATAAACTCATTAAAACCTAGTAAGTACATTAAATGAGGCGTTGTTTTAATTCAAAATTTCACTTTTATCTAATTTTAGCACACTGTTCCTTGAATAAACCTCTATGAATGCGTCTATAGATATTTTTTTATAATTCCTCCAGAAGTGAATTAGAAGACTATTCAATCATTAATGATATACTTGTAAAGCTGGAAGCAGCTTTTTAGTTAATCCTTATTGATATTGGGTATTTTTAATCTGGTAGATTAAAACTCCGAATTTACGGCATTTAAATAGTTTCACCACTTAATCGAAAGGGATGCAAATGAGGTTTATATGAATTCAGGTGATAAAAAAGTAGAAATGATTTATTATTAATCTTCGATCATGAAACCATTCACTATATTCCTTTTCAATCGTCGGAATTATTCTTTTCTATGGCTTGAAATCACGCAGTCGGCACTCGGAATTGGGCTCTCTTGGTCCACCGTTCTATCATATACGGCCTCCACTCCTGCATTCAACCCGGCACCGACTCGCGTATATATACTTCGTCCGTGAAAGCGGATTCTAGAGTGGAATTTTCGGGGAAATTGATAAAAAATATGGACGGGAACGGATGAGGCTTAAACCGTGGTGGGCGAGGAATAACTCGAGGCCGAGCTGTGCCGAGGAGGACGAATGTGTGCCCTCGAGAAAAACCCTCACATCGGAAACCCTGGCAGCCGTCGAAAATGAAACATCCGAGCACAGGAGTGGGTCATTTTTGTGTCGCGGACAATTTGCTCCCGATGGCTTAAGGGAAAAAATATATATACCCCCACGTTAAGAACGAGGCTTCCCGTTCTTCGGGAGAAAGTCACGTGGAGTAGTGGTGGATCTGCAGATTGCCCGCTCTCAGACTCGCCTCTTGCCCTCGAGCGATCGACCCGAAATGGATAAAATGTCACTGGGGCACCAGGGGATTTGGTACGTGCAAAAATTTACCACCTCTAAGCCGAGAGGACCGATATTCGAGGTTTATTGAATTGACCACACCTTTACCATCAATCCGGTGTACTAGGAATGAATTTATCCTTTTCTGAGGGATCGATAGCAATACCATTTTGTTTTGATTTTGAAATACGGTCAGCTGGTTGCAATTTTGCACTGTTTTTTTTATTAACTATTGACTATAATTTCATTAAAAATTTACGTAGGTGTGCTAGGGAAACACGATAGGTCCAAAAACTGCCAAAATGAAAACCTGAACTGTGATTATCTATGAACTGTGAAAGAACCTAATAGCTGAAACAATAGGTGCATCTAATAGCTAAATTCATAATGCAGTAAGTTGTGATGGAAACCTTGTATTTTTTTAAAGGTGAAGGAATTCAGTTTCGGAGGAAAGGGCTCTTTATTTAATGATGCCGGACAATACGAAAGTGCGTGATTTTTAAACAAAGTTTCTCCATAAATTCCATTGAAGAAGGAAAAGTAGTCATAGAAAAGTTAATATTTTTTGCAACAGTATTAATGACTACTCGGTCAATGATAGAGTACAATGTCAAACGTATTTTATTATATTTCATTTTTCACCAAAAATTAGCCAAAGGAGAGACCTTTCCTCGTGACTCTCTGTGCACTAAAAATGGACGAAATATTGCAATATAATGATCACTCACCGATTTAATCACAATTATTTAATTATAATTCGCATGTTTCTCGAAGGCTGAATTTCAGTTCAAGAGGGAAGACCGCCGATGTAGAAAGCGCAGCCATTAGGGATACAAGACGACATATATTAGCCACATGGAAAAAAATAATTAACAAAATTATCTGAAGGAAAAGCGACGCTTGAGTTCTTAACATCGTAATTTACTCCATAAACATTAACATATTTCATTTTTACGGTATTTATAAGAATGTATTCTACATACAGCAACATTAAAAATTTGAAGTGCACGTGTAACAAGCACATAAAAAGATTTACTCATACAAACAGCAGAAACAAAATAAACTCTACATTAAAGAAATGGAGATGACATTTTTAAATACTACTGTCTAGATTTGCAGCTAATATACGGAATGATATGTTTTGTCAAGTTTTTAGATGGTAGAGAAAAGAGATCGATATATGTGGGAAGTAAATTTATAGGAAGAAGTAAATTTAGAGAGGGGAAATGGAAGAAGAACGAAGGTTTAGTTGGTGATATTTATTCGTATAAGGAGAGACATTTGAAATCATCTTGCGATAACCTTTTTTCCCTAAAGTCGATACGAGTCATCAACTCACGTTTTATCCATTGCAACATGACTCCGCACCCAATATAAGAAGAAACCTTTAACATCAACTGTGCAAAAATTGCGTGACACACATTAACGAGGTGGTTAGGAAAATAGTTTCACGCGCAAAATGATGGAATTCTTAGTATCGCTTGCACCGAAAAAATTCACATCAGTTACTAATGCCAGTAATGAAAGGAACCTTTACCTCAAAAGTACAACTGTTTATTTATCAGAACGCTGAGACGTGGGTTTCATCGCATTTGCGATCAAAATAAATGCCCGCTGTGGTTGGAATTTGGACTGATGCACACACGACGGGCGGCGCCAAGGGCGCCAATGCATCTGTGCGACATTGACAAGAAACAATTACAAACAGTCCATGTCAATGTAAACTTACGTCTTAAAATAAACGAAGCAAATATTTGACTCTTTTGGAAGAGGAATCACTTCGGCTGGATAAAATGTTATGGAAGTCCCTTCAAAAGGTCTCTGTCGGTGATCAATGATGGAAGGGCAAGGAAGAGGACGGGCATAAAGCGGGCCATCAAAAAATAACTTTTCCTTGCGAAACCCCTACTATGATGATATTAGAGATGAGGAGAGTTTTGACTCCATATGAGTTACATCTTGCAAAAGAATAATGGGAAGGCTAGAAATAACAGACACGAGATATGACTAGTATATGAGGAGAATGGAGAAGATCGACGATAAATGTTTTAGATAAACATGAATTAAGTATGAAGGATCTCAGGTTTTCCCGACGTATCTGATGAATAAAGGTTTCTCGGGTTTTCCAGCGGGTGAGCAGGTCCATGGGGCCCAAAGTTTCGGAAGCTGATACCCCCCTGATGATGGAGGACAAGTCGTTCTCCGAAACGTTGGGCCCCATGGACCTGCTCACCCGGTGGAAAACCCGAGAAACCTTTATCCATGAATTAAGTATCTCTAAAATATATCCTAAAAGAGATGTCAGTACGTTTTTACATGAACAAGAAGGCTTTAAAAGTGCTAACAGTGGGCCATAAAGATGCAAAATACAGCCTAAGACAGGATAAGCTAACTACTTGACTATCTGCATGCCTTGCCGCAGAGAAAATTAAGTAAAACAAGTAGCTCTGACTCATAACTAAAAGCTTTGTGGAACCGTGGAGCTACACTCATGTGGAGTGGTTGAAATAGGCGGTCTTTCAGGGAGTAGAAAAAGAGTGAAGGGAGACAGGGAGCATGTGTACGAATATCAAGAAATTGCTGGTAAAAAGTCTGATATGAAATGCAGAAATCCAAACACCGGTGAAAAAATGAGAGAAAGTTGAAGAGAATTAGGACATGGGCACGTAAGATGGTGGACAAATACTTTGGAGCGAGATGAAGACATATGAAGAGGTACAAAGACGGTGGTTGAGGAGAGGAACTGCTAAATGAGATTGGGGGTTTTAAACCAGTAATGATGGGCGAAATGCTAATAAAAGCCTTGGCGAAAAGGAGGATGATGAGAAATAGAATAGGAATTATTGATGGGATGGAGAGATGGAGAACAAACAACAAGCTAAAGAAATAAATCATGTTTTAGAGGTAGGGGTCTGCGAATGAAAAAGTCCAGCAGATTTTTACTCTCTTTCATGTACACGTATCTCAAGCGGTAGATCACGTAGGTAGTCTTGTATCTATTTAACTTCTTCTATCCCTTGCTTATAAAGTTATGATATCTCTTGGTTTATCAGCAAAAATTATACAGATAGCTACTGTTAATATCAATCACCGATAAATTGTCAGAAGACGGACTATGGGACTCCATCATCGGATCATCGGATCGTAGCAGCTTCAATACGTGGTGTCTTTATTGTAACCATTGGCCCCGTATTAGCAATTTTATTTCAGCATACTTCTTATAGTAATTATTATACTGTAACATTGCTATAGAAAGTAACCGGTCACCGTTGATATGTATTCTATGCCATAAACTTCCTCTCATAACCTTATGATAAACCTTGCTTGTAAGATTTTCGGGTAAAAATTATGAAAGGCATATTATGGACAGGTTATATTTGAGCCTCATTATTTAACTACGTAACGAATAAGAAAAAAACAAATGAGCGCCATTTGTTATTTTCCTATCATTGGTTAGTATACTAGCAAACTTTCAAGTATGTATCGGAAAATAATTAGTTTTGGACTATTAACCAGCAGTTTAAGGGTTTTCGACTGCCGTGCGGTGGCTATTATTGATCCATAAAAGTCATACTTAGTTCTTTTTTGTACTGTCCTAACTGGAATAATTACAATTTTCATGATGAAACTATATACTCACGGTAAGTTTTGGAATTAAACCGTGTAAGAGAGTAGGAGGTCTTGTGGTTTCTGAAATATATCTGGAGGCACTTTTGTCACCATTGTAATGTACATTAAATGGTTGAAAACCTCTGACGGGGAAGAGTAAAGAGGGATCCGCCGTCTATATTAGCCCTCTATTAGCCATATATACTATCCGGTTCTCAGTATTACGGTCCACCCAAGTGAACGATATACTTCATTTCAAGTGCTCTACAAATATCACTCGAACACCAATGATAAATATCCGCTATTTCCGGGATTCGAATACGGATTCTCGGGAATGCAGGTCAGGTCTCAAGCCACCACATTAGCCCTTTTGCCCCCAAAGGTACGGTTTGAATGACATGCACGTGCAGTGGCGGTTTCATTCTGTAGGAGGGGTTAAATGCTTGCCGACATACAAAAACCCGCCGCTTCTCCCCGCATGCTCAGCACCACGAGGAATAAAAATGTTGGGTCTATATTTCGAAGGAGATCAAAGGACGCGCATCTTCCCCAGTGTTTGCGATCCGCTCTTACCTTTGCTCGCATCCGTCAAAGGGCCGCCCCTGAAAGCGGCGCAACCCAGGACTCCTTCCGCCCCCTTAACCACTTCCATCTCCATTTTATCTCAATCCTTCATTGTTCCATTCCGCTCTCTGCCCACCTCAATACCGCTCACTCCCCGCTCACTCTCCTTCCTCCGAAATCTCCATCCAAGCTTTCCAACCGCTTCTTTCATGCATGTCTTTTTTTGTGCCGCTCCCGGAGCCAGTTCTCAATTCCAAACCCACTGAACCCAACCCTCATTCGCCCTTCAAATTCCAACACGGGTGTTTTTTTCCGACTGGTTTCCTTCGACAAGTATCTTAGCCTAATAACGATTACGTTTCTCAACGGATACATACATGCGTTTGAGATGCTCCTCAAGCGCTTATTCACCTTGGAAGCCGATTTTTATGTGGTTGAAGAAGGTCAACGGATATCAAGCAAAGAATAGCTCAAAAGCAAAGATGCATTCATGGTAAAAAAGACTGCAGTTTGGAGAGCGAATAGGTTACTTTATTGTAGGTCAGAAATATCTAAAATCATCCATGTGGTGTGTTGTACGCTATCTGAATCAGAGACATGGGCTATTGCGTAGCTGTGACTAATGAAAAATGTGGCCTTCAAAATTTGTTGCTGGAGACTGATGCTGAAGATAAAATGAACAGATAGGATAGGGAATGAGGAATGGTCCTGGAGAACAGAGTTGTTC
Organism: Ceriagrion tenellum; assembly: GCA_963169105.1. NCBI lineage: Eukaryota > Metazoa > Arthropoda > Insecta > Odonata > Coenagrionidae > Ceriagrion > Ceriagrion tenellum. The sequence goes on along the minus strand of OY720637.1, from coordinate 86,232,424 downwards.
ATGATTGATTGAAGTTATATGATAATTCACATTTTATGTGGTTGAAGGTCAACGGATATCAAGCAAAGAATAACTTAAAGCAAAGATGCATTCATGGTAAAAAAACTGCAGTTTGGAAAGCGAATAGGTTACTTTATAATAGGACCGAAATATCTAAAAATCATCCATGTGGTGTGTTGTACGCTATCTGACTCAGAGACATGGGCTATTGCGTAGCTGTGACTAATGAAAAATGTGGCCTTCAAAATTTGTTGCTGGAGACTGATGCTGAAGATCAAATGAACAGATAGGATCGGGAATGAGGAATGGTCCTGGAGAACAGAGTTGTTCATGATTGATTGGAGTCATATGATAATGCCAAGTTTTTAATGACTAGGTCATACTAAGACTCAGCGAATTTGTATGGAACGGATGTAATGGTAATGAAGTGAAAAACTGTACAGCCGTCACAGGACGACCAGCTAAAACGGTATGTATTACTGAAGAGCTAGAAGGGATATAAAAGAGATGGAAGACCACCGTCAGCCAAGCAATATCAACTGATGAATTCGCTAATACATACAACTCCAGTTAATTCTTATACTGTAAATAGGAAAACAAATCCTAATATTCATAATGAGGAAGGTCTCTTATATAACTGATATTCATGTAACGTAAGCCTATCAACTTAGAATTTTAATACCAGTTGGTACCACATTCACCGAGTGACCGAGGTAAAACATGCTCGTGTATCTACATCTATTCCTTCGTTTAATGTATTGAGAGCTCGTACTGCAAATCCAAGATTTTCAATTGCAATTATGGCATGAATTATTCCTAATACACCAAATGCTTCCATTGTACCTCTTTCGTGGGTAACCAATCAATTAAGGATGGATTTAGAGCTGATAATAAATTCCCTCTGACGATAGGGTACCAGTTTTTGGGGATATTGCCGCGATATGACATTTAAGGCGTCACCTGATAGTGAACATTGGTGTGAACATTGCTCAGAGGAAGAAATATCTGACCTTCACGGGGCTCAAACCTGGATTCATCGACTGCGTCGAATGCTATAGTGCTTCAAGGATGAGGTGGAATGTCGCCTCAATCTTTCTTTGACCTCCTTGGTCTCCTTATTTCCTCCGAAACCCCTTCCTCCCCTCTTAACTCCTCCCCCACGTGCCTAACCCTGGGCTCTTCGCTTCCGCAGCCCCTTCACTTCCACCCCTCATTCTTCTCCCGAGCCCCGAAGGTCTTCCTCTACCCGACCAAACTACCTCACCGGCCCCCTCCCTTGTCCTCTTTCTCCCTTTCCCTCACTCTCGCACGAGCTTCCTGTTTTCGTAACCGAACCAATTCAACCCCCATGATGCTCGTCTTCCTGCTCGCTCCCCTGGCAGGGCGTTAGATGCCTCACCCTCCCAATAACAACATCCTATTCCAGAGACGCATCGCGCCAGAATCTACGTTTCTCTGCTTTTAAAACTTCTCCACCGAGGACTACGCAAATTTTCAACGTCTTGAAATCGACATGCAATGTATGCATCGACATTGTACCGTCCATGTCGTCTCCGGGGTAAATGATAGATTATAATTGGTGGGATATTACCTACGCTCACGGAGGACAGCGTAGTCAAACAAAATATTCCTCAACCTTCTTTCAACATTCTGCAAGCTCTGATAATCCATAACAGCATACCAAAGTTTAGAGGAAAGCAATGTCCGGCTTCACTAGGAACTAGGGAAGAGCCAAGCCACGAATTTGAATTGATTCGTTTCAAGTAAGGGAACGAATACTGATTATAATTACTAGCACACCAAAACTATGGATACTATGAGATACTATCAAGGAGAAAAACATATAAGTGGAGGCATTTTATGCTCGGAAAGCTGCTAACAATAATTTAAATTGAGAATATGTAAATATATGATACAGCTCATTGATTGGTTGCAGGTAATTTCAGAACTCTTTAACAACTTAGATACAATTTGTAGAGTAGAGGTATTGGTTCTTGAAACCCCATGTATTCTGCATCGGAAAAGGGGGGTGGTAGAAAAGGTGGACTTTTGAGTGGAAAATAGGTGATCAAAGAAGTTGGAAAATATTACCGAATATTGACAGTGGATTGGAATGAAGACCAGGTGAAAATCATGCTGACCTTAAAATATTTGCCTGAAATGTTCGGAGTAACTTAAATATAGGTAGTGCTTCCGTTCAACCAACACCATTTTCAAGGCATGTCTTCATTTTTTACAAATGATGTAAACTCTGTATGCCATAGAATCAAGGGTAACAAAAAAACAACACCTACCACTTTATTGAATTCTGTTCTCCAAAAAGTAAAAAAAGATCTCACATTTAGTAAAAAAAAGATTGCTGTGGTATGGTTGTGGTATATAATTAACCTAGAGTTATAGAATTCGAATATTTTCTCTATTTTTAACCAATTTCTATACAAATGTTGGGCATATAATTCAGACATTTACAGAAAAAATTCTCACTTGTTGGAGTGATTAATCGATCAAAAATCACGAATGCTATGAACCATATCACGTGAAAGTAAATAGAAGTGCCCGTCAAGAAAATGAACTAGTTTATTAGCTGTTAATTAATCTAAAACGAGTCTCCTTTTTTATTCTATGCCGGTCAAACGTCAACGTTTTGGAAAAAATGAAATCACAGAAGAAAAAAATCAAGTAATTACGGCCATATTGTTAATTGATGAAAACCTGGTAGTGCACTTTTCGATGACTCTCGCACTTTAACTATTTCCTTTGAATCAGTATCATTACCTTTTAGGTGCATTTCCAGTACTGTGGAGGAAAACTAAGCTATTTCAATAAATCTTATGGCTCCGACGCGGTGGTGTTCAGAGGTGGTAATCATACCTCGTAAACGGCATATTTCAACCCTCCCCAGTACCTAAGAATCGATGAACGCCATCAAACGAAGAGCGAACGGAAGGTGAGATTCTCGAAATAGCATTCAAATAGGTGAATCAGCGATAATAACTCCATACAGTCCCTATGCAGGGTGAAAAATTGACTCGCGAGTTGCCTCACTCTTAAGAAGTGAAAGAAGAAGAGAAATTCGTACTTTAAGATGAAATGTAATTGGTCGATACGCCGCCCTGAGTTAACTGGAGTTCAGTGATGACAAAAATAATTATCGCGTGCCAACGGAATTTAAGCTGTGAAACCATTATATAAGCACAATTGAAGTTACATTACATTTCAATAACGGCTGAAAGATAGTTAACCTATTCGACCCAAGTTGCCAAAAACTAAGGAAAATGAAATATGGAAAATAATTCTTGGACTATTTATCATCGATGGCAGAAAACATCGCACGAGCCATTCCAAACTTTAGAGATACGGCAACTAAATAGTAGTTAGGTAATAAAATATGAATAATTTCTTCTGAACTCTTCATGACTGTCCTTTTGTTATATCGCAAGCGAGTAGCTTTGTTTCTCCCACCCGTCCATAAGGCACTGGATATAATGTTGAGAATAATTTTTCTCATATTGCCCAACATATAGCAAGTACCTTAAAACTCAAAAAGAAAACTCACCAGTACATCGTGTTCATAGTTGAATGTAGAATTTTGACGTCACTTTTTTGTTGGTGCAAAGTATCTCGTAGATATTAAGGAAAAATTATAGAATATCGTAGAGTCCTTTTTTTGCCAATTTGCATTTAAGTTTCATATTAAAAAACAGCCATGCTCTGAATGGAAAAGTGTCCCCCTGTTATGGCTAGAATTCGTAACCTCAGGAGACCTTCACCATCCCGCTAAGGAGGCCGATTGAAGTGGTATTCCCATGAAAGACTGAATACCCATTTTATGTACAATATTCCTTCATTGGTCGTTCAATCCTGGGATTGGTTGAGTGCAGCCCTCCATCCTTCTCTATATAATGCTAGTTACTTTACCAACTGGTATCTCTTCCTATGTACTTTTCTCTTTATTTGGTCCACGAACTTATTTCTTTGTCTTCCGATGGGGGCTTTTCCCTTTTCTATTTGCCTTTATGTTCTTCACAAATATTATTTACAATAGTCGATCCCTAATTCCACTTATAAAAACTGAAGTTATGGAGACCTTATGACTTGGCCATTAAATAAATGAGGGATAAGTGTGAAACTGTTAAATGAGATGAACGAGCCGCTCCTTGTACGTTTAACTTCATTGTCGTCGACGCATGAAGGCCTTCGGAGGAATTTACGTAAATATTCCGGGAAAATCTACTGCAATAATTCGTTTCCAAACTCATATCCTACCAATTTTTATCACCTTTTGGAAAGAACGCTTTGCGATTGCGCGCGGGCCATGCATCAGACCGAATGAGAACGGGCGAGTGAGCCTTTTGATCTCTGGAGGGGGATTTATGTTTGGAGAAGGGTTTTTCCACTCCCATGTTGTGAATCTTGTACGCCTCATTTCTTTGGCTTTCTCCGAACTCACCGTCCTGCCCTTTCCCCTCATGTCTCCCAGCTCCCGTCCGCCCGGCCTGGATTCTCCGCCGCCTCCTTCCAGCTACCGGGCAATGCCGACCAACCTATGCCTCCTTCCGAAGAGCCCTCCCTCCACAGGGGATGGAGGCGATATACTAGCCAGCCTGCCTCCCGTGACCCACCCTCCCTCCCCCCCCAACACCCCAACCCCACTTTTCGCGTTTATACACCCGAAAACATATTGCCCAAAAATTTGACGTACACCTACACGCTCCGCCGTTATTAGAGAAAAGGTTAAAATATGAGGATGTGAGGGGGGGAGGAGGGTTGAAGAAGGTTGGGGAAAACTGGGGAGAGGTTTGGAGGAGGAAAAACGTTTTCCGTTTGGTAGGAATATAAAAAAAATGTAAGAGAGGTAGAATAAAGGGGCTGTGAAGGGTGGAGGATGGAAGAGGGTAGCAGTGGAAGACGGGGGAAGGAGATATGTGTGAGGCCCCCAGATGGACGGTGGGATATGTGCACGGATTGGGCCATTGTGGAGGGACTATTGCACTGTTGGAGCACGGGCAGTTGCACTTGTGGAAGAAACGTGCAATGTATCTGGCAGAAGAAAGTTAGCAGATCATTGAAGCATCTAGCGTTCTTTATGTACGGGTTTTATTTTCAGCCCGTTATATGAATATACTCCTCCATTCGTCTTTAGCAAATTGAATAGTGAAAAATAAAGGGTACATTTTTTCTGGACTACGTAAAAGTCATTCAATTTATTTCTTATTATTAGGGTAATCTATCGTTTACAGTTAATTGAAATGAAAAAGGGTAAAAATCCTATACAGTTTTACAGGCCTAGAAACCACTTTCTGCCAGCATTATTTCTTTCTTCATGTCTGAATATGATCTATCTGTATTCATTTCATCAACGAAGTCATAATACTGATTATCTTTCACTGCCTTTCCCACTCATCCAACATTTTCCCATTTATTACGGCCCTCAGCAACCCATCGCCGCTCATTATTTCATTCAAACGACTCATTTTTTCCTCATCCTTAACACGTAAAATGAGGGAAACAAATGTATTATTCTAAAAACTTAAATTTCTGCTGTATGAACCATCTTTTTTAGTTTTGGTTTCTTCACTTTGCTTTCTGATGCCACTGATGCGTTTTAATTTCTTACTGCTGATTCAATGGTCTTATAATTTATCGAGTTAACAATCTGCGTTCTGTAGATTACTATTTTTAGAGCTAGCATTTAAATGTTTTTTAATTCCGATACCATATAAAAAATACAGTTAGTTACTCCTGCTTATCTGCCTACACATTTTTTTATTCTATACAGATTACTTCACGTATCAAATCGTTGTCTTACGGCCCCCAATCACTTTCGCTCCAATCGAAAATGACCATAAGTCACACCATTGAATTAAAAAGTATTTTCTAAAAGTAAACAACCATTTCAAAAAATCAATGTTTCATGGAATCGCAGAACACAATTTTTTACTGATTGATAAATACATAAACATGGTGTCAGTCAAGATCTAGAAAATACTAGTGAGGCCCGATCACCGTAAGAGTTAACAGTGCTATTAGGCAGGACCACGGAAGAAACTCATCTCCATTAATCTGGAAGTCAAGTCCAAAATAGATCATTTAAGACGCAGTGAGATATCCCTTTAATTGTAGATAAAGAAACGTGTTTAATGTGCCTGTAAAAATAGGCATTGTGGCGGCATTTTGGAATAAAGTAGATTTTAATTTAAGTCTCTTGGAGAAGAATTCCATTAACGGAGGAAAGATTAACTGGTAAAAGTTACCTGATGTGAAAGATCAAAGCGGCTCTTTTGCGTGAATGCTGTAATTCTCAGAAATAGGATACATTTCTGGGAAAAGATGTACACCATCTCCAGCTTTAGTGCTTAAGAAAAAGACAGGATGTCATCTTGTCTTTTTCTATTTGAGAGGAGGTCTAACCGTAAAATATATTGCACTTTGTAGTCATCCTTTCTATTTCAGACGAAGCATAGCCTTATAACCACCTATATTCTGGTAAATCATTCAGTACTAATGAATTACCTACCGCAATCAGCAATCCCAATGCAATTCAAAGGCACGAAGGAAATTACCTGTGAAGAGAAGAAAAGATTATTAGTAATTTCATATGAATGGTACTGTAAAAATAATATGACGCATAATTTCATAAATGGTCGACAAATTGTGCGAGATAGATTTCATGAACAAATATGTATTGCTTAGAAACGCCACTACCGGTCTGAGCCACTACAGTTGACTAATGGTTTCTAAGGTAAGATATCAATGTTGGTTCAGTCTCTCATCTAAGATTAGACGAAACCGTTATGCTTTAACCTTCTCTTATCTTAACTTATTCGTCTGTACACTCCCCTTCTTTCTCGACTACTCTTAATTACTTCCGCTGAAACTTCGTTATCCACTCAGACCAAACTTTCCTAATTTCCTTTCGGGGCATAATTTCACTATTCTGCAATGTGCTTTTTGTTTGTAATTTTTATTACTCTATCCGTCAGTCCACACTTACCCAATATTCTTAAACAATTATCCTCATAGTTTATTCTTAATGCGTTGGTTTAATGACGATAAAATGGACATATCTTATTAGTATTTTCTAAATATTGCTATGTCCACCTTACTTAAGTACTCAATTTAAATCGTATGCCAACAGTTTTAGCGTATTTTCTGTCTAAAATATAGATACAAACTTCTAAAATTAATGATTTATTCCCTTATATTCTTAAACTATTAATTGAACTACTATTTCGCAAAAAACCTCATTACTCTACCTCTTATCTCTAATTTCCATTCTTAATTCCATATGTGTCACATTCATGGATTATTGTTCATAGATAAATGATATATCATCACTAACTCTTAAATTAATATGGCGTGCTCTGAAAGGTTCTCTATTTTAATATTTTTCAGACCAAAAATTTTTTTTCTAGTTATTGTTGTCTGTTCTCAAGTAATTTACAATAATTCTGAACGGCCTGCATTAATGTGCTTGATTTTAGTTTCCATAAAAATTGAAATAATTTGTTGCATTTACGACATTAAAGCTTCATTAACATACATTATAATATACTTAAGGCAAAATTATACTACTTCATCTAAAACTAAACCTATATGGATGGACATACAGCTGTACCTTTTATGCATGTTAATGCACTTCCAATCTAAGTTTGATGCTACACTTGGGAGGGTTATTACGATTCAACGCGTAACAATAAAATGTTTATGCGCACCACGATTCATGAAGCTTTCCACACTAAACTTCTGTTCTAAATAATCCATTAAAAAACCAACCGTGATTCCGCCCTATACCCACATGAATAAATGAGGCCATCATATTCCGAACCATACAAGGTAAAGTGAGCGTAAAACACGTCGACCTCTATTTTCAATCCGATTGGTCGACCGGATTAAATTGTGTTTACTGTCCATACTAAGATATAAAGCTCCTTATATTTTTTTGGGTAGAGAGGGAAAAGGGTGCGAAAGGGGTATAAAAAATGTCTCTAGCGAGAAAAATGAAAGGGGTGGCCTTTATCACGCCCATGACCGCTAGTAACTTTATTGGGGACCCTTCGCAATAGGTAGGAGATGAGAGAGAGGTATATGGGAGACCGGCGGGAATCTGTTCAGATCCGCTCGAGGTGGACGGCTTTTTTTTCGCTCCGGAAATTGAGAATCGAACCGTGTCAGTAAAAAAAATTATACGTGCCGTGATTGGTTTAGATGTACGCCCTCAGGACGACTGCTAGTGATACCTTCTGACTCGTTATGGTTTGGCAGCGATATCTGTGGGTTAATCTTTCCTAACTGCTAGTTAGTGGAGTTAGTTATTCTGTAAGTCATGTAAATAACGGTATCATACATAAAATATCTAGTGTAAAGTAACTGTCTTAGGCCTGATAGAAAAATACATTGCTTCAAGGTATTCCATTTTCACCACGGTTGGCTTCGCTCAGACTGATTACGAAGCCGTAGCGACAATATGAATAAGGTCAAATTAGTCAAATTAGTCAAAAAAACGTTTTCTTCTTAGCAATGCCGCACAACACACTTTTATTTCCTCCGATTCGGAAACTTTAATCTTCGGATGCGCCAGTAGAGCTTTGTTATCACCGCAATTGCGTAGGACGGAGAATTGTTTGAGGCTGTAGTTTGTCGTTTCTTTTTAACATAAGCAACCTCTATTTCACAATTTGATATTTAGAGCGGCATATTTTACGATTTAGATCAATCTAATAGGAGGAAAATCATACCCTCCATTAGAGGTGTATATAAGTGTGTTGTATGCCATTGCTGAGAATAAAACGTTTCATTGGTCAATTAAACTATTAGCCGTGGTCAAATCTGTGATACTCAATAGCGTTGTCGGAGAGTGAGAGTCGTTTCAAAGGTTATGGTAAGTAATGGGATAACCACGAGTAATTAACAGATTAAAGGATACCAATGGCTTAGTAATTTTCTCTAATTTGTCAGGAGCTCGTCGTTGAGCCACTGCCATCAAAAGTCATGTCCTGCAATTAAAATACTTCTCCCAAATAACCACTCTGTATTTGATCTTATGGAATTGTAATGGCTACAATTGAAATTGCGAAATATCGAATAATGCCATCGATGTGCAAGAGTATTTGTTAAAAGTTAACCCGAACAAAATACTCTTAAAACCAGCTATGCCTTTTATTTAACCCCTATCAATTAATGATAGGGAGGTTAAAATTCTTTCTCCACAGTGAAAAAGATAAAATTTGGCAAAATTTTCATTAAAGGTTAACATTTCGGTCTCTAAATAAAATAATCTTGGGTCTTTTTCAAGGTGATTTAATTATTTCACTTCCAAAAGATAGTCGAACAAACGAAGCCGCTTTCCGACTTCTCCTCCTCTCTAGAGGCTCGGGGGCTACACGTTGGGCTTAGCTTCCTCAAGAAATTCAAAACTGGTTTGTTTCACAGCGGTGCAGAGAATTTTATCATGACGCCTAACTACATCTTTAGGTCTGAAAGAAGAGATAATATAAGAGAGACACATCGCCGAACAAATAGGTACAAAAACTTGTTATTTCCGCGCAAAATAAGCGGCCATAATAAAAACTGAGTTCCACTAAATACACTCCATAATACACGTTACCATTTCACCTTCCAAAACCTTATCCCCTACAACTTTACACGGAAGGTGTCCTAACACCCCCTGCCTCATGTCCACGCGGCGGCTCGCTCGGTTGTTAGTAGATATAGAGTTTACCTATGAAAATCTCAAAATATGCCGCTCAAAATGACAAATAGCAATAAAGAGGTTGCTGATGTTAAAAAGAAACGACAAAGTTTCTAAGCATGTCACATATTTAAAAGAATAGTAGTACCTCAGCTTGCAACTTCTCAAAAAATTCTCCCTCCACCGCAATGGTGGCGATGAGAGAGCTCTGCTGACCCTTCCGAAGAGCAGTGTCTCCAAGTAGGAGTAAATATAAGCGTGTTGTGCACCGCAAAACGTTTCCTTCACCAATATGACCTTGATCTTGTCGTTGCTTAGGCTTCGCAATCAGTCTGAGCGAAGCCAACCGTGGTGAAAATGAAGACAAAGCATGTAGCAGATTGATATAACCGCAGGGAAAGTTTTGCGATATCGCAACCCCATGGACAAGCGCATATTGCGTACTCACGGTTAAATAATTCTTTCAGTTTGGAAATCACGGTAATCTGAAGGGCTTCAGCGATTTTTGGAAATTTATCATTAAGATTACATGGCTCGGTGGTGCAACTGGCTATGACAACTGTCAGCGAAGAGGAATCGCTTTCAAGTACTACACTATTGCTATATTACCACCCTTATGTAGTTAAACTTTGTTTCTTCCATAGTTTATTACAGAATATATTACCGGTTTCGGCTGTTTTACCGTCATTAGATGTACTGGGGTATATCTTCGATAGCCTACCGCAGCCCCATTCCCCGCCTCATCTCCAATCTTTTCACCCTCACCATTTACCCTCAGGTTAACATGTTTGCTCTAAACCGATATACCTCAGCGTACCCAATGAGGGCATAAAAGCCCAAACCGGATGTAAACAGTGTAATAAACTCTAGAAATAACATAGGTTGTCTCATTACCATGCCAACCTTCCACCACGTGAGAGGTTCAAAATTTCATATCACATTACCTCCAATTGGTGTTTTAATTAGTACAACGGTCTCTCTCTCTCTCTTGCAGTAATCAATACTTAGATTGGTTTGAATATAGACCTCCATTCATCTCTTTTGTGAGCTTTCCTTTTATTTTCTTCGTAGGATGATGCCCCAGCGTCCTTCCTCACTTGCGCCAGATATTTTTCCCTTGGCCTCCCTCTGTATCGTACCCCCTTCACCATTCCCTCTGACACACTTTTTACACGACTCTCGTGTCTCAACATATGCCCCCCTAATTCTGATCTTCTTTCACAATATTCTTCCATAGTTCATTCAAAGTACAACATTTTAGATGCGTCAAATTATCGTTTGAGTGATATTTCGCCCTGGTCTATTATTTAAGTGACTTTAGATTTTATACCTAGAAGATAATCTGCCATTAGCTGACAGTTAGCTTCTGCAAAACCTGGTCTTGCAACGAAAGATCAGACACTACAATTGAAGTTTAATGGTCAAATCATATGGAATCTACCATTAACGCAACTAATATCGGAGAGATATTAGAAATAAAAATTGATTACAGAGGCATTTATAAGAGCAAAAACAAATGATTCGTCTCGTTGAAATGTGAAAAATTTTATAATATTAGTTGTAGTTTTTCACGTTGGTTGCTCCTAAACGTTTGGTGTACGTACAATAAAAGCCGTGCCACTAATTTAAACCGGCTCGCAAATTCGCGAGCAACCTCTCCTATAAGCCAGAGTTGTTTACCGTCTCTCCTTAAATTGCATGCCGTCATCTGTATCGCTATCGTCCGACTCTCCCGTTAAATTCACTACTAAATGTTCGTCTCGTGCTAATGTAATTCAGTATAATGGTTGACTCTGGGTTATTTTCCTTGCAATAGAGAGAATCACCTGAGGTCAAGGTTTATAACCCTCGCTTCATTGGAGAGAGCGAAAGTTTTTGAGACTGTTTGTGATTAAAACTTTACTGACCTGTTCTCGTACTTCTCTTGCTGACCTTAAGCCCACAAGCTAAAATGGATCACTCCCGACGGTTTCCACATTTGTGGCTCGGGACTTCATTACTTCCAATGACTCCACATGAGGTTTATTTTCGTCACCGGTTTAATCTCGAAAGTTTCGCAGAAGGATTTTGGACATTCGTTGCACCAATCGGTAACGGCTGGGTCGTTGTGGAACAAATATGGTGGATGATAGCAAGTTACAAGAAGATTGCTTCAAGAACTGTTTATTTAGGATATATTGAAGGTCCCGCTTTAGAACTATCATTTAAATGAGGCCCACGCGAAACATAGATTTTGTGTACATCATTAAAAATAATTTATTACACAATATGTGAAAGTAAGCTCTCTAATCACATTTGCGCAACTGATATCAATTTTCACCCAGGGCCCCCGGCCAAACACCCTTGTGGTAGCTTGCAGGGTAGTAAATAAGTTGATGCTTGTAGTCTTTAACGGTCTCGGAAAAATTATTGGCATCTTAGAATGCAACGTGTGAAATGCTTCGCTCAATGATTTTTGTACTCTCATTTTCCAAGAGTACTCATTTGGTATTGCATACGGTACGCGTATATTCCTCCTTCGTTCATCTTTTACAATTTCCGAGCTTAGAACAAGAGTGTACATTTGTTTTACTTTATTCTATGATATGATCTAAATTGAATATTCAAAAAAAGAACGAATTTAACTCATTTTTAAGAATAAACTTTATTAGTAATTTTGGGACTTAGTGATCATTTTAGTATTAAAAAATAAATAATTTAAGGAATAACTTATGTTACAACGATGTACAGTTTCACTATGTTTTAATCCAGTCTACCGGTTTCGACGTCAATAGAGTCATTTTCAAGACAAACAGACATGACGCTATGGACATCGAAACCGGTAGACATCATTAAAACATCGTGGAACTGTACTGTTTTAATATGAGTTATTCCTTCTCGTCATTCCACAAGGTAACGCCACAATCAATTAATTTGATCCTATTATGAATTCATACAAATGAATAGCTATAGAATTAACTTATATAAATCACTTGGCTAAATTAAAATTGAAGTCCGACATAGTCAGAGAAGTCATTACTTATAGTAACTGAAATTCCGAAATATCAATCGACCATATTAGCATTTACACCACTCATTTTCGCAGAACATACAACTTAAATGGCAAGGGTAACCTAAGAGAGAGCGATTAAGTTTTCCCTATTGGCTGTCGGAATAATTTTAGCCGTCTATATAAAGCCTTTGTCACGACAAAATATCCCAGGAGACTTCCCGTCAAGGCGAAATTTACGGCTTTAGTTTCGATCCTTTTTCTCTTTTTCGGAGAGCCCTTTGAAAGGGTGTACGGTAGCGGGAATTTTTCAAGGCCCATGCGCCGATGCGACCGGATGCGAAGGGGTAGAAGGGACTCATGCTTAGGGATTTATCGCTCAGAAGCGCAATCGCCGGCGTTCTCTCGGCACAGGGAATAAAAGAGAGCCAGGACTGCGCGTCTTGCGGCGTGAATGAGCAATACCTGTTTTCGTGCGACGAGGTTCATAGTGCCACTTCCTGCTTTCGCTCGCTCATATATTTTTGCTCGCCTCTGTACGCTTCGTCTGCATCAGACCGCGTGGGTAGTGGTGACAGGTTTTAATATGCGCTGGTGCTACCGACGCCCGAACATCGCCAGCTACTCTGATTCAGGTCATTGTTAAGAGAATCTAAGGTGTATCTTAAGTCTACATCCAAATTAAAAGTCCTGCATTGACTTAAAATAATACATTTTTTACATGAAGGTAAAATAATTGAACTGGTGAGTTTCATTCATGAACTGGTGCATAATAGAGATACATTGCTGTACAGATAGGTACAAAATCTCGTTATTTCCGCGCACAATAAGTGACCTCAATAATAATTGAGCTCCATTATAAACACTTCCATAATACTAGTCACCATTTCACCTCTCAAAACCTTACATCTTTAAACGTCTGGTGTCCTAACTCCCCCTGCTGGACGCCCATGCGGCGGCTGGCAAGGTAGTATATAGATGTAGAGCAGAATGCTTACTTGTGACCTCCTTAGTCCACTCGCCAATCATCAAGCCAATTGTCAAAATCTCCTCAGGCCAAACGTAGCATGTACATCTACCTGAGTGTTTTACAGGCATCCCTTTTCCGTGAAAAAACTACGCAACCTTATAATGTTCCGGGGAGTGCGGATGGCAGTGCCTAATCTTCAGCAGAAACGACATTGCAAGGTTGAAACAGTTCTGGATAAGTGGAACTGGATATCACAGAATGCTTCCTGAGGCTGGCTTGCCATCTTTAATTCTTTTTAACTCACCACCACCGGAAAAAAAATCTTACGAGGGTTGCTACGACAAACAATAGCTATTTCTTGAAACAATAAAAATAATATTCTTTAATTTCTCTTGCTACTCCTTGCGTTTCATTGAAATGTGATTAGACATTTTGAAGCTACAGCAGTTTCAAATCGGATAAGGACTCAATAGACCTTGCATATTCATCCCTAGATTTCCCATATCAAGGGGCTCCTTCTTGACTAATATTGATTCTCTAGTGTTTTCAGATGCTTGAAACCCAATATGAATGTGCATTCTATAGAGAATTTTGCAGTGAAGTGAAAAGTTTTTCATTTTAAAAGTATGATTATGCAGTATGAGCGAAGGTCTCAATGAGTTATTGATGTGTTTCCAATATCGATTCCTCATCAAAATTCTTTCCTTCTGACAGGAGAAAAAATCCGAGAAACAAAGAATGACATCTTAGATTACTTAAGGCAACACATCCGCTTCGCTAGAACTGAAAACATAATACATATACCGCATAGATAATTATTTTCACATACCAGAAAGAAAATAAGTAAATAGTAACATGTTCAATCCATTCGTTACTTATTCAACCGTTCCAAAATCAATAGATAAGCGAATACAATTTTATTTCATAATCTTTTAAAAGTTGATTAAAAAACAATCCGTGGAATGATATATAAGAGTATACTTCTAGTAGAGGCCCAACGCTGTTCCACCCTTATCGGTCCTTCTCTCAAAAAAAATAATAATTCTATTGCTATGCAATTATTTTATTACATTTAGAACTCAGTGTTAAAGCGTGCCTAATTCAGTATCAGATGTTTTGCCAAATATTAGGCAATTAATTTCAACGTTCACATGTTTGCCCATGCGTGGTACCAGATATCGAAAGAACTGTGTGTAGCTGTCTTAGGGGAAAAATATATTTCGGACTTTAAACGCGTTTTTCTCAAACCTCATTTTAATAAACTTAGCCCACTTACTGAGTTAGCACTCCAGATTGAAATGGTTAATTTTTCTTGAAAAAGTGACCACTTTGAAGTGCTGAACTGACGACTAACAATATGTAGCAACAACCTAAATATTTTTATTCCATCATCATTAGCGTAAGTTTCCATTCTCAGGAAAATAAAGTCTCAAGAGTGTAATTTTTCGGTTTTGCTTTATGTTCTCTTAAAAATACACTCCCGCTTGTTGTAGAATTCTTACAAAAATCG
Organism: Ceriagrion tenellum; assembly: GCA_963169105.1. Lineage (NCBI taxonomy): Eukaryota > Metazoa > Arthropoda > Insecta > Odonata > Coenagrionidae > Ceriagrion > Ceriagrion tenellum. The sequence goes on along the minus strand of OY720637.1, from coordinate 86,217,264 downwards.
ACGGTCTGATTTTTGAAGTGTTCTTGTGGATGTACGTGTTAGTGTTATATTAGCATAAGTCAACTTATACCCTTATAGAGAATGAAAATACGATAATTCGAATCATTACAAAAGATTACGTACCTTGTACCTCATATTTGAAAATTATGAGTATGGCTAAATTCACTTCATTATGGAATTTTTTGGATTAATATTGAATATAAGCTACAGCAGTGGGGTTTAATTCCCGTCGAGAGGGCGTAACTCGTGGAATGGCAACACTATACAGAATTTGTAAAGTGATAAGTGGTAAAGTAATACCGCATGACCTCTATTTATGACCTAGGTTTCGACTTAAGAAGTCATCATCAGGTGGTCATTTACAATGTTAAGCAAGTTCCACAAAGTTTAGCCTCACATAAAAAGTCTATACTGAATTAGTGATGCGTACCAAATATAAGGATTCCGTATTGAAGCTATATCTATATTTCCGAGCCAATTCAATTTGTTCAAATATTTCTTTGACAGTAGATGTCTATGGAATGTGGAGTTTAATCTTATCTGTTTGTGAAACTTGGATGAATTCGTCTAAAGAACAAAGAAGATTGAAGGGAACACAAGTGTGGGTTGAAGAATGAAGAATATAAACGGACGGAAGGAACCGCCAAGGGTTCGGTGAGTTGGAGTGACAAGATAATAAAATTGGCCAGATAATACGAAATGGACTAATTTTAGTTTTCAAAGCAATGATGGTAGTGGAAGTTAGTGGATTAAGCATTAATGACCAAAGCCTGATTACAAGATCACAGACAAGCAAGTATTGAGTAATGTAACGTTAAAGATAATAGGCAAGAATGAAGTTGATATGAGAAAATACGATTTGTTGAAAATCTGCAGCAAACCAATCTCCGGATAAGTGATTCCTACTGCTAATGTGGTATCAGTAGAAGTCAGGGAAAATTTCTGGATAGTGTCGCGTTTTTTATGCCCATGCCCACCTCCTGCCACACGCCCATGCAATGGCTCGCAGGGTAACACGTTGGTGGAGATGTGTTCAAAAAGAATATGTACAGGTATATGTGATATATATATATATATATATATATATATATATATATATATATATATATATATATATATATATATATATATATATATATATATATATATATATATATATATATATATATATAAGAATAGGTGTATGTGGTAATTCAATGGTTTGTCACTATGAATGTTTTTAGCAGTAAGTTCTAGATTCAAGGGAAGATTTTTCTATGGTCAAGTGCGTTGTCATGGCCGCTGAATTATTTCACTGTTTCGTTCTTTTCGTTTCGTTTTTGTTACGCGTACCGTAAGATTGCCACAGGAGGGCGCCTTTTTTTGGTGATTCGAAAAAGGAACTTGTTCGACTGAGCAGTCAGTCAGTCGGTGATAACTCGTGAGTGACTCGGATGCAACCCATATTAGGTTCAAGTGCTCCCGGAACAGGGTATGCGTGTGTCGCAAATCCGCCCTCCCCCCGCCGGCCGGCCTTCCCTGCTCAGGAGCCCTCAACGTGTAGCAGAAACTTAAGTACTCTCTAGATGTGTCGCAGTGAAAGTGTTATATTTGTACTTGTTATATTTCATTTGTGTCGCATTAAATTAGTGATCACTTAATCTCTTCTCTCTCTCTTATTATGCGCTAGTGTAAGTGATCACTTGGTCCTTCGGAACTTCGGTCTCGATACTCGACATAATTTTGGTCCTTCGGGCCGGATATATTTGTTGGTATTCTATACACGTATCCAACTAAATATTTCATTGAACTTTAGCTTTAGATTTACAGTGTCACTTCTCCTCACTATTGTTCACATTTACCGCATTTTAGTATGTTGTTTTCCGTGCTTGCTATTGTATTTTGTCGTTTTCTATAGTGCTCTAATCATTTTGTTATGTCGACTTATGTCCTGTGCAATATATTGTAAATGTACGCGTACTCCTGTGGCAGTTAGTCGGGGCAAATTCTTTCGCGTCGGAAAACTCATAGCTCATTTGATTTTTCCCAAAGCCCTGATCCTCTCTCATACCACTCCCCCTCCTCTTGCGTACGTCGTCGTCGCTCGCCGTCCGCTTCTCCAGCTGGTAATCTCCAAGGTCGACTGCTGCTCTTCACTCGCTCGCTCATTACCTCCCCCAATAGCTGTCGCTTACTTTTCGTCTTCTTAAGCTTAAACAGCTGTCGTAATGCGTTATCTAGCCTTTTCTCGCCAAGCAGACTTAATAAGAAGTAGATTTGCTAAAATAAAGGACTATGTTGAACAAATCCTACCTCCTCCTGATGTTCGACTTCCCGACCACAAGAGGGAAAAATTACTGTCCTACCTAGAGGAAGTAGAACAAAAGCACCTAAATTTCCAAAACCTTGTTGAAAGGTTATATGCTGGCGACGAAACCTCCGAGATCAACGATCAGGCCGTCGGAATCTATTCGGACGAAATTTCGGATATTTATGGTGACGTGAAGGCAACAATTAGAACGTTACTAAGATCAGAAGAAAAGGCAGATGTCCAAACCCATGCTGCCCCTCTACCCGCCTCGCCGTTGCCTATTACGTCAGTGAGATTACCTAGATTCGATTTGCCTCACTTTGCTGGAGATCTTAGTGGTTGGATTTATTTTTCTAATTTATTCGGAAAAACGATTAATCAGAATGAATGTCTCTCTGAAATTGAAAAATTTCAGTATCTTCTTTCCTCACTTCGAGGCGAGGCTCTAAATGTCGTTAAGGGGTTGCCCATCTCCGCCAACAATTATAAAGTTGCCTGGGACTTGCTTTATAAAAGATATAATAATATTAGGCGTTTGGTGAGCCATCATGTCAGCAATGTTATTGACTTACCTAATGTAAACGCTTCATTGAAGAGCATCCGAAACTTTTTGGACATTTTCCGTGAAAATACGCAAGCGCTAATTGCCCTAGAACATGATATCACTAATGAAGGTCTACTTCTACTGACACTCCTCCTACGAAAGCTGAATTCGGAAACTAGAAGACGCTTTGAGGACGTGAAGAGTACGGAAAGTGAAATACCTTCAATCAGGGACCTGATTGAATTCTTAGAGAAAGAATGTTCTCATTTGGAGGCTGCATCTATTGGACGTCATTGTGTACAGTCGTCACAAAGTAGCACATCTTCACGTAACACCAAGGTCACGCTTCTCTCGTTAGCCAAAGGAACATGCAAATTCTGCAGTAGCTCTGATCACAACGTGTATAGTTGTGATTCATTTTCCAGATTATCACCCGAGGAACGCCGTGCATCTGCCCGTTCTAAAGGCTGGTGCTATAATTGTTTAGGTGATTCTCACTCGTTAAGTTCTTGTAAATCTACGCGAGTATGCAGAGTATGTGGCAAACGGCACCACTCCTTGCTACATATCGATGCGTCTCTTAAAGTAAATAAAACTGAACTTTCAAGTTCGTCGCTGAAGATTAATAAACCATCGCCATTATCCAGTCCATCATCACAAAATGCGCAATCCACCACATTTGTTGGATTTTCAGCTGCCCAATCGACAACGTCAGTACTTCTCGCTACAACACTAGTAAAACTCTCAACCCCTCAAGGCAATTATTGCGTAGTGCGGGGAATACTGGACTCCGCAGCCCAAACAAGCTGTATATCCGAACACTGCGCACAGCTTTTAATGGTACGGCACAACAGGACCCAAAACCAAATTAGTGGGTTATCACAAGCGTACGTGCAAACAAGAGGAATCACTCACTTGAATGTCGATGCGCTAAATGGAGATTCACTAGTCCGATCTTATCCTGTGCAAATTGTTGAAAAAATATGTTCGAATTTACCACGCTCAACAATTTCGTCAGAGGTCAAGAAGAAAGTACGCTCATTGATTTTAGCAGATCCCACATTTGATGTTCCTTCCCCGGTGGACATGTTAATTGGAGCTGATCTCTTTGCGCATGCAATAACAGGACAACGCTTATCCCTTGGTCCTGATATGCCTGTCGCCTTTGAAACTATATTTGGATTTGTCCTGATGGGATCATGTCGTCTTACATCAAACTCGAGAGATCTGGATGAGGATGTAGTACTACTGACTACCAGTGATCTGGATCTCCATTCAGCGATTCAACAGTTTTGGCAAGTTGAGGAACCACCTTACTCCTCTCGCTCACCAGAAGAATTATATGCGGAAGAAAACTTTGTGTCTACTTTTAAACGTAACTCCTCAGGAAGATACGTCGTGCGACTTCCTTTTAAAAGAAACCACCCCCCTCTCGGAGAATCGTCTGACATGGCGAAAAGACGTTTTTCCTCTCTAGAGAAGAGATTCTCGTCACAGCCGGAATTTAAAAACCTGTACATGGATTTCATGCGAGATTATCTAGATTCAGGACACATGACTCAGTGTTCATCCAACTCCATTGGTTCACCACATTACTTTCTTCCTCATCATGGGATTTTTAAACAACAAGGCTCTATCAAGAGACTACGAGTTGTCTTTGATGCTAGTGCTCGTACTTCAAATAATGTTTCCCTGAATGACATCTTACTTTCAGGACCCAAATTACAGAACAGTATTTTTGATGTATTGTTGCATTTTAGACGACATGCTATCGTCTTTTCTTGCGACATCAGCCAAATGTTTCGCAACATAATACTACATGAAGACGACCAGCCCTACCAATTAATTTATTGGAGACCACAAAGCTCGGAACCTCTTTGTCAATATAAACTGACAACTGTGACCTACGGCATGACGAGCTCACCCTTCCTAGCCATCAGAACCTTACAGCAATTAGCCCGGGATGAAGAAGAGAAATTCCCTCATGCAGCGGATGTCCTCCGGAACCAGACGTTTGTAGACGACATAATAAGCGGTGCTGATACCATCGAAGAAGCATCTGCCCTCAAAGATGAATTGATGCATCTGCTTCGCCTCGGAGGTTTTGAACTTCATAAATGGTCGAGTAACTCAACGGTTTTGTTAGAACATATTTCTTCTCAAGACCAACTGCCCATTCCATTCAATTCAAGTGAAAACCAATTATGTGGAATATTAGGAATACAATGGGACCCATTGTCCGATGCCTTCTCCTACAGAATCAAAATCGAAGATTCGCTACTTACAAAGAGGTCGGTTTTGTCAGCGATCGCAAAAATTTATGATCCTTGTGGCTGGATAGCCCCTGTTGTTTTTTGGGCGAAATCTCTAATGCAATTGCTTTGGACTCTTGGGTTAACTTGGGATGCTCAGTTACCAACAGAAATCTCAAAGAAATGGAATGACTTCTTAAGGGAACTACCACTCCTAGCCAACATAAATTTGCATCGTCATCTACTCCTTGCGAATTCAACTTCCATTCAATTACATGGATTTTCCGATGCCTCGCAACAAGGATATAGTGCGGTTGTTTATGTTCGAAGTGTAATCAACAACCAATCAACAAAAATATCCATTCTGGTCGCTAAAACTCGTGTTTCCCCACTAAAACGCATATCCTTGCCACGTTTGGAGCTATGCGGATCTCATCTCTTAGCGAAATTGTTACATCATTGCGCTTTAAAACTTTCTCCCCACATGACTATAGAAAGTGTATATGCATATTGTGACTCTACTATTGTTCTAAGTTGGATTCAGACACCACCCTATCGTTTGAAAACGTATGTTGCAAATCGCGTTAGCCAAATCCAAGAATGGACTCCGTCGCAATCCTGGAATCACATTTCTTCAAAGGAAAACCCAGCTGATTGTGCCTCTAGAGGACTTTTCCCTTCTCAGCTTATTGCAACCAACCTCTGGTGGAAGGGACCGAAATGGCTTGCATCAACCGCTGATGGACAACCTATCTCTCATTTCGTTCGAATCGAAGATGAATTCTTACCTGAAATTCTGCCATCTCCTCTTAATGTACTTGTAAGTGTAAAGTCACATGAATGGAACTTACTCACGAGATTTTCATCATGGACAAAATTGCTCCGCGTCCTAGCTTATATCATGCGATTTTGCCACAATTCTCGCTCGATGAGTAAATTAAAGGGATTAATAACGTCTTCAGAGCTGAAAAGAGCTGCAATCACGATTTGTAAAATTGTACAAACTTCTTGCTTCAAGGAAGACCTAACTCAGCTGCATCACAATCAACCTTGTAGCCTGAGGATCCGTCGCCTCTCCCCATTTCTAGATACGGATGGATTGCTCAGAGCGGGAGGAAGATTGTATCATTCACATTTGGACTACGATGCAAAGTATCCCATAATTTTACCGAAATCACACCATATCGTGAACCTACTCATTGATTATTATCATGTAACTTATTTGCATGCTGGACCTCAGCTTCTACAATCTATTTTATGTAAGCAGTATTGGATTCTATCAGCTCGCTCGGTAATACGTAGCAGAATTTTCAAATGTTTGCGGTGTTACCGATGCAAGCCCACAAATACGCCGCCCTTAATGGGAAATCTACCAGAGCCTAGAGTCAGCCCCGCACGCCCATTTCTAAAAAGTGGAATGGACTATGGAGGTCCGTTCCAGATAAAGCTCCATCACCTCAAACGAGTTCAGTTTATCAAAGCATATTTATGCATATTTGTGTGTCTCTCCACTAAGGCTGTCCATCTCGAAGTGGTGACTGACCTATCCTCTGATGCCTTCATTGCAACCCTTACCCGCTTTGTCTCCAGGAGAGGTCTTTGTACGGATTTATATTCAGATTGCGGGACTAACTTTAAGGGCGCCTCTGCTAAATTAGCTGCAGTGGTGAAGAAATTTCTTAAATCACAAGATTTCAGGATAAAATGATTAATTTCTCACCAGAGAACCAAATAAACTTCCATTTTCTCCCACCGGCAGCTCCCCATCAAGGTGGTATTTGGGAAAGTGCCATCAAAAGTGCGAAATATCACCTTACGAGAGTAATTGGGAAACAAATACTCACGCTGGAAGAGTTCATCACCCTTACCACAAAGGTGGAGGCAATGTTGAATTCACGCCCTCTAACACCGCTTTCGACAGATCCCCGCGAGGTCTCAGCCCTCACTCCAGCACATTTTCTAGTTGGAAGCTCTCTTTTGGCCGTACCGGAAGAACAGTTTTCGGACATTCCTTTAAACAGACTCACCCGATGGCAAATGGTACAATCCCTCTCCCAACATTTCTGGAGACGCTGGCATTTGGAATATTTGCATACCCTCCAGCAGCGCTCCAAGTGGACCGAAAGAGGCAGGAATTTGAAGATCGGCGATTTGGTGCTCATCCACAACCCTCAAACTCCACCCCTCTGCTGGACTCTTGCCCGGATAGATGCTACATCGCCAGGGAAAGACGGTGTCGTCAGAGTTGTCCACCTACGCACACAAGGAGGTACCCTTACCCGTCCTGCAACCAAGGTCTTTCCCATTCCCCTCAATTAGTTCCTTCACCTTCATCTTATTGTTTATTGGTCCCAGGGGACCAAGGGGGCCGGTATGTTTCGTTCTTTTCGTTTCGTTTTTGTTACGCGTACCGTAAGATTGCCACAGGAGGGCGCCTTTTTTTGGTGATTCGAAAAAGGAACTTGTTCGACTGAGCAGTCAGTCAGTCGGTGATAACTCGTGAGTGACTCGGATGCAACCCATATTAGGTTCAAGTGCTCCCGGAACAGGGTATGCGTGTGTCGCAAATCCGCCCTCCCCCCGCCGGCCGGCCTTCCCTGCTCAGGAGCCCTCAACGTGTAGCAGAAACTTAAGTACTCTCTAGATGTGTCGCAGTGAAAGTGTTATATTTGTACTTGTTATATTTCATTTGTGTCGCATTAAATTAGTGATCACTTAATCTCTTCTCTCTCTCTTATTATGCGCTAGTGTAAGTGATCACTTGGTCCTTCGGAACTTCGGTCTCGATACTCGACATATATATATATATATATATATATATATATATATATATATATATATATATATATATATATATATAAGAATAGGTGTATGTGGTAATTCAATGGTTTGTCACTATGAATGTTTTTAGCAGTAAGTTCTAGATTCAAGGGAAGATTTTTCTATGGTCAAGTGCGTTGTCATGGCCGCTGAATTATACGCGACCGGTTGGAATTACCAAGAACTCATCATTCATTTAATATATGCGAAATTGATTTGATGATTGGTAGATAGACTAAAAAGAATAACTCAAGTTAAATGATTTTAAAACTCCTCTTAGTGATATATGCATAAATTTAATAACAATTCAAGCTCCAAATATATAATGTAAGGTTTTCAATTATGATGAGCCTCGAAGTAAACTGAAATACAATGATGAGACTTAAAAAAAAATGTAAATTGGAGTGATGATCAAGCATGACTTGACATGTTATCAATCGTAGCTTAGGCCACAAAAAATCATAAAATAAAAATCCTTGAAGTATTATATGTTATGGGGTTGATGTGATTGGAATAGGAGTTCATAAATCCTGAAAGTGCGTGGAATGTATTTTTAAAAAGGTACGGGAAACTTCGTGGAGGAGAGTACATTATTAGGCAATTAGATTCTCTGGCACGGAAATTAAAAATGGATGAAATAAGAAGGAGGGAGACAATAAATGCTGTGTGTATCATTTAGCAAGATTTAGGGGGTATGCATGCCAACAATTTGAATAATATTTAGATTCCAGTTTCCAATTAAAATTCATTTTGCAGAGTTTTGCGTGTTCCGTCCGAAGCCTATCATGCGTCGATGGCGTAACTAAACTTTTTAATTAGAAATATGAATAATAAGCCTACAGGGGTGCATTAGATATCACGTTGTGCGATTTAAATAAGTATGCATGAGTATATGAGTGTATGCACGAACTGAGAGGAACTGTAACTAGAAGGAGAAAATGTAATTTAGATTTTAAAATTTCCAATATATCTCGACCTCCGATTTCAAATGTAATTTGTATGTTTTCTTGCCAGTAAAAAAATAACCTTTATGTTAGTGCTGCCTTATTTGAATAGAAATAGAATTTTAGAATGGTTTCACTGTTTTCCGCATATTGAATTATATAAACTATTGCTGCATAATGTATATAAATCTCTCCTACGCACGATTATTCAACCATTATTTTAATTATTTCATCCCTGCACCGAATTTTTTGTAAAGAGGTAAAAAACTGTACGCGGATTGGGAATACAGTCAATTATTAACATTTGAAATTTCTCAGAATGAATACGATTAATTCCTTTCGTGGAATAGAAAACATTGATTGTAAAATTATTTTAATCAATATCAAACCAAAGAGATTGTCTAAAAAGAGGATAGTAGCTAGAATGCAATTAATATTTTAAGCTTTTCCACCTGCCTGAAAAAAGGAGGTGAAAAACTGCAAACATAATGGAATAAGACAAGGTTGAGAGACGAGTCGGAAAACATCAGTTTGTTGTAAGCTGAAGGTAGAAGTGTACTGATATATAAATCTTGTGTTGCTGCAGGAATTAAAAAAATATTTAAGAGTATCAGGAAAATATTTAGATAAATTAGGAGAAAAATATGAACTGGAATTAATAAAATCTCAGCTAAAGTCTTACCCTGGAAACACATTAAAAATGAAACGTAGGCCATATTACGACGACTAGAGTCAGAAAGAGCAAATGTTGTTGTTGTGTTTAGAATTCATCGATGATGCATTTCTGAAAAATTTATCTTTTATAGAGGTTTAAAATGAGTCGGAAAATAAAATTGGAGCCCAAAATCTAATGCATGAACTACTTGACCAAACTGGAGTGTTCTGCGAGTGTAATTTGAGGCATAATATTTTCGGTTAAAAAAATCGGGAATGAGGGCATTAGAGACTGAGGATAAATAATTGGAGATGAAAACTAAAATATGAAACGGTTTTGCACAGCAAGAAATTCAGTGGTAACCCACAAAGGAGGGACCCTACGTGAAGCAAGTTATCCATAAAGAGTGGAACAGCATATGGAGGAAAAAATGAGAAAATGGACGAGGATTTGAAAAAGAAAATAGTGATTTTTTTCAAGCAAAAAGAGGGAGGAGAGGGGTATCAAGAACTTTCAGCAAGAAAACTTATGATCACTATTCTTTGACCTAGTTTATATAAAGTCAATTTATCATTAATCATGACTGTTCAGAGCGAGCTATTTCCAGAGGAAATGCGTGCAACCAACAGATGAGTTCCCGATACATTTTAAAAAGTATGCAATTTATTTTGAGCAAAAAATCAACTGCATTAAATGAAGTCAGAATCGTATCAGGAGGAACTTGTAGGCAAATTAATCTCTCAAATAGTTAAATAGGGTTCGTGAAATCTCTCGATGGACGACATTTTACCGTTTGGAAATTAAGGTTTTTTCCTGTCGGAGTTCAGGCTAATTAGGCACTATTTCCTACGCCCATTCGACAAGTGAACGGGAAGCGTACTCAAAATCATGAGCACATTTTCGCCTTAATTCGAGGGCTAGAAATATATTGAAGCTTTGAAAAGGTACTCGCAAAGCTCGAAAAAAATACTCTTTGGTAAGGAAGAAACTGGAGCAATCGTGGAAGTCGTAGAATTGGAGATTTATGGAAACTTTTATTTAAGGGAGACCCGTAAAATGGTGGGGAAAGTAATATCGAATTTAATTAGAACGGTCGGCTTAAAGAAGAACACCAGATAAACCCTGGGAAATTAATGAGGTCACCAATAGCCCACCGCCCATTGAATTAGTGCAGTGAAGATTTCATAAATGAACTTATCTTCGCGTAAATGTTTAGGAACGCTTAAGGGAGAAGAACTTATTCAAATAAGTTTTTATTTATGCAGAAAGGATAAGTTGCCGACAGAGGAGAAATAATACGAAATGATGTTCGTTAATATAACTGCTGACAAGTGTATAAGCTCCACTCTTCTCATGCTATCCCGAAAAATCAAGATCTTGATTCATCGACATTTTTCTCTCCATCGAAGAATTATTCGTTAGTGGCTGTTGAACGGCAATAGCTGGAAAGATTTTATACGGGTCTATTGCTAAAAACCTTTTGAAATGTAAAACATCAATGAGATTCCTACTCCTTGAAGGTTATCGCAACAAATTATAATTTTTTTGATGCACAACGTCGTAAGTCATCAATGACTACGATGGGTATGAACGAATGGTTAATGGATTCTATAGAAAGTTATTGTCGAGAGTTGGCTCTAAAGCCATGACTAATATTGAACCATGAGGCAAGGATAATGCTTAAATTCCACTTTCTTAGGCGAGATGCAGTAGAACACCATTTTCAAATGGTACACAAAGGATATCGTACTGTCTACTTTATTTTCAACTCCCATAGTTAGTACCTAATGATGAATGCTAGTCAGTTGAAATACGTATAGTACGAGTCGAAAATAAAGTAGACAGTACGATATCCTTTGTGTATGATAGGGACAGAGCTTGTTTTGGCCAGGAGATTATAAGTTACTTTTACATACCCTGGTTTGTTTATTTTGCTGAACTTGAAACTTCACATTAAATGGAATTGATAATGGGTAAAATATTAGTTATTATTAACAAAACCAATTATAGGTACCTAATTTCACGGCAAAGAGGGTTGAAACTAGTCTTTTTACCAGTTCAACCTTAACTAGCCGTGCCAATGCCGGTAGAAACTCCAACCAGCCGCCCGAATCTCTAAAGCATTATGTCTCCACCACGTCCCACCAACCGAATCCTCGTGAATGGAACTGAATGTGACGGAATTCATCCTTTCGCGAAGGAAATTCGAACGTGGACATGTGAGAAGGCGGACAGGTCTGAAATGACGACGGGAAAGAGATGTCCGTCGGAGAGAATCGTGTGCGGGTCTCAGCCTCCTATCCCGATGGCTGAAGCGAGATCGCATCGACTCCCGTCTTAGCTTTTGGTTTTTCGGTCCAGCTGAGAGGTTCGTGGTGGTCAACGATCGAAGGAGAGCGAGAGATGTGGGTGGGAGTGGGCGATTCAAAGGAGAAAGGGGATGCAAAGGAAGGAGACACGAGGACCGAGTTGGGGGGGTAGGAAGGCTCGGAAAAGGAATGAGATGGCCGCGAGGGTAGTGGATCTCTCCGCATGTCAGAGGACATCGCGCCGGAGGGCCGGATCGGGTGGTAGAAAATTGAAAAGGATTCCTGGACTTGAGGCAGGAGGCTGGCAGATAAGGAAGGCCTGACACGGATATGACGAAGAGTCAACGTTTTTGATCGAGGCAGAAGCCAGCCGAGGAAGGAGCATTATCTTCGATTCCATTTTTTTCCTCTCTCTTACTCATTCTTCTTTTTTCTCAGTTCTTTTTCTCTTCTGGTCTCCTTTTTCAGTCCAACTCTCCGGCAGAAGCGGTCTTAGCGAGCAGGGTAGAGAGGGAAAGAGAGAAAAAAATAAATATCTTTCTCCCCGGCGGTAGGTTTATGCCGAGAATTCTCCCTCTTGTTCTCTGCCCTCGCCAAGCGTGTGCGACGTATTTTATTACTGCACCGAAACTGTCTCGCCTCCCCTTGTCCTCTTTCCGTCCTGAAGCGTTTGTGGCGGGATACAGTGGGAGAGAATGGAGCGGGTGGAAGAATGAAGCCGATGTGGTGTGGGATGCTGTACGCGAGGGCAAAGGAGAACGTGAGGAGAGGCGGTGGGATTTAGACAGTCCTACCTGGGGTTGTCAACCTCGCCACGTTTTCTCCTCGGGATGAAAACACCCCGCTTCCCTTTGGAGCCGTCGCATCACTCCTTTCCTCCGACCCTTTTTCCATTTATCTCTTCACTTCCTCTGCCGAGATCTCTACCCCGAGATTCGAACGGCGATTCTTCGTGAGACGTGCGTGCAGTCGCCGACGCGCCTTCATAAATCTCTGGTTCTCCCTTTGTGATGGGGGACGTGCACGAGGCCGGCGAGATGATATTTTCTTTCAACGCTTCCGCCAGCGACTTTTAGCTCAAACGAGAAGCCGAAGACGTGTTCATTTCTCGCCGGGAGTGCGCGCATGAGAGCCCAAGAAATTTCGTCTGGCCCACCTTCTGGGTTGACGGGCAGGAAATGCTGTGTGCATTGCTCTTCCTCTGCGTGTGACGAGGGCCGCTTTCTGCCTTTGGACCAGAAAATCGTCACCATCTTGGAGATTATTTCGTTACTTCTCACGTGATTCGTTAACAGCTAGCGCAGCAATGGCTTATGATTCTTGGCTTCGTTCATATTTGAGGACCCCAGAAGTCAAGGGGTCTAAGTAACAAAATCGCTGTTTTGAGAAAACTTAAGTCAAAGCTGAAAATGTTTGGTACAACCCCCTAATTAGTTAAGAGGCGTTATCCTAGATAGTATCTCCTGTCTAGAAAATCACTTGGATCCCTTTACCACCTAAAAGATTTATATTTTCACATCCCATTCCTGTACCTAACTTATTTTTTTTAATGTCACTTAGATCCCTTGACTTCTGGGTTCCACATTTGTCAACATAATCGGTCATTGCACACTTGTATTCATCAAATTACTCTCTTCACTCAGTTCTCCATTCATCTTCCGCCTACAGCTTCTCTCCTTCAAGTTTTTTCCATTTAAAATCCATAATTATTTGGCTCAAGCATTCAATTATTGATCGTCTCGGCAATTATCGACTCATTATTTTAACTTATAAATTAAAAAAATAAATACTACCGACTTACTGTAACATATGTCGTACACATCCTCATGGTGCTTTTGCACCACAGAATGAGCACCATAAATGTGAGAATGATGCAACTGATTCAATCTTTTGTGCACCTAGAATCAGAACCTCATTTTTTATTTTCAGCACCAGAGATCAAAATGCGTAAGTGCATGAAAAATAGAATTTTATTCCTAATATATGCTTGCACTGAAGCCTTCTTCACAATTGCGGATTGTGATTATCAGCGATAGCCTCAAGTCCACACCACTGATGGCAATATGGACAGCACCATATTAATTTCTTAAATCTACATGGGTGGTGATTTTTGATACAGTTTTGATGCTGCTGTAGGGTGGTACGTAAATATTTCCTGCCAAGAGTTTTGTTCGGCAGGGTGTGCAAAACATTTAGGCAGAGAAAGAAATCCGTAGTTGTCTGCTTCCTGCAACAATAAGTCGAAATGCAGTATTAGAATTGACTGTAGCTGAGTCAGTCAGATAAAATTCACAATAAATCTTAGGGGTATTTCAGAAAGATTTCAGAAGAAATATTCAAACCAGGGCCGCAATTGGAATGCATGAAGTAATAAATTTAAAAAAAATTGTGATACGCAAATGATCGAAGATGCGTTGTGGACACTCAGCAACTTACCTTGGCTGGACAGATACATTACTCCAGAGACATGAATATCCTATAATAAACAGGTTTGTTCCGAATAGCACGTATAAAAAACCACTGCCCTTGGCGGTACATTAGATAAATGTCTAATAAATAGTTGTCTTGAAGAGCTTTCAGTATACCACCCTAAAAGGCGTGAAGTAGCTACGTTACATTATTATGTTTTTGATCGAACTCAATTCCCTTGGTTCCCACGTCAAATTGGATATTTCGATCTAATGAGATTTTTTCATTGCTTTTGTTGATATTTTGAGCTCTCGCCATAGATCGATAAATTAAAAAATTGCATAACCTTTAGCCCTCCTCTTATCCATTACAATACTTCCTTTTTTCAGTCTCTCGCGCTTCAACGTGTGAAACGTGTGTATGAAATTTTTGAGTCTTCCGATAGCTCCAGTTATTTCCATCTTGTCCGTATCATGCGGAAATATTCATGATACTATGTCGAATTTATGTTAAAATATTATAATATACGAGGAAAGTGTGTAAGCACTTCATCGCGATCATTACAAAATTGGCTAATGCTTCCCATGATATTGTATTCACCGATAATGAGCGAGCTAAGAAGTTTGCATGGGTTGATATATGCCTTTTGAAAAATGACGGCCGAGAAATATGCGTCTGCGTAAATGCCTGAGCCGCTTAACTTTGTCGGGGTCTAAATTGCTGCGTGATTGGAACAGTATAACATTCCTTCTGGGTTGCGTGAGACGCACCTTTGCCTTGAATGGTGGTTAGCCGCACGAGCGAAGAGAATAAATCACCTTTATCGTTCAGCAAAATCGGGCCTTGATTTTGAGCTACAGTCTTTAAAAAGCTATCCAGTTACTCGCGGCAACTTTGAAGCAGTGCAACAGCAGAATCCACACAGAGTTTTCGTCTTTCAGTGCGGGCTGTAACGACAACATGGCCTTGAAATAAATATTGATAATATTACGTAAAATTCACTAAAACATACATGTTTACGCGTATTCATATACTCCTTGTATGCTGTTATCTACTCATCAGTTGGTTAATTCAGATCATTAAATGAAAAATGAATTTTTCAATTCTATGTCGTATCGTTTATGGAAGCAAAACTGGCAAATCCAAGTTATAATGTTCAAACAACAACGTTTTTTAACCACAGCGCTATCCCTAAAAATTAATCAGGTCCTAAAAATAAACAACATCCACTGTTGTTTCGTAAAGACATTGTGAAATTCCAGCAGGAAATGGGGAAGCCTGAGTTGGTAGAGATCACTACAGCCATAATATTTTGATGCAGCCAACAGTCATCATTTAAAGTGAATATATGTGTAACATACAATATCATAGTAATTTAGAGAAGGGTACTTTAAGATTAAAAATAGTAAATAGATTATCAAATTAACGTATCCTAATTACATTCTTTATTTGGGTAATGTCCATCTATTTTGTATGAGATGAGGAAGGAGTTGATGGTCATTAAAACCGGAGGTATATCTGAAGCATCATCATATCAAAGATATGAATGCAAATTAATTTTCCCAACTTCAGCACGATGAAACGTAAGTATAATCCTTTTTCGAAGATAGAGTAGGCTCCTTTATTTGAGTCGATCCATTTTGATGGAGGAAGATTGTTCTGTAACATAAATATAAGTTATTCCTCATAAAAATATTGATGATCTATGTACATTCATGTGTTTATCCATGTCTTATTTACTACAACTATTGCGTTTACTGAGAGAGTTTCTCCTGAAATTTATTGCCAGTAATTATCCTCCCAAGAGGAGAGCGTTTGATCGAACCCGTCGCTTTCATCTCGATCTTTACTCCTTGAACGCACTTGCGTGACGAGACTGAAGCGAAGGTAAGCTGGTGCCGTGCCGCTGGATTAGGACGTATTCTCGCACCGTGGCAGTCAATGGGTGGGCGGCTGAGGCATGAGAATTAGATGCGGAAGGGATAAATCAAATTTCCTCCCGGCCGAAGCGTAAGCCTTTGCTGGGCGGAAGTCTAGAGACGGGTTTTGTAAGGGGTTTCTGCGAGTATTCAACACCGTTCCTTGTGCGCTGATAGCAAGTTTGCACTCCTGAATATTTTAGCACCCGTATTCTCAATGGCGTCTGGAGAAAGAAGAGTGGTAGAAGTTTTCGGTTTCAATCTCCGTAGCTAGGAGATGTAGTATTGAATGTTTGGTTGAATTTAGGGACAGAAAACATGATTAGGGCAAGGGTGGAAACATCCCCTTCAAAACTTCATGGAGTGCGACATATTGATTAATCGTATTCTGACACGATTTTAACCTGTATTTCTTGCTTCCACGGAGTATTGGTCGGATGGCTTTCCTGAAGTTATGGCTTGGGATTCATCTCTACGACATACTGAGATAGGGGCTGATTAATTACACCATAAATTCGTAAATACACAGAAAATATTATAATTTATAAGAATATCATATTACACTTCAACGGCCTTAAAAATTTCCTCCAATTTTTAAAAAATAGAATCACTATGTATTTTCCTTGATTGATTACAACCTGTAAATAAATAGTAACAATATCATTTGTTTTCCACCATATCAGCCATTAATTATTAATCAATTTAGCTTAAGTCTCATACAAGTAATCTTTCTAGTGGGCCAGCATCTTAGAAAAACCAATATTATATTTTGAAAATTAACCGTCTAATGGCATAAAGAAAATAATACTTTAAAAATTCCAAGCAATCAATATACCTCCTTGGTCACAATACTATTTCTTTTTCATGTTATCTGATGAAGAGCTGTTTATATTCAATGAACAAGCAAGTTCTCATACTTTCGTGAGCCTTGGTCTAAATTTCATGGCAATTTCACAAATACATAGTTTGCACTGAAAATATGACACGAAACAAGAACCTGTAAACAAGAAACAAATCCCTGAATTAATTGTGGCAATACTAACTATGCTTTAATCCAGAAAGTTTTTTATTGGCATAACTAGTTGTACCAATATAAAGCTCTGTGGATTGAAAAATAGTTGGTATTATCATCATTAATTCAATATTGTACTTCCACAAGATTACGCCTGAAAGGATTGAATTCAAACAAATCCCTTTAATCGTGAGCGTAGCTGAGTTTATGCCATTATTAAACGTGTCATTAATGCACTCAGAAATGAATTGTTGCCATGGAATCATTTTTGCCTTCAAATTTAATCGAATTATTGTTTGAAAATGCATCTTTTCTGTAAAGTTCTATCTCGACATTTTAGGTAATCCTAGAATGGACAACTAGCCATTTTATTTTTTATCCCCTCCAAAAAAAAAGAAACGAGACCCTCTCCACCTCCCACGGGAATTCAACTGAATCGACAGAATCCATTCAGTGATTCACACGCCCGCCTCGGAATAAGCAATTCTTCCCATGCATTCTGAACGACCTCCAGGACAAATCGAGCATCCACCGTGTGAACCCACGGCGATAAGCATGAGAGAGCCAAGCCAAACCTTGCCGAGAGCTTCTCCTCCCGCCCTATCCCGCATGTACTATGTATCTTGCTCTCATCTTTTGGGCATTACGATTCTTTCGCTACCATCCCCCCTCTCTCACAACGCTACACTCGCCGTCTCCCTCTACACAACATCCAAACTCGACTCACACATACCGTGCTGCAATAAAAAGGGAAGCCGAGCTTTTTTGTATCATTTATTTTTTTCTATTCTGCGTGCGTAAACACTGACTTGAGTGCAGTGTTGTTGAGTGCTGGTGTGTGCGGACGATTTGACTTGAAGCGGGAATGTTGCCTCGGAATTCGAGTGGGGTTATGTTGGTCGTGTAGGCGGAGGGGATGGGAGAGGTGGAATAAGAGAGAAGGAATGAGAGGTGGATGTGTAGAAAGGTGATAAAGGAGAGGAAGGGAGAGGAAAAGCGGAGGGAAAAGGACGGGAATAACCGGAGTGTGTGACAGAGTCGGGTGGTTATTTTGGGAATGCGCCTGACAGCTCAAGTATTTTTTGCGATCAAGGTTAAGTGAACAGGCTGGTATGGAAAGAGTTATTTAATGCTGGATGTAAAGTGAGAGAGTACTATGCCATTATTTGACATGTTGCAAGAAGGTCAATTATTCTATGTCTGGATACCATAAACTTGGTTGTTGTGAAGAGACGACGTATGTATTTGAGATATGGGTTTTGGAGAAGAATGGAGAGGGTGTGCTGGGTGCCATGGAAGAGGAACGAGGACTATCGGATATGCTGGAAAAGGAACGGAAGTTCGTGGCTGAGGTTTAGAGAAGGAAGGAGGGATGGAGAGAGGACGTTTCGTGAGGTTAGAGCATGTTGGAGAGAGTTATAGAAGGGGTTTTCCCTTCTATAACTCTCTCCAACTGAATGATGCATGGGATGAAGCGTGGGAAATGAAGGAGGATGATCGTGGTTCTTGACGAAATTGGAAGTGGAGGGGTGGAGAAATATGTTGAAAATCTGATGGACAGCCACATCCTGGGAGAAGAGTGAGATGATGCCTCACAAACCGGGATAAAGGAAAAGAACTGTCAAAAAACATCAGCTGTTGAAATGCCAAAATTAATGGGTCTAGAAAAACTCGTCATCGAAATCAACCTTTTTTGACAAATTATTTACTAATTAGTAAATAATAGTATTCTAGGTTAAAAACTTAGTCCAAGGCTAATTGTTGTTTTGCTTTACTCATAACACAATAATAAAACTAACTGCGTAAATTACTAGACATTATGATAACTTACTGACGCATCTGAGGCTCTAGACTTATTAAATCTGATTACCTGTTCTCGATCTTCCATCGATATTTCCCGCGTCAATTAACCAAGAGTGCGATGTACAATGCAAAAGCCACCCTCACAAAAAACCTTAGTTTACCGAAATTCTAAGTCAATTAGGCCTCGACGTTAGTCAAAAATTTTCATAACGTAGCTTTATGTATTTGAAAACTCTAACCATGCGTAAAAGTACATAACTGATACAGTGTCACACCGAGAATGCCATCTCAAGTGTTTTCGATGGCTCATTCGTAACTGTCAAGGTGATAAGACGTCAATCGACGTACAGATCTCCCGTCTCTCGGGAACGAAAACTCTCACCGCGATCTTTTAGTTGGTTATTTGAGGTTGCGATCAAGAAATAATATTATTTTCACCATATGATATAGGTGGGTATAATGACGAGGGGGGAGTTATGTAGAAAATGGACTAAGGACTGACATTAACCGGCTATGGTTTTAGTGTGCTTTTAACTGAAGGGATCTAAAAGTCAACAGAGCAAGGTCTCATCCTTCGAACGTAGTAAGTGCTGACTACATGGGACCCAAACAGGAATCGAATATCCATAGATAGCTATTCCCATTCCCGAGACTGAAATGTAAGAATAGGAAGCCTATATTTCAGCCACCGCACATACACAATCCTCCCGCTAACACCGATTATTCTGAGAGGATAGGTGGATTCAATGAACCTATAACGAAGAGCTTTCAGCATACATTGGGCGGAATTAAAAGTACTAATTAGTACTGCTAGAATGGAGGCGGTCATGAAATTATATAAATTTATGACTTGAAATGATAAATTGAAATTGAAAAGATAAATTGAAATAAATTTTATAAATTGATTTAATAAATTATTCTATGAATTAAAAAAATGATCTGAGGGAGAGAAAAAGAAAAGAGGTGACAGAGATAAGAGGTCAGAAGAGCCTAATAGAATACATACGACGAGACATATAAAATCGGTTATTTAAGAGCGGTATTTTACGGGCGAGAGGAATAGCTGAGGACTACATCAGACAGTGGCATGGCAAAGTCCTAGCGATGGAATAAATCCGATTGTATTCACAAATGATTGGGTGTATACTAAATGGCGGAAATAGGAACAAAATATATGGAAGAATTAGCTTTCTTCAGCTCAAATAAAACTGCTTAACCCCAAAAATGTCAAAGATGACGATTCGTGAACAACGTCGCGGAGTAACAGGGATCTGAAGAATGTAATATAGCTGCACAAACTTACCCAATTCCCAACAGAATGGGTTTGGATGGCTAGAAATACCTCGTGTTGGAAGGGTAAAGGGAGAGAGTCGGTCTTGGCGTAGGAAAACGGGAGAGAAGAAAGTTTATCGATCTTGCGAAACGCCGAGGACGTGACACGAGGAAACCATGGCAACATGGGATCAAGAGAGCATTTGCATACCTATCGCCCCTCGCTTGCTCTCTCTGTTACCCTTCTACTTCCTCCTACACGCTGCTCCCTCTATACATATAGGGTTTCCAAAATTCTCGTTTTAAAACCTTCGGGCACTGAGACCAGGAAATCTAATTTCCCAAACATTCTTGAAAATTCTCTGAATCATCTACATCTACATATTACCCAGCAAGTCAACTCAAGGTTGTGTGGCAGGAGATGGATTATCACCTACAGGAGCTATAATGAACCTGTAACCTTCACCATCATGCACGACACAGTAGGTATGCTACCAATCTACAGAAACTTAGTACATTAATGTATATTGCGATTACGTAAACGAGATACATAATCATGCAAGAAAGAGGCAAAAAGTTCTGGTAGTACAACGTTGTAGATAAAAAAACAAACATTTGGGAGAAAATCAACTAATCATCGGCATTATCTATCAAAACCTACTTCAAAGTTCCATTTGCAGCCTTTATGGTCGCGAATCGTAAGCGGTAAATCCAAGATTTTAAACTTGACTGTTCCGCTGTTTTATCCTCGCAATCTGGTATACTGTAAAATGTTAGAGTTCGTAATATGTTGATTACTTTGTCATAAATATACTAGTTTAGAATTTACATTAAACTAGGAGAATAACTTTTAATCGATAGTCTGAAAGGAATTTCCATCCCAGTTGTTACAAAAGGTCACCCACACCATTGAGATAGTCATAACAGCCTTTTACATATTTTAAAGATATGCGCCCTAACTTGGTTTCCAAGCCCGCATCATGAAAATCCCAAATATTGGCAGCGTATACCAAGTGAAGTATAACTAGGGTGAAATTATAGTATCATAATTCATGGGTGATTTTCATATCTAACTGGTGTCATCAACACCATAATTTCCACGTCAATATTGAAACAGAGAGAATGTAGCTGACTACGAAACTTACAACTTGAGTAAGTCAGCATGAAAGTGAAAAATTGACCCACTGGTTTCAAATATCAATTTCTAAAATTTCAAGACCGAACTTACCAGGGTAATGGTGGAAATGGAAGAACCGGTTACCAAATCGAAATCAAGTATTGTTTGGTACATCTAGAAATCCAAAAGGTGACCCTCTTCTTCGTAACGATAGCCGGTATCTCGATCTTTAAAAAGCATAGAATAATATGGAGATTATCTTATCAGTGGAAGCCCGTACAACAAAAATGTACGAAAAACATTTCTCGGAAATCGGCAGCGGCATTTTGCAAATTACTGATAATGTGTGGGGAAGAATTCCCGCCAGGACACGTTGTATCCAGCCAATGGATATTCAATTTTCGGTTTCTGGGCTGAGAAAATGAAAATATTTGTTTTTCGATCGAAATATCGATTTCGAACGGATAGTGCTGTCATATGTGATTGCGTTACTTAAATTGGTTGAGGTGGCATTAGCACGATCTTTCGTTCAAGCAAGGCCCCGAAAAGGCCTCTCGGAACATTGAAAAGTTCAGCTGGCTACCTTTAGATTGCTGAACACGTCCGAAACAGTTCCTCGTCAATTCAGTAGATGGGGAGAGTCAGTACAAATTACCAGGATCGTTATCGATAGAGAATTTTTATCACCCCTCAGTTACAACAAACTGATCATTTACACGCATTAGCAACTAGGAATTTATAGCGTGCCTGCAACCAATCCTGACCCTCTTTTCTCCAGGATTTCGCAATATGCAAACCTACATTTCCAATTATACTTTAGACCAATCTTTCAACCATATAATACGCATAGCAGTCATCTGCGCTGATCTTTTTCCACGTATTGGTCCCTACTTTTGGCTTCGTATGCATGCAATGGTAAAAGCTGATCGCTATTGGTTTCCCTCATTCGATTTCACTTTGGCCGGATTACATGCCAATTCGGACACGTTATTTTTACCGTGTGTACATTGATGTTTCCCTTAATATATCCAGAACCGCCTGGTTTTGTATCCGGGCTCTTGGGAGGGAAAGTCTGGATTTTTAATATGCATTAATGCAGTTAATTTTAACATGGCATTCGAAATGAGAAACCCCCATACCTGACCAGTATGTTACATCATATGTTTATAACAGTATTACTTCGTTAACCGTCTCAAAAATACGAGAAACTCGAATGAAAAGGTATTTAAGTTTGGGATTCAGACTAAAGGGAAATTTCAAGTATTTTATGGAACACTCCGGGCAGGAGAGATTTTAATACGACCAGGAAAAACCACTGGCAGGAGACAAGAGTGAATGAAAAGGCAGGCATTCAAGTTGTTGAGCTAAATAAATTTCCATACAAGCTTTCAGCCTGATTGAGTTAAATTTCTCAAGTGTATGGCAGCGTTGAAAATAAAGGCAGCTCAGAGTTTTGGCAGCATTCACGAATTACAAGGACGCAAATAAGGTATTTGCTTTTTGTTTCCGGAAAAAATGCCTTTTTAAATGCAAAATATCTCAACTACGTGCAAAAAAGATCCCGAAAACGGCGGTTATGTTGGTTCCAAGTGGCAACTATTCTTCAAAATGAAAATATATGGACAATTACTCTAAGGTTCAGTAAAAAAACATTGCTTGCTTGTCATTTTATTGGTAAAGAATGGTTTGAATCACTGAAATGGAGCCAAAACCATATAGATAGCAGATATTAAATAAAAATTGAATGAAACTGGTGTACGTTGGTGTTCCAAGCTTATTTGATCGGAATCAATGCTATAGTATTATGTAAAACGGCAGAAATGTAACCAAGAGTTCGGATCAAATAAAAAATAATAATTAGCTCGTAGGCTTCCGCGGATGCAGTGTTGACTGTTACTTTTTACGGGATTCATTCCGCGATGTATGTTTTTTAAAACAACAATATTTCGCTGGTCCTCCTGCCAGCTTCATCAGGTTAACTGAACTGCTTTATTTGTCTCGCTCGTCTTTATATATAAGTCTGGACTCCCATTGTTGCCATTATTGTTGTTTTAAAAAACATACATCGCGGAATGAATCCCGTAAAAAGTAACAGTCAAAAAATAATAATGTTAAAAATGCAAATCAAATGACTTCAGATTTAAAATATGACGGAGGAGGAAACATTTTCGTAAAAGAGGGAAAGAGAGTGAGATATATCAACATGAGGGAAATTTTTTTACTCTTTCTGGTTTCTTCTCCTCATTATTTTCTACGGTTGGCAACTCAGAACATGTGTGACCATAAATGCAAGACGGGATAGCTTCAAAAACTCTGTGTGAAATACGTTAAAACACGATGCTACAAACGTCTCATAAAATTACATGTAACTCTATAATAAGCATTTACATCGTTACGTTTTCATGGAATCGGTAACAGTCCAGGTAAAGTTTTTATGATATAAAACAGTAGGAAAACTTTTTATGGTAGTTTGGTTTTAATATTCTATGAAAGTCAGTGTTTATATAGCATAGTATCCGCATCTGTCCGATTTCCATCCATAAATGCCAAATTAAATGGTTTAGATATACATTTATCTATTTACAAGAGAATTTTCTGACTGTTCGATATACCATTTTGTAATTTCAGAACGTTTCAGTTCTGTACGACCATGGTCTTGTCATGTTTTATTTTCACTTTGATAATGATATTTATCGTCAAAACCATCGTCTTGAGGAGTAAAACAGCGTGAAAATTACATTTTGCTTAACATAATTTTATATTTCCATTAAAGAAGACAGTAGTTTTTAAGGTATGGGTCGACGTTCAAAGCGCTACATTTGTTGTTTATCCGCATAGAAGGTGCTTATTTATATACTCTGCTCTCGGTCAATCAATTCGCATTGAAAAGGAGCAAGTGATATTGCTGGATGAGATTCTGCAAGTCGTTCAGAAAAGCAGAATAGGTGAGACAGTATTGGAAGCATTTACGTCCTGGATTCGGTGAAGAATAAAAAGCTAGGAAGAATTCTAAGAAAAATAAAGACATAGACAAATTATTTTCTGGCGTTACCATGAGGACGTCTTGCACTGCTTTATGCTGAAATCAGTTACTTCTCTAATTGTGGTATGATTCCACGATTTTTTGCAAAAACCGATCCAGGTTTCCATATGTCGAGACGTTGCCAAGGAAAAAAACGTTAAGCGCATATTGATACTTTTAGGAAAGTGAGAGGAAGGGCTATCTGGATGAACTGGATAGAAAAACCACTGTTGGTGCAAAGGAGTTTCATGTTTTTCTCAACCCACCTTTTATATACGGCTGCTGCTTTGCGGTGATGTATTTCACCCAGGATGCCATTCTGTCATCCATACGTCTTTCCATAAAGGTGTATAACATTTACAAGTTTAATTTACTTCGTGAAAATATGTATAAATATTCAAATTTTACCATATTTTATAACGTGGGAATAAAACCATTTCCTATGGTTATAAAACTGACGACAAAGAGTTTGGAAAAAGGTAGAGCCTATTTTAAATTCTGTCCTGAATACACAATTTAGCAAACTTCTTCCTGTGGGGTCATCCTAGGATCCAATGTATGAAAATTATCTGCTGTCACTGCTTTTTTTAACGCACATTCATTAGTGATTAAAATGTTTTCAATATTACCTAAACTGTGTTCGCGTTCGTCATAGCAACACCTCCCAGTTACATGCGTCTGGCTAAAAACACAGAAACTAATAGAATTTAACGTGTGGATGCAGATCTGATCGATGTGGATTGAACAAGCAGAGATAAGAGTGGAAAGAATTACCGCGACCGTGTCCTCGAATGCGTGAGAGAAGCTCCTGTCCACCTCGGTCGCCACGAGACTCTTGTGACAAGGGCTATCTGTGAAAACCCCCGATTTGGTGCGCCGACCCTCGATGTCGCAAAACTTCGGCAGAAGCGCCCTTGTGTACCGCGGGACTCCCTCATTCGTTTATTCTGCACACGGGCACCAAGAGATAAGGGTCGTCGGGGCAGCCCTTCCTCGTTCCTATAAAAAAATCTCGGTTGCGCAGCGTCACAATAGGAGGCTTTTAGACTGACCGCAGGCTCGCCGACGAGTGCGGAGGCTATCGGAAGAACTTTCCTCGTTCTGAAAGGACTTTGTTCGTTCTTTTTTTACGTTAAGTACCTTCCTTTAGTGAAGGCACCACCGAGAGTCGGTCGAGCTTTTGGGTACTTAATAGACCGAAGTCAACCTAAGCTACTCGGACGCGGGAATGTGGAGAACTTGGCTAGCAGGAGAGTGATGGCACTTCATCGTGGCCTGCCGCTTACGATCTACGGAGGAAGACCGTCAATTGGAGGTCGATATGACTGTCTACTGTATAAGTGACAAGTTCAACACTAAAATCCAGGAGGCAGTTATTTTGACAACATTTCTGTTTCGCAAGAGCATAGCTCTAAATGGTAGCTCTCTCTTTCTACAAGGCGTCGATACAATATTTAAAATATTATCACAAACGTCTTACTTTGCTGTATTGTCACACATTGCAGTGAAAGAGCGGCTTTTAGTTAATATTATACATAATTCAATAAGGAAAAAGAAGAATCATTTAAGTTCCACTCAAATTTTTGCTTTTCTATTATATTTTAGCAAAGACAATGCTCTATTACTACCCAACAGGAGGTAAAAAAAGAATAAGTGACCGCTGAAAATCAATAAAGGAATCAATAATGTTATATTTAAATAATTACCCCTATTTGGCTCTATGAATGCAAGAATAACTCCATGGCCATATTCAGTCAAATGGAGTGCTATATGGGTTGAAAATACGATGAAAATTCATGGGAAAATATTAAGACCTTCTTATTGCACTTAACATATTTAGGTATCTTCAAATTATATTTTTCATTCAAAAATAAGCTGAATCAGAATTGAGAGGATAAAAATAAAATATTCTCCGAGAAGCGGGACGTTGCAGTGGATAATGGTAATGAGGCGTATATTTAGAAAACGTTTTCTAAAAACCATTTTTTGTAAAATTGTAGGGAATACAAATTCCAAACGAATATGCCTTCTCACTATCAACCTGTAGAACTGGAGTACTCGTTATCCTCAAAATGCCATAAAACGATGATGGATATTAGTAATCAATTGCATTGAATTTATTAAGTTGACTTCACCAAGTGTATTCCCTCATTGCCATTTACTCAAGGAGACATACCTTAGGATGGGGCCGATGAATTCTGGAATACATCATTTTTCCATTAAAAAATTATCAATAACTCTCTCTATTCCAGCTTGCAATACCGCATCACTAGAAAGTATCTTGTCTTATTCTTCTTTTCTAGAGAAATATGTGTTTTGTATTTCTGTTAGTTCACTTTCATTTTCTATCTCATAACTATTTGGGGGTCTTCCAGTTAAGGTCACGATGGACCGCTCATATTTCTCAACGATGTCCCACTACGAATATTTTGGGTTAAATTAAATTTCATTATATCACTTACAAAATGGAACACTCACAAACCGCCTCATTTACAAACATAATGTATCGAGCTTATTGTTGTACGCCGCTGAAAAATAGATATTTACAGTGAATTTCAATGAAACGACTTTATATCACTGTTGTGAAAGAAAAATGCATTTAGCGGCTTTAAGTAAAATCTTTTCAATGTACCTTTCATTGAAAAACATCAAATACATGAATGATATGGGGCAGTAAAAAGTTCCTCTAAGGCGTTTTTACAAGTTGTAGATTAAGTAGCGCAAATGGCTCCGGAATTCTTTTGGTATTAAAGTTTTGATATAGTTATTAGCGGTAACTAAAATTGTCGTCCGTCAAACTGTAACTAGTGTTACGTGATGCCGTAACGTAGCTTACGATCGTTTAAGATTTCTTTTCTCCTCTTCTCGAGAAATATAATGTAAACTCAGTTATAGTCCATTCACCAAAAAATTTTTAATTTTGTTTTTTTGTTAATTATCAACCATCATCTTTGAAAGAGATATATATGAATAAAGAGAGACCATTTTCAAAACAAGTGAAAACCTATAATTTTCATTAAAAAGGTATTGGAAAATATATTCCAACTTAAGTGTAATTGATTCAAGGGTGCTTAACATTTCTTTTTGACGTTATATGAAATACTTTTTAGCAATTAGTCCTCTAACTAAAGCTTATCAATATTTAATTTTTTTCATGATAAATGTCTATTTTAAAGCAAGTTTAATAGTCGTTTATCTGTAAAATCAGGGCATCTTTGGTGCGATAAACCTATTGTTTTCTTTAATATGATTCACCTTCGTTCTAATGTTGTGGTGATGATCACTGCTATTGCTTGCAGAGAATGATTTTCGAATGATTGGAGTTAAAATTTAAAGAGAAGTACGCAAATAGTTTGAGGAAATGAAAATCTTTACGTCGGGTTATTTTTCCCTCTCTAAGGCAGCGAATGAATGTAGCTTTCCTGTTGAATCCGTCCTCTTGCTACTCCCTCCGCATGGGACTCGCAAAATGACGCATAGCCTTCTTTTTCCTTAAGCGCTCCTCGTTTCGCTCCCGACGGCCTTTTAAGAAGTGCGCGCGAGGAGCCGAGGCTCGACTGCTCGTCTCGAGATCTCTCTCCACTCACGTGACTCCCTCCCTCTCTCTCTCCTCCGAAGGAAATGGGTTGAGCGAAGGAGGCGGAGCGGTCAAGGACGAGGGCCCGAGGGGATGACACGGCCACGGAACGAGTGACGAACCCAAGGGGAGAGAGAGTGTGGACCTGGGTAGGAGGTTTGTAGATGACGGGGGCGGATTGCGTCCCTTGGGGCACACCCGTCGGAGCGGGAGATTGGCGCGGACGTGAAAATAAGCGTTTCCCCGGCGGCTGTTTCAATTATCATGTGCGTGGCGATGCGAAACGTAATTATGTATGCGAATCAGTACGGTCAAACTAACTTCTCCGAGGCCACCATAGGGGTCTGGACGTTGTAACTTTGGTACATTTAGTTACTGGGTAACATGCTACTCTATAATAAGTAAATTGTGCGGGGGTTCTGGGATAGAAAAATGATAGAGCTTCAGGAAAGATTCTACTCGGCTATTTAGGCCACTTTACAAGAAAATGGGCATAGTAACAAAGACATTAGGAGGAGAATTGCGCTAGCGATGGAGGCCTTGAGTAATGTGAGAGTTGGGTATGTATGTGAAGGAGAGGCTGATTAGGAGCTTGATATGGAATTTAGCGTCTATTTGTGACAAAAACGTGACCATTAGAAACGAAGCCTAGATAGGCCGCAGATGTTTAATATGTTGATACGGAGGCAAATTGAGAAAGTGGACGAAAAGTAGGACCAATGCGAGCTTAGTAATCTGGGCAAGGAGAGTAAACTTTAAGAGGAAATGAGGAGGAGGCAATGCTGGGGGTTGAAAGAGATAGTAAGAGGGAAGGGTACCTAGAAGCAGTGTAGTATAAGAAGGATGACTAATCAGCGAAGTGAAGGAAGAGAATAGGTAATTCGGGATAAATGAAGAGCGGTAAGACATACACTGAGGTTGAAAAAGGAGAGGTACGTGTATGGGGTACCTCGCATATAACTATGTTGAATATTTTTGTTTCTACCATTTGATCCCCGAATTTAATCTGTGGGTCAGTTAAAAATTATAACTTTAAAATGGCTCGATCTTTGAGATCTGACTCTAAAATATTTATATTGTTAATAAAATC
The DNA here is from genome assembly GCA_963169105.1 of Ceriagrion tenellum. Taxonomy (NCBI): domain Eukaryota; kingdom Metazoa; phylum Arthropoda; class Insecta; order Odonata; family Coenagrionidae; genus Ceriagrion; species Ceriagrion tenellum. The sequence continues at coordinate 86,188,229 of OY720637.1, read as the reverse complement.
ACCAATGAAAGCCAAAGGCGTTGTTTAAAACTGTAGCAAGCGTACAGTGCGTGACAGATCTACTGGAAGGTCATGGTTGGAAGTCACCGTTTTCATTACGTTGGCATTTAAGCAATAACTCTTACACTGCCTACTCTTTTCAGAATCGCTAAGCATCCTCACTCAAGTATTCTAATTCATTTAGTATACTTCCAGCCATTTTTCCAAAAATACCGAAACTGTAGGTAGGAGAGGATTGAAACAATTGAATAGAACAAGACATGTTCAGATGAGGGAGCAATGCAAGTAAGTTACACATAAGAGAGAGTTTTGATTTGTGGTAGAAAGCATGAGAAATTAGAAAATGGAAAAAATAAATTATGGTAAAGCAAAATTACATTATATGTGCTTGATGATTTTCTAAAGAATTCAAAAGAGATATGGTACTTTTTCACAGTTTTTTATTTCAGGTCGACCGGTTTCGTCACATAGGCGACATCATCAGATACATAAGTTTAGAATGCTCCAGAATTTATACAAAAATTTGGAGGTGTGGGGAAGAGGCAGGAAAAAGGGTGAAGGGAAGTGTGGGGGGGAAGAAGGTATGTGAGAGGATGCGGGAACAAACATTTTTTTTATGGGGCGGGGGGGGGGGAGGGAAACGGTTGGACGACGAGTGCGGCGTCCACGGCGGGGGTTGGGGCGTCATCCTCAAAAGGTGTGTTTATTTGATGATTTTCGCCAGGAGATGTGAATGGACATCGACGCGGAACAAAATGTGATAGCGTGTGGTTCGTTATCGTGAGCATTCACCAGTCAAATCCATACTTTTTGACAGGAAAAAAGCATATCATAAAAAACTTAAATAATGAGATCTTAAAGGGCTAAAGAAGAAAGAATGACCATAAAATTAAGAGAGCCCAAGGCGTTACTGGTTACTGCGTTAGCCCTAGAAAATTGGCTCACACAGTAATTTCCACAATGATTCCATATCATCGTAATCCTTTTTTCTCCGAATTTCAATTCGCGCGTAAAAACCGCGCGTAAATTGAATTATTTATTAGTTTGAGCTAACAAATTGACCAGCCTCTTTTTTTTGGTTCAGTATTGCTACTTAAGTTAAAGTGACTGCGGAAAGTCACATCTAATGAGGACACCATCTGAGCCAGTTAAGGCTTCCCATCCTGTTCCTTTGCTTTTTTCCTCTATTCACTCAGTCGTCAGGCACTTGGCGTCACCCTTAAACCAATTCCAAAGGATATTTATCTTGAACGTATAATACCATCATCTGTAAACTTTGTTCCCCATCATTCAACTTTTAAATATAGGCCCACGTCAGTTAGTAGTTTAAATAAATGAACGATTTAAGATTTTCCCGGTGTAATATGTTTAAATATCTTTCTCGGGCTTCGCACCGGGTAATATTTTCAAAATTGGCCGATGTCTCGGAAAACGCCTTGTTTTCCATTTTCAAGGCGGGTGTTATTTCCGTCGTGTGCGCTATACCACTGATTTTAAACTGGCCCCAACAATGAAGGTTACGATCCGTATGACTGGCTGGCGTGTCCCGCTGGCCGTTGAATTATTTTCTCATCTTTTTAATACACTTGATTGCAGGCCTCCAGGTGTTACTTAGTTGGAATCCGGTGTCTCTATTAAAAGTTTAAATAAAATTTAACTCTGAGAGGTAGCAGAAAAACTACCTCCATAAATAAAAATGTTGGTCAAACTGGACAAAGGTTGAAGATAAGAATGGGAGAGCATTTTAAATCCAGTGTCAATGGTGACAGGAAGTCAAGTTTTGCAGAGCATTTGATTGATGAAGGTCATAGATCCAACTTTTCCCCGAGGCTGTTGCATGTTTGTGAAAGGGGGAGGAAGTTGGACTTCCTGGAAAATTTTGCAATTCTATATTATCACAGAGTGCACGGGGAGAGACTACTTAATGACATAATCCCTTCAACCGCCTCACCATTGTTCTCTGTGCCAGTACCCTCACCTCCATCCCCGAAGTCCTTGAACCTGGCGTCACCATCTGTTTGTTCCTTCCCTTGCAGTTTGCCCAATCACCTCTCATTCCTCCCCTTATTTCAACCACTTCCCTCTCCTTGAGAGTTCATATGTAAGCTGTGCTGTATTTTGGGTATATTTATTCTGTAATATTGATAATGGTCTGAAAAGGCCGAAACCGGTTGATTTATGGTTACATATATATTGGTGGAAAAAACTAAGTAGTTTCATTCTTAACATGATACCTCCATAAATTTAGGTTTCCCAAATTTTCCGTTTTTTACTTCGAGTTCACCTGACAAATGAACCGCTTGATCTCAGTTGCGTCATTATTTCTTATCTAATTAATTATATATGGTAGCTTCTTGCCATTATTGATGAGCAGATATGATTCATTCCCATTATTTGTTCGTGATATTTTGTTGAGTACTTAACACTAAATGCTTTTGAGTCCCTCATAGTCGTGGAATTTTCTTGCCATCATCTTGGAGGCAATGCCTTTATGTTTTTCCCTTTCTGTTTGATTTTCCGTGCCATTTCGTTTAATAAACCTCCTTAATTCCCTTCCATCTGGATACTCGCGAAATGTTAATCATGTCATTTTTCCCGATCCGTTGCTTTCAAAGCGAAATCGTTTGATACCTATTTCAGAGGATCGGCATCCGGCTGAATACAGTGGACTGCTCAGAGCAGGATTCCCCGACGCATTCAAGTGTGAAGTCAGTCTTCCTTAATGTCCACTCACTCATCATTCAAAGCAGATTCAGGTGAATGGATAGGGAATGCCTTTAAGTACTGTCCCGTGGTACAGGAGTTGAAAGAACTTTGAAAGGCTCAAAGGTCATTCATCTGAGTCCTTACAATCGGGCTCCCTGATGGCTTTTTACCCAAGAATTGTTTTTTCATAGTATTAGCTTATAGAAGTTTTACTGAATGGTGATATAGAATTTAAGGTAATGATAAAGAGCTATTACGTTACCCAGGCATGCCAATAGAAAAAAGTAATAAAAGTACTTGCAAAAAATGAGAAAAGGTTGGTTTTATATATAGAAAAAATTCTCTCAACTTCTAGTTGATTTTCTAGACGATTTGCATAGTTTACAGCTAATTTTGTTCAAAGAAAATGCCTCGAGCCTGCATATAATGGTTTAAAAGATAAAAAAATGGATTTGACCACTGAGGCAAAGTTTCTTACTTCATTTATCAGGTATTTATTTTAATTCGCTCTAAATTTGAAATATTATTAACATTCCTTTAGTAGAGAAATATTAACTTTAAATACCATTTTGCAGATTTTTATCATTTGTGCCTTCTATATTCCAGTCAATGGCACAGCTAAGCAAAAACTGTTGGAGTATACTGAGACGACTTCCATTATTGAATTAGGGAAGTTTAAGTTGACCATCACATGCACAAAAGACATTTCATAATCTTGTGTCGAAAATAATTACGGCAAACAGGTGACCATTAAAGTCAGTACATAGCAAGAATTTTTTCATGGTAATAATCTCAATATCCTTAACCATACGCGACGGGCAACTAGTAAGGTAAAAACTGTCATATTAACAAAGATCTGTCATTTAAAGTGTTGGAAGGTTGCATATAACATAAAATATAACCGAGATTTAGCTATCCTTAGGGTTTTTCAAGATGTCTTGCAGACGTTGCGTTATTAGTTGTGCATCTATAAAGTTTTTGAAAACAAAAGCAAAAATTTCAATAAGCTTACGAATTTAAGTTGTTAGAAATGCATTTAATACTGAACAATTGGGCCAAGAACATACAACAGGGGAGTGGAACTCTTGGATTTTTGTGGATAACTCTTTTCATGCGGAAATCTCGTTGGAATCAGCCTAATCCTCGTTAAGTATTCAATCTCGAATTTCCTTTATACTTCCTCTTGCACTAGTCGATGGTACTTGCAGAATCTATCCGCTGTTGGAGGCCCAGTAAGGATACAGATTCATGCATAACCATTAGGTACCTCCGTTTGAATGAAGGCGCAATCATTGAGCCGAGGTAATGGTCTAGGATATTGGCTCCCTCTAACTAGCATCTTTCATGTTACTCTACATTTCCAGTTGACTTCTCACACTCTCAGTAGTAGCTTCATATTCCCTCTCTTCTACCGAAGTGTCCTTATATTTCTCCCAAAATCTGACCCTTATCGACAATGCTCACCAAATGCCTTCTTCTTAGACTCCTTTAATACTCATATAAAACACGGCAACACGAATGTGGTGCAATGGCGATCCAATGATATGTTTTTTGTAAATGAACTCCGAAAAATATGGTGCAAGAAACGCATGCTGAGCAGGAGAAGGTCGAGGAAGGGTTGTGAAATATAATGAGCTTGTGCAAGGAGGTGATGGAGAACTGTACGAAAAGGATGAGAAAAGAATAATGTCATTGGATACCGGATAGAGAAATTTTGAGAAAAAATAGGATATAGAGTTGGACAAAGAGAAGAATGTTGGCAAAGATTTTGTCAGAGAATGGAATATAAACATCCGAAAAGTTGAGAAAAGGGTTTCTTAGGAGTAAAGTAGAGGCGAGGAAGAGTTAAAAGGAGGTGGAATGTTTTCCTTGATTCGTATATTTTTCGTAGTCTCATTGTTCAAATTGTAAAGCTTATACAGGGTAGGTAAAGATAAAATACTAATTATATATACTTAAGCCTTAATTATCATGAGATTATAAATATTTAACGGTTTGTTTTTCTCTGATATAACCAGTTTTGGTCGTTTGAAAAAAATGTTTAAAATAGCCAAGGATTCTCGTTAAGTAATAAGTTATTTCCACATTTACGCCGCCGAAAATGCTTCTATGCTATTTCCTTACTCCGATGTATGCTTCGGAGTCCGTATGTGCCCCAATTACCAAGTTAAATAAGGTATACCTTCGTCTTCAACAAGAAAATGTTTGTCTTTAAAGCACACTTTGTCTCGATATTACGGCAGTTCACTGACGATCAAAGACAGTGCGTGAAGAAAATTTGAGCAAGAATCTCGTTAAAGTACAGGTGTTTTGATAATTTCCATAAATTCATCTAGTTTCTTGGCCGTTGTATGCCAATTTGTTTATAAAGTTTATAATTTATATATATAAATATAACAAAAAGTTTATAATAAGTAAAAAAATATGGTGGAGAATTTTTAAAATATGTTGTCACACATATGCAGAATTATAGGCTTCAGCAATATCCTCTGTCATCTACGAGTGTGTCAACTTGTGTTGATTGCGCGTCGTGAAGCCCCTTCACATTATGCAAAGCGAGGGGAGTTATTTTATGCTGGGCACATTTTGGAAATGCAGCGGACGGAGTCGCCTGCGGCAGAATACACTCCCTTTCCGTCATTGGCGACCCCCCCTCCCTACGATCTCCCCTCCCCGACCCAGTGACTTACGGTGCGTCAATTTGAAAGGGTGAGTGGCAAGAGAGAGAGAGAGAGGGAGAGTAGTAGGATTCTTTGGGGAGAAGTGTGTCTCGGGCAAAAATGCCAAATGAAAGAGGATGAGGTGGTGTAAAGGCAGGACTGGCATGGAGTAGAATTTTTTTCCAATTTGCGTGGATGCGATGCATTTCAAGAGAATGGCGTAAGAGAGAGAGAGAGGGAGAGAGGGGGGGAGAGAGAGAGAGCGCGAGAAGGCGATGTTGAGTGCACTGGCGAAAGGTGAAAGGTACTGGAGATGAGGAGCACGGCAGGGGTTGGTAAGGCGGAGAGAGAGGGGAAGTGAGTGAGTGAGAGAGAGAGAGAGAGAGACGGAGGATTGCGTGCAAATTGTAAGGGTTGAAGGTGAAAGGAAGGCGATGAGATATAGGGGTACGAGCGTCGTCGGTCGGCGTGGCAAGGGGGCGTTCTGGCATCCAATCATAACGCACCCACGTAATAATGACGTCGTTCTGTCTTTAATCCACCCTATAAAGACAAATAACCAACCTCGTGAGCATATGTTAGACAAATATGTAGAAATGCATTACTCACTATTAGGCATTTGAAATAGTTAAAAGTATATTTCTATATGTTCTAGCTTACGAGGATTTGGTCAACTACGGTTATAAAAATTTCAATTTAGATGGATAAACTGACAGTATATTTTATTTTCTGCTGGATTTTTTGTCATTTTTTTAATGTGATATAAATATGAAATAGGTAACAATATTACTGTATATGTTTTAGCTTACGAGGATTTGGTTAACTACAGATATAAAATTTTGAATTTAGATTGATAAACTGACAGAATATTTTATTTAATGCTGGAGTTTTTGTCATTTTTTAAAATGTTACACAAACATGAAGTTCCATTGAAGGATGTGTAAAAAAATCCTGATATGCAGAAAAATGCAGAGTGTAGTATGAACTCTCAAGATTGCACTCATGAATAAGATTTATCCTTGCGTTTCGTAATATGTATGATAAATATGTTTCACGAAAAGGAAAATTAAGAAACTATGCGATAAGCTGAGACGAGAATAACTTATTCTGGCTGGTTTATTTAGACTATATATTCATGTTTTGGTGACTCATTTCATAAATATGGCTCAATGCTAAAAATACTTTCTTTTGAATAATTAATAGTTATACTCCTTTCTAAGCATGGCTGTAACATTCTTTAGGGTATTTATTAAATAGAAAGTTTCGAAAACAATTTTTCAAAATTCTATTAACATCACTTCATTTTAGAGATCTAATCTAAGAATTTCGCCATCTTAATATGTGCGACACTGAATGGAATCGCCCACTTTTAAAAAGTAGAAACGGATTTGTAAAATTAGCGCTCAATTAGAAAAAGCAGACATTTTTGGGCAATAATTGAAAGTTTGAAGTGGCCCTAAATAAATTACGGCAGGCAAGTCGTTGATGAAATATATTTGAAATCCGGCAAAGGTGATGAGATAAGTGTAGGTACATTATAAATCACTAAAATCATACCGTAATGTAAAAATTGTTGGTAGGTTTTCATCAATCTCGACTTAAAACTAATTAAAAATACCGGTGGAGAAATACTGGTGGTAATAAAATGGTTAACATTTGGCAAAATTGACCTTATTTGTCGACAATATATCATTGCAGCGACTTCAATAATTACGAATGTATCTACTTGGTAATATCGATAATGATCGAATCATTTAATCACATCATTGGTCACCGGTTAAAAAATGTAAATTCAATACTCTGGAATATATATTTAGTTGTTCATAACATGCTCAATGAAAACACTGATTTGAGAGATTCATATATAGCTCAAAAACTGCTAAAGATTTTGATGTGGAGGACAACATATGAAGTACGTCTGCATAGTGTAGGTGAAACAAAGTTTCGAAATGGAAAACTTTCATAAAAGTCCGTGAAACATGTGTTATTTATTTTTTATTTCTGAACGTAATAGAATGAAAATAGGCTTAATGGGAAATGACAGCTACTCTAAGAGTTCCAGCAGCTTTGGAAGGATCTACGTGACTTGATAAAAAATGAATGAAACCTATCCCCAAAGTTCACAACTATTTCCCACACAACCACAGCTTTTTTGTGACGCTCTCGTTTTAGACATTCAAGCAAGGGGCGAATTAAGCATGGAACGTCAACCGAGGATATCTGCATTTTTCATTCTTTATTTCTCGTGAATATGATAAAAGTCAACAAAGTTAAGGCCACATTGCTTCAAATTTATTGGAAAGAATGTAAATGAGACAGGAAAGTTCGGAGGCAGATTCTCTCCACGGGGTTTTGAGAATTACATATGTATGCTCTCACGGTGCTCGAAGAAGGAAGAGGGGACGCATGTAAAAGAGGTCTTCGTTCTTTTTTTCCCTTCCTCTCTAGTATCCTAAAAATATAATGAAATTCCTCAAAAGTTGAGGGTCCTTGGCGTCCAATTCATTGGGGACGGAAAAACCAGCGGGAGAATACAGCGTGTCCAAGAAGAGTAGGAAGAGTGGGAGGGAAGGGGAAAAACGGGAGACAGAAAGAGGTAAAGAAAGGAATGGGCTGAGAGAAGGAATTGGTGATGGAGGGGGGCTATAGATGTAATGGAGAAGGAAGAGAACATAATAAAAGGAAGATAAAACAAGTTGAGTTAGTTGAGTATGACTGACAATAGTTATGCAGGAATTTTGACAAAAATATTCCTGATGCCAATATCTCCAGTGGCATAACTATGTGCGAAGAATGGATGATAGAAGCACCTATGATATTAGTTTCCACCAAACATAAGGAACTTGATAGGTATAGGGCCACATGAAATTTGAGGAGACACTTAATAGGAGCAGTGAATTAACGAAAATGTACATTTAAACTCACTCTTAGGCAAAAGAATTTTGTTAGGAGCCTATGAAGATGCAGAAGATGGAGAATATTTAGCGGAATACGGGGTGCAGGCCAAAATAGCAATGCTACTGCATTACAACCCACCTAGGAACTAATATTTCTTCCTCCTCATTCATCAAGTTTAAGAAGCATGTACAAAATCTACATTCTCGTGGAATTGATTTCAAAAGCCACTCACTTTCGTCAGTATCACTTGGTGTTATTTCATCATTAAATAAGATAGAGGACAACTTTTACTAAAATCACTAATTTTTATTACAAAACGACCCGGGTTTCGGTGTGTATTCACATAATCTTCTCCTGAAGATGATGTGAATGTACATCATGAAGGTGGAGGATCTTTAGCGGACTACAGGGTCCAGGGTATAGCAATGCTACTGCGTTACAGCTCACCAAGGAACTAATATTCCATTATTCTTATTTAGGTTTAAATAGCATGTACAAAATCTACATTATCATGCAGTTGATTTCAAAAGGTCACTCAAATGGTGAATGCACATGGAAACCCGGGTCGTTTTGTAAAATAATTAGTGGTTTTAGTAAAAGTTTTTCTCTTTCTTATTTGATTTCAAAGGGCTGAGATATCGTAAGACACGTATTTTTGCAGGTTTTTCGTATCGAATTCGGCTCCGTTGAAAATGGTCTACTTAAAGATAAGTTGGTGACATTTTCTTTTAAATATGATATTATTCAACTTTATAAATAGAAAAAAATGTATTTCTCTTTGCTCCATCGTATAAATGCTGAATGGTAATGCCGCAATTTTGTTATCTACTAACGTGGCAATGAAAATCGTTGGGATCACAAAACGGACTTATCGTCATCGTATACACTCCCCTTAATGTTGTGGAATCCAGCTTTGGGCGATGAAGATTGCCATGATCGAGGAGGAGGGGGTGGGTATGCGGTCCAATCACTGAAGGGCTCTTAAATGGAAAAAGGAGGAACACTCAAAGAGATGTAAAACCCGCCCGCCCCTTTCCATAATCTTCATCGCAAGTATAAATTTCTTCCAAGCCAACCTTTCATCTTTCTTTCATTTTTATCCTTTCAGGACTCTTTTTTATCACCAATCCCTTCACGTCTATTATTGTTTACCTTTTGAAAATTTAGACTCAAGAATTTTATTTTTCGGCCATGTTTGTTACCCTCATAAACCACTTAGCCATTTTAGTTAGTTAGTTACTTAACACTGATGTGGAGATTTGTTAACTAGACGTGTGAAAATTTATTTTATTTCTTCACGTAGATTACAAAATATTATCATCCAAATTATTATCCAAATTTTAAGAATACTGTGATTTACGATTGAGTCCAAATGAGCTTTGACTTCACCAGGTTTGAGTTCATATTTTACTACGCCTTATTCTCACAAATAGAGCGTATTCGAATAAATTAAAAATATATTGCTATATTCCTGGATAATAATTGCACCGTTTTAGAATATAATTTGTATGTTCTGCTCTGAATTGGAATTTGATCGCGGAGTTCTCCCTTCTAATATTTCCTTCTGAAAGTGATTTTATTTAGTTTTCTATAAAATATAAACCAATTGAAAATGGATGAAACATATGTGCGAATTTCCACAGAGAAAAAGTCATCCGCCTTGACCGGGATAGTGGATCTCCGTGGCTAGTCCCGGATAGCTTTAAAATTTGTCGAATGGCACATAATATGCTAATCCTTGTTTTTCCCGATGCACGTCCTGTTTTAGCCCCAAATAATACGTCTTTCTAATTAAATTTTGAAGTCTTGGTTCTTATGTTTCCTTTGAATACGATTTAAAAAGTTCCTAAGATTGTTAAATATTGTAATAAATTACCCAAGGTGAAAATACTCAAGTTTTCATACTTCGTTTCGTGGTAGTGACTTCTGACTATACATCATACTGCCAATGCAGTTCCGTTAATAAACTTGCTCGGGTTTGTTATTAAATTTTGAAAACTCCCGAAGTGAAATCATGTGCCTGAGCAAACTTTCAGGAAAAGCAGTATAACCTACTTTAAAAGCTATAATAATACATTAATTGTCACTTGGTATAAAATACTAAAAATGTTTCGAACATCTTCGTCTCTTTACTTTTCCAACCTGTATATTCTGGTTGCGCTCCTTAGCCTCTCTATTTTTACCTCTGCTATATTCTTTTAGGCGTTCTCTGAAAAATTTTCAACTCACTATACCCTCCAACAATATACTCTCTACCATTACATTCAGGGTCCTCTTCTTTGTCCTTTCAGATAAAAGCTTTGCCCCATGAGTTTTAAAGTGTTGTACTCCAAAGGATCCAGACGTGATTCCAACATGATTTTGGGACGGGAGAGAAGAGCGGGAGGGAACACTCGAAGGGAAAAGGGAATGGATTTTTCTTTTTCTTTATTTTTGGGGCCGAGGGCAGCGTGGAGAAAAGGCTAAGGGTAAAGATGTGGGGAGCGAGTAGTGGATGCTCGGCAGAGATCTTCCCCAATAATTTCACTCCACCGGACGCAGAGTGTAGGGCCACCTGGTCGAGCCCATCTGGCGGATGGCGGCCTCTCCCTCCACGGTCGCCGGCCTCATCCTCCCACCTCCTTCGCCATCCCGGACACCCAAATCCTTTCCTCCACGTATCGTCTCAACAATATTTTCGGTCGGAAAGCCATTACCTTCCCCACTCTCGGGCCCCACAAGTGACCTACAATGCCTTTAGATTTCTTGTTCTCTTCGGGTTTTCCATTAAAAATCCCTCGCGGGGCCCAATAAATTTTCTCGCCGCACATTAATCAACCTCGCTTTCGAATGCTTAAGAAATGAAGTTTCCTCATAACATCTGGGTAAATATCGCGCGATGGATGACTTTCTCCCCTTTGTACGTCAGGATAATTAAAACTGTATTTCACTTCCATAATTTATTCGTTCTGCAATTGAGACCGGTAATTAAATTCTCAGGATTAATAGACCTATGAAGAGTATGGTGTATTGTTCAATAATAAGTCGTTGCTCCTTATTTGACATTATTAAATATTTTTTACCCCAAGGAGGTGTGGTAAGCTCCATATCACATGATTATTGAAATGCTATCTCAGACAACTCGGTTATCAAGACCTTATGCTCTCCAGCATTCCTGGTGATAAGTGTATTTTTATGCATTGTATGAAAATGATTTTATTTTAAACCGTTCAATAAGGATAACTCTGAGAGAAAGAGACTTTTATTAGAGTTAAATAGTGATTGTTTCTAGCATCGTGATCAAATATACTGTATTCTAAATAGATGCCCGCCATCTGGCACGAACCATTTTACGTAAAATACCAACGTTTCCGACAAAGTTATTCTAATTAAGCGGGATCTATCATATTTTCCCATTACTGCTGTAGCAAAAGCTCAACATGGAGTTAAAATAAGTCACAGTATTTTTGTACAAAAATGTTTAAATTTTATTATTTTGTATGGTTAAATTTTATTATTATACGAAAGTCAAATTAGAGAAAACAAACGGGTTACTTAGAATTATTTCGTGTTTATGAGTAAAGTTATAATGCATTGTCTAAATATGATGCATAATCACCTTTTTATACTTAGTATTACGAAGCAATAAGGAAAAGTTCGGGATCCTAATGTTTCAGATTAACTGTTCCTAGATGAGATCAAAAGTGATGAACTGTTCTATTTAGCGGCTATTTGTTTCACATTGCATACCTAACTGTATTTATTCTGTGATATTTTGCCATTTAAAGGAAATCTACACTTACATATGTAGGTGGGCTCACCTAGGAATTAAACAGAATACCCGCAAACGTGATAGTGAATGAAGTCTCAATGAATTATTCCTTGCCCTAAGTGAATACCGAGAATTATTAAGTCTCCTCCAACTAGGGCCGGGCTAATGCGGTGAAGAAACACAGCACGACAAACAAGAGTAAGTGACCTCATTGTTAAACATGTTTTATTTTTTTGCTCCACTCCAAGGAGGGAGAGAGATGAGGAAGGAAGGAGGACCCAAAATCCCACGAGCAAACATTCTCAGCACTAAGCGCGTAATTTCTATTGCAAGCGCTTTGAAACTCGACCAATAAAAGCAAAATGACTGCTGCCCTTGCCTTCCCCTGCGCAGCCCACCGCTTTTCTCATCTCGTACCTTCTCCTGCGGGAGGCAAGAAAACAAGTTGCCTCGGTAAAGGTCCCGAAGTGTAGGAGTTATCTTCTTCGTGTGTGGGGCCTTCCATTCTCTTTCCTATTTGTCTCCCGGTAAGAAGCCTTGTCTAGTCGTCACCTGCGACCGCGGATTTGGGGTTCATGCGCGAACTTAAAAGGGCCTGAAGGGAGACTCTCTCTCCCTACCTCCACTTTCTGTTCTCATTCTCATTTTGCCGTTGTCTACCTGAGCGAGTAAAGGACGAGCCGTAATAACTCCGTGGCACTCCCGCCACTCTGTGGTATGGTAGTTTATATATACATCAAGCTCCCCCGCGACAGACTAGCTGATCTCAAGAGGAAAATCATGCACTGGGTACAGATAGAGTGAAATTATATTTTCACACTCATTCTCCCTTTTATAATTCCATAGTTCTCCATCACACCAAAAGTATAACTAAGTATAACTCATTAGTTGAAAATCTTAATTCTTCTAAATGGTTGCAACTACACATGAGCCATGAGTTCACACACATATTTAATACACACGCTACGAAGCTTCATATCCAATTCTTTGTTTCATTCAACTGCTAAAATTTTATGGCATCTTTCGTGATACAGATTAAACTAATACATAAAAAATGCCCACAGCCTAAATAAGATCTGTACATATTGGTTCATGCGGGTTGAAAATAAGAAAAAAATATAGAAGTATAAAAACTTTGAATTATCCAAATTGGAATTCAATAAATTTTTTTCTGTTCATTCTTGAAGAATATGAAAATCAATACGCCGCAAAATTTCCAGTTTTTTAATACTGTTTACTTAGCTTACATTCTCAGATTCTAAGCTTACCTCAGAGTCAAAAGTAAAAAGTATATCCTTCTATATCAATAGATAATGTGGAAGGTCTAAAATCATTGTAATATAAAATAGAGATATGGTAGAGTTATTTTAAAAAGCAGTTCTTTACCCAGAACGAGTTCCAATTTTTAATCATTTAAAAACCTTTTTTTAAATCTTCATCATATCATCATAAGGTAAACTATACTATGGATTTTAAATCTAATGGTAATATAACGCAATGTAAGGGGAAGCATTTTTGGTGATTATACAATTTTTTCGCCATGCCTTTTCGAGTCGAAAAGAATGGCCATCATCATATTAATATGCTATCAAAGGGAACTGTGGTCACGAATCGGTTTCTAAAATGTAATAAACAAGTTAAATGAAAATTATTTTCTTTTTTACAAGAGATGTAATTTCATGCGTTATTGCATGCCAACGTTTATCTTCAATAGAAGTCTCGGTTGACAGAGTATGAATAGGAAAAAACGAGTGGGCTGGGTAAAAATAGGTTCCTAATTTTTGCATCAATTTTACACTCACCAGGAGGTAATAAAGAGTTGATTAACTGTTGAGGGATGCTAGGTTGATTCATTTTGTGAAACCTCTATACTTCTACAATAGGAGATAATAATATAGAGAAGTGTATTTTAAATGCCTGAAGTGGGCTTTTAAAGGTAATACCTTGAACTATACGCTAGGAGGTAGTACTCAAGGGAAAAAAATGATCAAGAGATTATTACCTGAAAATCTAATACAATGAAACTTGTACATCATGAAACATTACAATAATAATGAATATTGGCCTTCTGTTATATTATTCTGAGAATTGCATACAATTAAATGGATCGGGATTGAAATTTTCCAGATGGTTTTAGCCGATTAAATGGCCTTCTGTTTGCTATAACTATGTGAACCACTCCACAATAACCTCTCCATATACTCATTTTTTGTTGCGTTATTACACTTTCCTTTGTCACTCGTAAAGCTTCGAACTAATTATGAAATTAAGTTTGTTTTGAAGAATTCTTTTTTCCCGCTAATTAACTTGAAGCAGTAAATGTAATTGTAACATGCACAGGCTTATTGCTCACTTACAATGAAACGATTGTTCACGAAAGGATTCTTACAGATATTAGTAAAACTCAGCTGTAATTTTCTTCTCATTTTTGATGAGACGGTCGTATATGGCACGGTTAGAAATTTAAACAATTGACTTCTTTTGATAACGTACAAATATTTCTACCGTAACAAAATTTTTTTACACTTATAGTACAAATAAACACGAGGACATTCCATGATATTAATTTTCAAACACTGTATAGGTATTTTTCTACCAATAGTTCAAAAAAGGCTAAATTTAACATGTTATCCACACTTATGTAATGTCAACTGTGATATTTAGACCTTTCATATCCAAAGGCATTTAATACATATTTTTCATCTTCATCATATAACAAATCGATACATAACTTGATTAAATATAGTACGGTTTTTAAAGCTGGCGCCTCCACTTATGTAATGCCTACCCTGATGTCTTTCATTCGCAAGGGAATTTAACAGATATTTTTACTCTTCATCTTTGAAAAAAAATTACCAAAACCAAATGTAAAACAGTAGAGTTTTTTACAGCAGGTCCCTTAAAACATCATTCATTATTAAAAATTTTAATGGAATTAAAATGCGATTCAAATATCGTCAAATGAATCAATACTTGGATTTCAGAAGACCGTACGCTATTCTTGTTCCCGAAAAACATTCAAACGTGAGTCATGATCAAAGAAAAAATGATATGTAATACTAAATTTAGACATAATTTGTCAAACGTGATGTATTTAGAAATATGTACACTATGCATATGTGTCATGAGAAGGCCTTTCAATGACTAGATACTGGGATTTCACATTTGGAAAACCCATGCGTTTTACGAGCATCATAATATTAATATGACATAAATTCTATATGTTCAACATAAAAAACAAATATAAATGAATTAATTACAGTTTCCAAGCAGTATGTTAGCGTTGAGATATATTGAAGAATTAATAGGATATATTATTGAAATTTGCACTATTAAATGTGAACAAAAAATATGATACTTACAGGATTTGCACGAAATATCCGAAGTATTTATGACAAGGATGTAATATTGCTTTTCTGTTAAATCAAAAAAGTTTTTCTAATTATTTAGCGTCTCAAACGTTGGATAGCAATTTTCCGAGGTAAATTCATTGACGGAGCCGTCATTGAAATAAAGGATGTGGGAACCAAGGGAAACAAAACCAAGAAACAGGAAAATGATTCCGACCATAATTTACGTTCAACGTTGACGCAATGCTAATCTCCGAGTCAATAAACAACCCCCGTCCTTAGAGCCGCGCGTTTGGACAAAGGCGCGGCCCGCCCTACCCTTTCTCCGACTGAATCGCTCATGCTCCAGTGGGCCCGATCGCGGGTCTTTTCACTCGAGGCGGAAAGAAATAAATCTCGAAATTTGTAAAGGTGTTTGCTCCGTAACTGAATCAAGCGACGACGGGATATTTTTTTCTCCCTGCCGCATTGGTAAAACGGAGCGTTGTGTGTTGAAGGGCTCAGGCGGCAGCAGAGATTACGGAAGGCTGTATATATTTGGGAAGGCGACAGAGAAATGGGCCGTGTTCAGTAAAGGATAAGAATACGCGTAAGACCTAAAAAGAAGATTAGACGGTGCAATATTCGCTGTGAATGGCGGTAGAGGGCTAAAATGTAGAGGAGAGGAAGGGAGAATGAAAATCAATAGAAGCTCTAAGAGGGCAGAATAAATTCAACAGGTTCAGAATTAACAGACAGGGGTCGAGATCTGGATGAGAGACATATAAAATATTAATACAGATATTTGGTAGTGAGAGAGGCTATTACCATAAATCCGAGTTATAGTTTGTGCGTGTGTTTAAGAAGATATAAATCATTGAAAGAAATGAAGAGATAAAGGATTGAAAAGCAGTAGAAGCGAATAACATGACTTCGGAGTTGGTTAAGAATTTTGGAAATAATTGTAGGCAAGCTTTCTTCTAACTTATTTTTAGGGTCGGCGAGGAATAAGTATGGCCTGAGGATTCGTGGAAACAGACATCATTCCTATTCCGAAGAATAAAAATCGTTAGAATACGAGAGCCATTGAACAATCAGTTTGATTTCACACACAGCCAAGGTTTAACTTAATATGTATGGAATAATCAATGGAAGGTTGGAAAGTTACGCCAATAACTACTTGGGCGATGACCAGTCAGGGCTCCGGAAGGTAAGTTCAACTCGGGATGCCATTACGGTGATGAGAACACTTATAAAATGAAACATAGAGTATAACCGAAATGTTTTGGCTTACTTTGTTAATTTTGAAAAGGATTTTGACAGAATAAATTGGGAGAAACTAACTGAGATACTCGGAAAAACGACGAGAGATTGGCGAGATAGGAGACGAATCCGAAACCTTTATATGACGCAAAGGGCACAGGTGAGGGTGACTGTCGGTGAATCAGGGTGGGCAACTCTAGGTTCCTGGATAAGTCAAGGGTGCCAGTTGTCACCTTTGCTTTTTAGCATTTATGCTAAGGATATGGTAAGACAGGAAGAACTCAATGTGGGAATCAAGGAAAGTTGATAAAGTCGGTTAGATTGGCGGACGACCAGGCGTTCGTTATTCGATCTTCGAAGGGAAATCAAGCTTTAGTAGTTACTTTCGAAATTCAGTGCGGGATATTCAGAACAAAGATTAATCATATGAAGAGGAAAGTAATGACATTCTCCATGACAAAGAAAACGAGGCTAATTATCAAAGTTGGAGGTCAGAACTCGAGCAAGTAGAACTTTTTTTACTTACGCAGTACGCTGGAAGAAAATGGGAATATTAGCTAAGATATAAGGAGAATGGCGCTAGCTAAGGAGGAATTTAGTAATGGAAGGAATCTGATGACGGAAACATTGGGTAAAAATGTGAAGAAAAGGCTAGTGAAGAGCTTGATATGGAGCGTAGCATTGTATGGGGCAGAAAAGTGGACCCTCAGAAAGGAGACCGAGAATAGGCTACAGGCATTTTAGGTGTGGGTGTGGAGAAGGATGAAGAAGTTGAGGTGGACGAAAGCGAAGACTAACGAGTACGTGCTTTTGATGGTGGGGGAGGAAAGGAAACTTCTGAATAAAATTCGAGTTAGACAATGAAGGTGGGTGGAGGATATAATAAAGGGAGATGGGTTACTCAAGGGTGTGATAGAGGGAAGGATGTTTAGCAAGCAGGGAAGGAGAAGAAAGAGAATAGGTTTCACGGTTGGGATGAAGAAGGGTATATCGTATGCCGAGGGAAATAAAGAAATGCTTGAGGCAGTTGAGTCAAAGAAAGTATAGAGAACTGGGTGGGGATCTCCCGTCTTTCATCAAAACCTACCTTTAACGGTAGAATAAATAAATAATAAGAAAGTATACTTCTGCACTTACTGTTTATAATGTTTACTTCCAAGCCATAGTGATTGCGAAAGCTGACTATTCAACTATATATAAAGGCTAATTGACAATTGACAAAGTTGGATTTATTACACATTTATTCACAGATGGTATTCCGACAACCATCATTGGAAAGAAATTCAAGATTTTCTGGCTAATGTTAAATCCAGTTTAGGGCTGTTGAGAAGTTCTATTTTAGTTCTTTTTTTGTCTAAAAGGTTGATCTCAAGGCAGGAGAAAGAGCAGTAAAAATAAATTCAGTGCTCCATATACATCACTAATCCCAATTTTAACAGTCTTCGCGTTGATTTCATTATATCTCGAATTGTAAATATACTTATGTTAAAACAGTTAAAACAGATGATCAGCTACCTTTACGTATTTTAATCGAAATGAAATTTAAAAGAGAACTTTTACAGTGAAGCATGATGTTAACTAGGATCATTTACGGAAGTATCACGTGCGGGAGTAACTTTTGAGGAAATTTTTGCAGAAAACAGCTCGTTATTCATAGAGTATTACTAATAGGTGACGCTTGTTGTGATGAAATGTAATA
Organism: Ceriagrion tenellum; assembly: GCA_963169105.1. Lineage (NCBI taxonomy): Eukaryota > Metazoa > Arthropoda > Insecta > Odonata > Coenagrionidae > Ceriagrion > Ceriagrion tenellum. The sequence goes on along the minus strand of OY720637.1, from coordinate 86,169,923 downwards.
GGCAAAAGACCAGCAAATGGCTCAAGGATATATCCCCGGGAATATGGAATATTGCATGTCACGAATCAAATAATAAAGATAGTATGAAACATGGAAGTCAGTGTACCGAAGCAACATCTGTTTCAAAGAAAACAGTGGCATACAATTTTCACGAATAATCAAGTACGGGAGATATTTGCCTATCCCTCACAGGACAACTGGATGAGCAATCGATAAAAAGTAACAGAACAAGAATTGACCTTGCACTTAGAACATCTGAAACATTTTTAAAGCAGCCAAATATATTTTTGACATTTTTAATGTCATTATTAAGGTGTCTTTATTATGTTAACATATTCAGGTGTGGAAATCTTGTCCGGTAAACATAATAAAAAGTGGAATGTTCTAAGTGAGATATTATTTTATGTGAGGCAGTTTCACAAAAAAGCCTGCCAACTCAATTTAAATTTAAAATACAAGACAGTTGTAAGTTTGTTGTGTAAAGGGCGTTAAGTCCAGAATGGATCAAAATGAGTTATTATCTTAGGGGTAATGATGAGCTCCTGGATGGTAGTGAGTTGGGAGTACCATCCAGTACCTCTTTATTTTTCTTATAAGCCTAGGATGAGTATCTATTAATGTTAGCTCATTTTAGACTTAACATCCGTTTTGCAGCTAACATAAAACTTATCTCGGCCAACTGAAGCATTTCTGCAGGCTATGCCAGCAGTTCAGCACCCGAAATGGTGGTTTAGTGAAAAGGTACTACGGCCATGACTCAATGAAATGGACGGAAGCGTCGGAAAAGAAAAAAAATACTGCGACGAAATCCGAGAGAAATTGATGAAGACCGAAGATGACGTGAGAAACGGAGGTAAGAGAGACCGTGGTGGGATTTGGCGAGGAATGGACGAATCTGAGAAAAAGATGGGAAAAGGAAGGAGAGAACGGCGGTGTGTGTGGCAGAGAAGAACGGGAGGGACGCGAAAGAAATTAGGCTGAGGGGAAGGGGGGGGGGTTGGTTATGGAGAAAAGTTATGTAGGGGGGAATGGCAGAGAGCGGGGGCAGTTACACACGGAAAAGGCCCCCGATGAATGGCAGGGGTTGATTTTTACAGAGAGAAGGAGTTATGGCAGTGTGCTCGAAGCAGAGAGGAGTTTAAGGGTGAATGGTAACTGTAGGGAGAAGGGGGACAAAAGGGTACCCTCCGTGCTTTACCCTGCCGATGTTCCCTGGATCCGGCATTGGCCCGATGCCTGGGACCGGCGGGGCGCCAAGACGGCCTCGTAGGAGGTGGCGCCTCCACACGGCTGCCACGGGAAGTCTGAATGGAGTAGGCTGGTACTCGTTTCCGGGTTTGCGATTTCCGGCAAGAGACTGGCAAAGAGACTGGCGATCGGCTGGGTTGGTCGGGCAGCAACAGGGAGGGTTGATGAGGGGAGCGGTTGGAAGGTATTTCTTGGCGAAATTGAGGAAAGGAAGGTGATTGCCTATGGGCAAAAAATTAGTCACCTGGATAAGGACTCGAACTTGGATCCCTCAACATGGTGTCAAATGCTTTTAGCCAGTTGCGCTTTGGAGGCGTCCATCTCCCCGGTAGATTTTTTTTTGGCTTCAGAGGAAATTGGTGTTCAGGTTTGCTGGACGCATGGATTCACGACGCAATCCCAACCGTGCGCTTATCGCCATCGTCCACGAAATTGAGGTACAAAAGATGTTTTACCTTTTTTGTCCAATTATGAGGAATCCCGGACTAAGTATTCCACCAAGCTAACTTGTTTGAAAACATATCAGATCATAACTTGTAATATGCATGATTAAAAAGATAAGAACTCTTAACCTTAAAATGGCCATCGTATTTACTCGTTTAAGGAATTTTTATCGACTTATTTTAAATGCTATGTTACATCGTTTGGGTTGCACAGGGGAATGGCAGGTTTGGGTTTGGAGGGGCATGTATCACTTAGGTAAAATTATGCAAGTTACGCCTTCAGTGAGCTGAATCCTTAAAAATCCCATTTGATCAAATGATTTTCAGCATTTCAGGCAAGGAATCGATATAATCTTTCAATTATATGTTCATTCATAATGGTAATATATAACTCAATTGATTGAATAGTTACGACGCATTGTTCGTAGCGCGCATTAAATGCAGGGAAGGAAAAAAATTGCGGGAATATTTTGGAGAAATGTACTCGGAAAAATTCGGGGAAATAGCACGAGCCGATGGAGCACTTTTTGATCAAAGGGAAGGAAACAGTTGGATTGGTTCCTCTTCGGTGGACCTGTACGGGAGGGATAGGGGATGGGTATGGACAAGAAGAGAGCTTGCAGTGGCATGGGAGGCCATTGTGTCGGAAGGTAGCCGGGTCGTCCGCTTTTGTAAAGGATGCTTTGTGACTTCGCTTGGGGTCACATTTTACACTTCGGAGCTGAAAACGTTTCAGCCATGACAGCTAAACAAGTGATCATCGAATAAATTTCCGGCGATGGAATTAGAAATTCAATTGGGAATCGATGGTGATTGTCCAAGCGTACGCCATCATTCGTTGATCGAAAAGCGTCCATGGAAGCTCGGGCTTTGTTTCCTTTTCCCGAGTGAACCAGGGTTTGACGCTGGACCCGAGTTTTTTCTGACTTTAGCGGGTCATCGTCGGTTTAGTTATAATATGCCTAGGTATAGCTGAGGGCAAAAGCATTCCTAATTCCTGTGATACTTCATATCAATGCTTCCTTTGAAAAAACGTACATGATTGACCCCAATGTTGTCGCTGATTGCTCTGGGCATCGCTTGCTGCAAAGATTTGATAAGATCGCTTATGGTAACCTGGCGACCCAGCCTCTTCATTTATCCTGGAAGTAACGCAACTCCTTTCATATAAGGCTCAATGGTCACATATCCTGCAGGATGAGAAAACAAATAAAATGCATGGGTCTGCGATATCGCGGTAATCAATGCAACTATTGAAGTCATTACCTCTCAGTGCAACGAGAAAATATATTGACATCAGCCTCCTTGATGATGGTGGTCTCGGACCGATTTGATTACTCATCAATGTATAATCAATGACATATTTGTGTTGGTACAACTGGTGTAATTAGTTGTTAAAGCAATGAAAAACGGGAATATTGTTTATGAATCAGGGAATAAAATACGGTAGAGTAAACAGGAAGTTGATATTTTGATTGAGTATTGACAAATGTAGTTTTATTATGGGTATTTATATTTGGTTTACATGTCTCTGAATGTTTCAACAGGAAATAGACGACACTAACAGGGTTAAAGATTCTCGAACTCTGTAAAATTATGTCGTTTATCTCAAGTAATATTAGAGGTATATAGATCTAAGATAAAAAACATGTATATCATGTTCTCTCACTGTATTCCTCAAACAATCATTCCTAATTTCGTAATTGATGACAATGCATAAACGAAATAGGCAAACGCTTGCTATTCGGAGAACTCTCCGAAATATTCCTAAGGTATTTCAGAGAAGGGAAACATATTTTCCATTAATATTACCTGTTTAACAGTGAATGGAGAATGCCACTTTTTGCTATTGAGTCAAGAGCAAGTTTTCAATTTTTGAGGTGAAAATACTATATTTTTATGATTAATTACATTCCATTATCCAAAATGGAAGGTCAAATTTGTTTACAGTATTGTGTTAATTCGCAAAAAAAGGTGTTTAGGAAATGTACTCTAAAGTTGTAATACATATGTCACTTGTTCTTCTCATGCAATAGATTTTCCATGGTACAATTGCGTTACTTCTGTTGTTATTACGGCTTTGTATTGATGATCCTCTGAGCATCGCTTGCTGGATTTTGTGCAGCTTAGAATTAAGTATATGAGTGAATAAAAAAGAACACATTAACAGAAAGAGTTCTATCTCAAGCCAATGAAATCAGTAGACACGTTCTTTAAAAATAAATACATGCATGAGCCGAAAGAAATTGGGACAATCCATTGCGAGCTGAAAAATATTAACTAAGGAACTTACGTTTCTTACAATTTTAAGCACGTTTCATCCCCCTCATTTGAGAAAGAAAAAATATTCTGGCACACGTTCCCATCCGTTGAGAATGATTTTATGGCCTTTATATGTCAAGAAGAAGTTTTCCTTAACGAGTACGCGCATAAATCTCGCACAAAGGTCCACGACAATCGTGCAGCAAGTCTTCCTCAGGGGTTTTATTCGGTTAGCCAAAAAGGGTCGGCGCCGATTAATACGCTAGTTCCGCGACAGCGGTGCATAAATTTGTGGGCAATAAGGATTGTCCGCGGAATTGGCCGAGGAATTGGTGTAAAGGGGGGCGAGCCAGGGCTCAATTAACGATCGAGGGCGAGTGCCTTGGAGGAGAATGTGTGGCCTGTAGATTGGGGCGGTGGGGGGCGGGTGCGCCAGGAACAAAGGAAGGGTAGGACTCAGGGTTTAAGAGGGGAGGACGAAAGGGGTTACGAACTGTAGGGCGCGAGGGGTCCTGAGCTCATATGGGGAAGACGGGACTACGGGAGAAGGAAGGTCACCGGGAGGGCAAAGGAGAAGAGTTAAACATCTGCGCCAGGAGAGAGAGAGAGGAAAAAGGTCAGAAGTGAGTCTATAAGGACGAAGGAGATGGCTTTTTTTTGAGGAAAGCAGACTTAGGATTGTTCTGAAACAGACGAGTGTTAAATTTGAGCACCCAAGTGCACGAAAAGAATAACCTGGCAAGTTTAAATTACGACAAGGCGGAGTACACGGTGTATAATTTTATAAAAATGTGCATTTTGGTCGCCTTCACCATAGTTCACCACCAATTCTCACGACAACATAAGAACCATTCCACTGAGCCTTCCTTTATTTACCCTAGCCCTAAGTAGGTACATATTTATTCCGGGACGAGTGAAAAACAATTTGTAGCAGAGGTTGATTTCTACGCGTTAACGCTGTTGGTACTCAATATATCTTCTGCAAAAACTATACAGTACAATAATTTATGGTACAAATATGAATTAAGGTCAGTTATCATATAGTTGAAGCCAAAAACATCAGTTCCTCTGTCATAGATTGTATGAATAAACCATTAAACTGCTATTTTCTACTTTCATAAAGATACATGAGGTAGTGGGCTCAATAGACGTCGTCTCGCCACTAGAAATAAGTCACGCATTACTTCGACACAAAATTTGTTCGATAAACAAAGGCATTGTGTTTTCAATGTAAATATGACGCTCCTCTAATCCATTCTTCCTAACCACTTCAAAAATTCTCCCACTACCTTTCCTCACTTCTTGCTCTTTCAGGCATAAAACAATGTATACGTTGTCTCACCCATCTTACATTCCGTGATAATGATGTGAGATGTCAATATTCCTTGAAATATAAACATTTTACTGGAGAATTCCAATTCGTTAGTTTTATTCACTTTGCTCCAGTTTCACTACGATACGCCGGAGACTTTGCTGATAAAGCATTTAATCCATACAAAGTGCGCAAAGCACGTATTTACATCCATAAATGATCTAATTAACGTCGGAGATATTTGGTGTGGGAAGAATACTAATGGAAGAAATTCGGAAGGGGTGGCAAAGATTTTATATCTGGTTGGAAAAAGAGAGAGGGAAGTGTTAGCTGAAACGGTGATTGAAGAAAAAATAGAGTGGGAGAGGTGAAAATTGAATGAAGATATCGGTCGAGGAGGGCAGAAGAAGAGAAAGGGCTACACAGAGGCACCATAAAAGGCAAACATTGTTGTAACGAAAGGTTGAAGATGGCACGACGGTTGAGTGAAAATACCGAGGGCCTGTTTTAAGGCCTGCCAATCAATAAGTGCACATGAGACGAAGTGATGAAGATGATTTTCTCCACCAAACAAAGGTAATGTGGTGTAAGGAAGTTGCATATAGGACATTTGGTAAAACAAATAATCTTAAAAGGGAGCCAATGACCCAGAATTAAACTTAGGATGTGAATATAAGGCTTTTAAATACTCCTTAAAATTTAGCATCGTAATCTGGTTCAAACTGGATCCCATCACAAGAGAAAAGATCAACTTGAATTCATACGGGATATAGAGGAAGATGGAGAGAAACCGAAGTATGGAAAAAAACAAGTGACAAAGCGCTTCTCATGGTGAATGAGAAGAGGAGGCTGCTGGAGGAAATTAGAATCTGTAGAATAACACACGGAGAAATCCACGTTACAGTTAATTCAATTAATTAATTACAATTTATACAGTTAATTAAAAGTTGTGGGGATAATAAATACGTATTAGAAGAAGGTAATTTCCTAGTGAGCAGAGAATTGGTAGGAAATATACCCATATATTGACATTGATAATGCAAAGGAATAGGTAACTTTTGGGCACATGAGCTGATGTCGTTACTATCGTATCCATAAAATCTTACCTTAATTGGCAAGTATATAAAGTATATTCTTGCCAACGTTCATTTTACAAATCATAATCGATGTTGGGACCACATGCATAACTTCATTGTTTTTGGTATGCATCGAGCTCTGTATGTTCCTTAAGTATTGTTGATGTCATAAATTGCTTTTGTTTCCTTTCCCAAGTGTTGGAGCACACCACCTCTACCACTTTTTTGCAAGTTTTAACGGTAAATTCATACATCGAATACCATTTTTATTGAGCTTGTTTCCTCAAAATTGTTACTTTCACCTGTTTTCCAACACAATTACAGTAATTACGTAAAGTTTAAAATAATCTGAACTATATATGAACTGAAAACTAAAGCATGTTCTTACTTGAGTCAATGCGGTGGAGTCAAAGGAATAGAGTACATATACTATCTTATTCCTCTGAAATAAAATGTGACTGAAATGCGACACTTATCCAATTTTTCTACAGATCAACGGTTGGTGCATTTGGATGGCAAATGGTATCAGAATAAGTTTCAATCCAAGTATGGAAGGTAGAAAATTTCCCTTCGGCAATGACTAATTAAACTTTTAAAGCTATTTCTGGATCTGTCGTTAGCAAGCAAAGCCTATTTCCGCATATTTTGTCGACTCAGTATTTAGTAACCTTCACGAGTGGTCGGTGGCAAGGCTTTCCTCGTGGAATGTATACGTTGGCTCAAGCGTACCTGGGAATTCCAATGGTGGAGGTACGACCCAAAGCATGATTGCGGAAGAATGAATGGTGATAACACTCACCTCTCACGGGCAGAAAAGCCTTTGCTCTTATCCCTCAATGAGTTTATTATTCAAAAATATTTCACGTAACGCTCTCGTCTCAGCGGGTGGAGGAAGATTCATCACAGCTCCCAACACTTTTGGTCTTCAAAAACAAAATCTCATGGAGGACGAGTTTCACGTTGGTGGGGTAAAACCACAAAAAAAGCATTGAGTCGTAATGGGATGCCCTGAGGGATGAGCAGGGCGAGGAAAACGTTGGGTAGGAAGGTAGGCAAGAGAAGAGACTTTTAAGAGGGGAAAAAAGGACACATTTTGGCAGGACGAGAAGGGTAAGGAAGAGGTTGGAGATGGTCGTTCAGGGGAAAGGTAAGCCGAGGGCAGGTAGATAAAAATGCAAGGGAAAGGCAGTTTTTTGGGGCATTTTGAGAGGGAGGAAGCAATGCGGTTTTTTTAAAGGTTAGAACGAGTTTTAAAATTCTGCAAGAAGACTTATTTTCAGAGTCCCTGAGATAGAGACGTAGCACTTGGCGGTGGCATTGGAAAAAGATTCTGCATCTGCATACAATGTTGCCAGCCGCCGTATGGGCGTCTGAAATTGGGAGTGGTAGTATTAAAATACAAGTTTTGAAAAAGATACGAACAGGAAAATAGAGTCCCTCTACATCTACTAATGATTTCATCCAATTAATCGAATGACAGTGTTGTCAGGACTTTAGAAATGAAAATCAGGAAATCAAGAATAAGGAGCTCCACATCTACTGAAACGTTCTGGTAAATCACTCTTGCTGTACGAGGGTTGCCCAAAAAGTAACAGCCATATATATAACTCCGTATAACAGAACTGGGTACTTTTTCCAATCTGGGTAAGTCCAAATTTCGAAGGCTCCAAGAATATGGTCATGAAGAGATTTTGCAACTACGAACCTAAAGGTATGGGTCCATTCGAGACCTAAACTGAACTTCCAAAGCCCATCAATCAATTAATCTCAATATATCACCGTCACTTGCATACAGAAGTAGAAGAGTGTAAAAGGAGGTGTTAGAGAACCAGTCATGATGCTGATCAAAAGTTTCTGCCGGTCATTATTTATGACTTTTACTTAATCAAGTAATAGCAGATTGCCATTCATTATCCGATCATTAACAGTTGGTTTCACCCATTTTTGCTACTCCACGATTTAGGAGGTAAATATTAAGTCAGTATTTAACGTGATACACGAAACCAATATATTGATCCATAATAATTAGTAATACTATCTTGCGGTTTATTCGTTGATTCTAGAAATGTTTCCACTACAGAATGAGATACATAATGAAATGTGGTAAGCAGAGGGAGACAAACCTCGACTTTTAATGCAAATTTTCAGAAATTTTTTATCGGTACAGGAGAGAATTTGTTCCAAACATTAGCTAAAATTGCACAAAATGATGCAGCAGAAACCCAAAAATAGTAAACTCTGTAGTCTAGAGGAAGTCTGGGATTGGAATTTGATTTTATAAAAAGGGGACAACAGGCACATCACCCAAGCAATATACGAGACCCTTCCGATGGAATTCAATTTTCGTTGGCATCATCGACAATAAATATTTCACTTTGAAATTTAGGCATAGGTATAGTGCATCAAAGCTGCAAGCCTCAACGTATATGCTTATCAGCGAAATATCTATATGAAAGCCATTATTTCTATAGCCAGGTTAGTTTGACTCGAATATATAGACTTTTATATCATGGTAAGGAACAAGTGTGGCTGTGCTATATCCTTTGCCTAAAATTTATTTTGGCGATAAAAATATTCATCCACGACAATTTCATAACAAATTCTACGTAAAGGTCACAAAAATCCACAGTGGAATTGGACGCCTTGGTAGCTTAACTGCCTAAAGCACTCGGAAATCGAGGGATCCGGGCTCGATTCCCGGTCAGTTCGGATTATTTTTTCTCTGTGGAAATTCGCACATTTGTGCATTGTGGGTGACTCCGTAAAAGTGAAACTCCGTGGCTGGTCCCGGATAGCTTAAAATTTGAGGATAGGGGATTATTTTTATGCTAAAATATCAGATATGCACCTGTGCCGAATTTTTTTGACGAAATATATAGCGCAGGAGTAAGAACATGTCTTTTTACATCACAATCACGTCCCATACACCCAGGGAAAATCATATGATGGCGTGAAATCATCAACCAGACTGCCCATCGGTTTACGTTGCTGGTTTAAGCCTTGCCGTGAACAGATTATTTTTATCAACGCCACGGACTTGACATCTGCTGTCAATCCCCGCGTTTTCCGAGCACCACATCATCTCAGTCCATTTGTAGCGGCCAAATCGCCGTCAACCTCCCTGACTCCGATAACGCCACCTCTAAAGCTTCCTCCCCACCATCTGACCCACTGCCCGCTTACTTGCTCACTAACCCCGCCCCTCCCGTTTCCCAAGAACCTACAACCTAATTTTTTTGCCTTTCCGACCTCAAAAATCCTCCCTCCCATCCTTCCGCGGAAACACTCCCTCGGATGACACCATGTTACTAATGAAAGTGGCGCCGAGGAACGTTATGTTTGCCCAACAAACATCCGCGAGAAGCATCTGGTTTATGAATTTCTGCGTTGCCGGCAAGCGAACAAGAAATAACGGTACAGGAGATGGGGTGTGTGTAGTTGAGAGATGGAGGTTGCGGGAGTAGGGGGCGGGGGAGGCGTGGGGAGGGAGAAGCGAGTTCAACCCAGTTAAAATACCCTCACTTGCCCTTGTTCCCATAAGTCTTTTTTGCGATTCTCCCAAAACCATCTCTTTCGCCCAGAGAGGTATAAAAAATATACTGAATAGGTTGTATTAAAAGTAAATAGAACTGCCCTTTTCCAAACCGGTCTGTTCCGGATCGTTCTGTGTAAAAAAAAAGAAAACAGCAAGGTTTCTACACTTTTTTTTGAGCGTTTGTGTTTTTTCTGCACTCATTCCACCGATATTTTTTCTCTCTCTCTCTCTCCAACCGCAAAACCGATGGCGCAAAATGAATGGTCTTTTCAATCGCAATAGCCTCTTTTTATTATTCCATTCATTCGCAGTCGTCCAATGAGAGTGTTCTTGGAGTTAAGGGGTTGGTCGAGCTGGATGGTTTAGCGGGCAGGCCCCGTAGCCTCTGCCGAGGGAAAAGGGGAGAGAAATCGGGTTAGTACAGCGTCCAAAAATTGGTCGCTTATCGCCTGACTCGCATACACTGTTCCACAAGACCTCCCGTGCCGCTTATTATTCTCCAATTGAGGAGGTACCGGCTAAAATATTAATTCGCGAATAGTTTCACTTAGCCTTAGCATTCGCAATATTCCGGGAAGATATTGCCATTTTAATTACGCGTTCTGCGCAAACGATGGGTGGAATAATAGGGAAAGATCTTGCCCTCACTCGGCTTTAATTTTAAGCATTTTTGGAGAAGCTCAATCAAAGCAAGCGATTAATATGGAATGGATTTCAGGCATTGTTTATCAGAAAGGTAAATTTGATTTGAAATAACCCTCAATTAAGGTTATGTTTGCAAAGGAAATTTTGTCTTTATCTTTATTTATTACTCAATACTACATGCAGTAAATATATTGCGTGTTGAAACCTTGGTGTTTGCAAAGGTTGGTAATTGTTACGAGACCATGGCAACTTTTGAAGAGGATATTTACTCTAAAACTTGTTTAATCTTGAGAAATTATAATAATGAGTATAAAGGTGATCAAAGAATTATCCTGTCCATCTCTCGACCTTCACACGCGTATGTAACTTTGAACAAAAATGTGTCAGACATATATGTATACAAGAAAGAACCTTCATCATCTTCGGCTTTAACTGTAGTTAATTCTTAAACTCTTACCCTGCGTCTAGTCTTACAAAATTAATCCTCTTCTACTGGCTCCCCACCACCAATTTGCTCAGTCACCTCAGGGTTTAGACTAAAACAAAACGCCCTGTCTTCTTCAAATAATCCTTTACCCGACCTTTGTATCACACGATATTTAGTTTATCGTCCTTCATCTTCTTTAGTACCTAGTTTATATTATGCATCTTTAATCATTATCTATATTCTTTATTGTTTGACATATATTCTAGAGCGTCTATCCAAATGTTTCGCAAGAGCCACATGGAAATTAATAGTAAATGATGTTTTTCAACTGTATAGAGAGCGCCTTACGTGCATTAAAATTAGCTTGAAAAACGTTATATTAAATATAAACTGGGTTAAATTATAAACTGTTACGTAGCCTCGGTGAATAGACTATTTTGGTTAACTTTTTCTAATATATATTCTTTGTGATAAAGGAGTATCGAGCTCCAATTACATTAAAAATATTTTTGTTCAATCCTCGATGTTTCATTGACCCATGATCATTAATGAATTATTTTATTTCATTTATAAATAAATTATGCTCAGTACCTGTAACTTAGTAAAGAATATAGGTATTTTAATTTGAAAAAAGTAACTGAACACAGACGTATTGAGGCTATATGTTTTATTTTGATAAAGAGTGAAAGTATTTATGAAAAATACTTTCACTTTTATGTTCAAACGCACTTCATTTTGATAACTTTCACATCATTCCAAACCAAATTATAGCTTTGTTTTTGAAGTAACATGCCTATGTGCTTTTCCAAAAAACTGTAATCATTTGTTTAGCTCGTTAGTTTACTCCATTGGCTTCTTTAGTGAGTCATCAACTTCAATGTTTTTAAATGGTGAGCTGATTGAGAGGAGAGATTATATCTGGTTTATTGGTTAGTTTTTGTACCCATTGTTAATCCTGAACAAATTTCAGCAAATATAAGAAAAATTTGGTCAAGGAGTTAAAAATATTTTCATGGAGTCTCTCGCAAAAATATAAAAAAAAACAAACTCAAATGTGTATGTACCCTTAAAGGGATCAAAAACATTGCCTTTGTTGCAACTGCAAGAAAAAAATGAATTAGTCAATGATTTTTTAAGAGCCGGAGCAACGTTCATTTCACTTTTAGCCATAAATTACATTCCATGCATAAATATTTTCACTTTCACTTCTCCTTTTATTATTTCTTTCAGATTTTAAGGTTTTTAGGGGAAAACGCTTCATTTGTTATTTATTCTCGTAGAACTTGGACATTTTCCCGTTAAAGGGAAATTTATATTTCGCTCATCCAACATTAAGCTATTATTATTTCATTGGATAACGACAACACTTTTTCATACGGTAATTATACACAGCAAGAGATGTCACATTTTAGGCTTTGTAAGACCTGATATAGAATTTTATAAACAACATTTACTCCCAATAGGTTTAATTTTGTATTAGTTTAAACACATTTGGCGACGTTTACTACTAGATAATTGTTGGTTTTTTATTATTCTGTTGAATCTACAAAGGTTGTTTATCCCGGGATAATGATTGCATTTAACATTTGTGTATTACAAATCATTTTTATGGCCATGTTCACTGGAAGATTCTATTGATTACAGTTCTCTGCGTACTCCATAGTATTTAATCCTTTGAGTGCATCACAACGAACTATCGTGTTTTATTGAATATGCTCAAAGTGCCGACGATGACAAATCATCGTTGCCTTTTCGAGCCAATAATAAAACTTGCACAGATTTATGGCAACTAATTTAACTACATATTTTTATTTGCTAAGTTGGCAGTTCGAGTAATGCAGAAGAATTATAAAAAAGAGTAATATTCAAGCAAAGGGTAAATTATATTCCAAAGGCATGAAAAAATCCCCAAAATCAACGTGACACTTAAGGGGTACCCACCGAATTTAATCAGTGGCACTAGAAGGCTTAAATACTTAAACCTGTCCGAAATTATATATTAGTGTCTACCGTAACGATCAATAATAACGGAAGTTTAAGTTCATTATTTTATCCCAATTTTTATACCTGACAGATTTAAAGAGCTATTTTCTGAACACACTATCAGCGAAGAAGCCATTTATTGACGGCTAAACAACATAAATATTCACACACTGATGAAGGTAAAGGCCTGCTACGATGGAATCATAAGTTCACGATCAGTCACCGATGTTACATATTGTTGTGTTTGGCTCAAATTTGGAGGAACTATCCTCCTTTTCGTGTGATTGCTATTGACAATGTCTTCAAGGTCCAGACAATATGAGCAAAATGATCCTGGCCGTCGAAGTGCGTTAAACCAAAGGAATAATTCTGATAGTATGTTAAGTCAAAAATAAATGAATTTGAAATAATGGTAACTGATACAGGGCTAATAAGGTAATGAGCAAAGATGCTAGAGGGAATGTTTTGCCTCAGACGTTCATAAATAAAATATAAATGGATTCATGGAATGTTCTCAGCCGTATGTCAGATGAAAAAGGATATTTTAATAAGCAAAAATGCGTTTTATCGTTATTTTCGGATGAATTAACCTTGTAAAACAATATTTTAAATAGAAAAAGGCCTTTCCAAATGAATTATGCATTTTGTGAAGGCCACTAAGAATAATGTTTTCAACAGTCCAATGGGCATTTCCTCCCAATTGTACCAATAAAAACGGATATGTTTAAATATATTTTGTAGGGTTTTACAGCGATATACAGTATGAACCAGTATCTGACTTTCTGCTGCAAGGAGTAGTTTTTTATGCACACTTATAAAAACATCACTTTACGCCGCAGAAAACGCAGAAATATTTCATAATGATAGGATTTTTTAATGCACCCTAAAAATGAAAAAAACAGCACGAATTGAATTGTATGTAGCATTAATAATTACCTACGATGCGCATTACAAAAGCAAAACAAAACGCGCACAGTCACTAGATCTACAAATTGATCGTAAAAATTGACTTCAATAAAATTTCCACCTTTTTCTGGGATTCTGAAGTGGATATTATATTTACCGGTCAGAAGCATTTGCTAGTTACACCGTAATGATATGATTTATATACTAAAGACGAGGCAATCTATCTCACGTAAAGAATAAAAACACCTTTACTGAAATTCGTCTTGATATATTTAGAAAGCCTCTCAAAAGGTAAGATCCGGGATCGCATCCTGGAAAAATGAAACAGGGTTTTCGCGGTTAATGATCACACAATGGCTTTTTTTCCTAAATCATTTTGAATAAATTATACGATTACGAAAAAATGATCATGATTCCCATGCCAGACCGGATTAAATATTAAATAATTTGGGAGATCAAAAAAATCTAATTGATCAATTTTTACGGCCAGCTCCCCCTATTTCCTTGCACGATTTATTATTTCAACTTAGCAAACGACCCAGATATCATAAGTTCCCAAACTATATAAACTTAACGAATTTGCCATTCCATTTGATTGTTGATGGAACCTAGGCAAACTGAACTCGTGTTAGGCATTCTGGTTGGGTCGACATTTTCGCTTCACTCTTCACTGCCCAAAAACACTTCGGCGGATATGGCCGTCGCCAGTCGAGTCCGGACCAGGTGAGATTGTTTGTCATTTCTTTTATTTTGTGCCCGGAGAGGGGCAACGCTTCGGATCGAGGTTCCCGTAGCAAAGGCGGCGGTGGAGCAGAGTCCATAGGGAAGGGCTTTAAAAGCCACGGTCGGCGGGTGTTCCATTTGGTTCATTTCCCTAAGTGTGGGTTTTCCGAGTCCGACACCTGAGCCACTCTTTGCCTTAGGGCGAGCGGCGTGGCGTTTCCTCTGCAAACTCAGGGCTCGCTATTCCTTTTTGCTCTCCGGAGTCGTTGCCGTGTGAGCCGCGACCTCTTCGGGAGTTCACGAGCGGTCCTCGGGACGACCTCCCTTGGGGGCCGTCGGAGGCGGGAGGAGAAGAGGGAGGCTCGGGGGCACAGGCGTGCTGGGATACCCGTTTTGCTGTAGTGGTAGTCCCAGTATGGTATTGCTGGCTAACGCCACGGGCAGAGTGCTCGGCCTGTTGTCTCTCTCTACGGCAGAATAGGCAAACAGACAGTAACAAGAGATGACGTCAACCTGGCGAATCAAACTAGGATACTAGGACAGGCAAACTCTCAACGTTCTACCGTCCGGGGGACTATCATTACCAAGGTAACTTTTGGAAAAGCAATCACTTGTTCCTCTTACATGACTCCAAGCCATTCCGATTGTTTGTATTGGTATTTTTTAAAGTAAAACTATTTATAATCTTTAAAAAATTCTATACTATTTTGAAAATCATTCCAAAAAATGTATAAGTGTATAGAAATTAGTCTTCAACTAAGATTCCTCACTGAAGACAATGGTATGGAGAATGTCTTTCAAATTATTTGGGTGTTTCCCTATAATACAACAACTTTTGACCTTTCTCGAGTATTATAATAAATATTTCAAGCTATTTTGATACTCATTCCTCATAATTCCAATTTTGTATGATTTTTTTCTTCAAATGAACTTCCTTACTGAAGACAACAACATGGAGAGTATGATTTAAAATCTTTAGAATAGAAAAAAAAGATATGCTCCAATGATTTCAATCCCCTTCTAAATTATAAAACAACTGACGATAGGTCAAAAAGAAATATTCCCATTCTACAGTGAAGGCTATTGAAGGTATATTAGAGCAAAACATTAAGATGTACATCACAGAACGTTATAAATAGCCAGATATCATAGGCATGTCAAAGATTAAGCGTTTTCTCTTAAACATTTTCCCCTTTCCTTGGCAAAAGGATTTGGCGGCGCGGAAGAACGTTATGTTATCTGTTGAAATATATTATAGAGACATATTATAGAATGGGGAGGTTAGAAATATCATGTATTCCGCGGAAAACTCATGGCCATGATCGATGTTTTGAGAAAAATTAATTGTAACGATAATTAGCTTTTTTCTCACGATTTTTAAATGTATTTTTTGAATTTTTGCGGGGAATGATTGCTTATTAATGAATTATTAAGCATTTTATGTCTTTGTTTTTTCTTAATTTTGAAAAGAAATTTATGCGATTATATAAATGTAATATATTACCTTTTAATTTTTAAATTTTTAAGTTTTTAAGCAAGTTTAATTCTAAAGATCCTTTTGGTGCACGAGTTCATCATCCGTTTCATATAAGTGAAATAATATTATGGAGCCATTTCGCTTGTGGAATCTCCAAAAATTTAGGTTAATCATCATAAAATGTATTAAATAAAATTATGGATAACATTATTATAGTGTATTAAACGGTCAGCAAACGCCTCATGAGAAATCATCCTCTGCAGCTCACCATTGAAATGGCATGCCGTTAATGTCGTAGACGTAGATGAAATATTCGAGGCGGAATGGCATCTGCATTTTTTCATCATCTACTAGACAGTGTTCTTCCCGCCGAAATATAATGGTAGCTACAGGCCGTAGAAAATCTCCTTACACTTGCGTTAGTTATGAAATATAAGGTAGAATTTGAATGAGATTATGACGAGTTTTTAGCGGTTTGTTCCTTCCTGGTGAGCTATCTTCCCCTGCCACTCTCTCTTTAAATGGCTCGCGGGATACAACGTAGATGTAGATAAAAAGCTCCTGGCTAAAATTCACGCGGAGGGGACATTATTTTTACAAAGGCAATCGATCGTCCCTTGTGATGTAGCTGCGTACTTTTTTTATTATCCACTAGACGGAGGAAAGGCATTCCTTCTGGAAAGTAGGGCAATAAATTTCGCCCGTTAAAGGCATAAAATAATACTACCGGTTCCGCTACGGTACGACAATCTGGAGATACTTTTTCTAATCTCGGAAAAATGAAGGGTCAACTTCCCTTGGGGATGGACTACCCGTGTCTTTGATGAATCGTTACGAATGGAGCCTGAGTCTTTCGTTGTGGCGTGGGAGCCCGATACAGTAGTGGGTCGGGGCAGCAGGAGAGAGCAGTAGTGCGAGGAAAACCTCCAAAAACTCCTCTTCCTCTGGAGTTATCAAAACGTCTCGAGGCACAGGGCACAGTTCGAGTGATATCCGATAGGGCGCGTTCGCGAAGCAGCGGAAGACGAGGAAGAGTTGGGTGGGGTTAGGAAGAAGGAAGAGTAAGATGAATGGGACTAAGATAGCCAATCCGACCCACCAACCCATATTTTACGTTATACCGGAAGGAGACAGATAAATATTGCCGATATCGGATGTTGAAAGATACGCCGTGGAATCCTCTATTTTTTATAACTCTTTCTCCCTGAGCAGAGAGAATGAGGGAGGAGAAAAAACATAATGAATGTATACCACAAATCTTGTTCGAGGATTTTCAAGGCGATCCCGACCAAAACAACTTTTTTTTCTTCATCCTCAATGGAAATGCATCATTATTTGGCGCAAACGTGTTTTCCGATAAAAAAAGCCCCCTCTCAATGCAATGAAGCTAATGCGATTGTTCAAAACTCTATTTACTCACCTAATTCTCACTATGGAAAGACATTCAGTCAGAGTTGTCACATTTCCATGTCACTTATACGTGGCCATTAATGTTTTACGTCGACAATGTTGGCAAAGGTGGATTCCGCATCCTATTTGTCATGCGTAGGTTGTGACAAGGATCCGAGATTATCTCACTGAAGTGTTATTGACTTGGGAGATCAAATTATCAAATTTGCTATCATCGTCGGACGGAAAAGGTGAGTTTGCAGCATTGCAAAGGGTGATGTGATTTTTTGGCAATTATTTAATCGATGAACATGCGGCGATAAAAAAAACTTCACCACAGTAGTGGCAATGTTTTCTAACGTCAACCGATGTGTTATTTTTTAGAAATGAATATATCGCATATGAATATTTTTTCATCTTCCTTGTTTCTTCTCTTCTTACGAATATTTAATCTTTCTTACAGCAAAAGATGTTAAATTCAGCTCTTAGTTTTGATTGAAAGTTGGTCAAATATCTCCTCAGCCAAAGTAAGAAGTGTTTATTTCACGTTTTCTGAAATAAATCTTCCAAGAACGGATATAAAATTTTGCTCAACTAATATCTTTATCGTAATGCCTTGCTGAGTCAATAAACAATTTGTTATGTTATTTATCATTATAGAATTAAAGTTCGTCTATGGAAACTAAAACAGTTTAAACAGTACGTTTTACGATAACTCACTTAATATGTAATCAGTAAAAACAATATTGGAAATAAAATAGTTAACAATGACTGTTTTTATTGATCGAAATGTGGTCTTCATAGGCCTCGCCTATGTCATTCATTATAAAGCACTGAATGCAACGATACTATGAGTTAGCTAGGGACAATGACATCTGGATTAGCGGGATAGGACAATAGCATGTCGATACTTACTTAAGACGGAAAGGGGAATGGGAGAGGGGGAGAGTAAAGGAGAGAGAGGGGGGAGAGAGAGAGGGGGAGAGAGAGGATTCCACCAAATCATTCATCGTTTTATTTAGGGGTCAAAATTGGTCGCAATCGACTTTATTTTTTCATGTCTAATCTTCTAATGTGAAATTAATTTCAATAACAGCTGAAGAAAATAAAATACGCCCAAGTATCTAAACGTATCATTTGTTCCACTCGTTGGCCGTAGAGACTGTTGAGGAAATTCGTTTTCTTGCTACAGTCCCCATGAGATCGGGGCAGACAACATTGTCAGGAAATTGTCTAGGAACTATTGC
This sequence comes from Ceriagrion tenellum, assembly GCA_963169105.1. NCBI lineage: Eukaryota > Metazoa > Arthropoda > Insecta > Odonata > Coenagrionidae > Ceriagrion > Ceriagrion tenellum. Next base: position 86,151,250 of record OY720637.1, on the reverse strand, counting down.
GGTATATTTTCTGCACTTATTTGTCTTTAAATCTGAAAATAGCCGTCCCTAAATTAACTTTATTATGGTAAATATATTACTAAATTAAATAAATTCATGGTCGACGTTGGTATCCATGAGGCCTATTTGTATGTACTGTTGTGTAGAATTTCAGACAATAGTTTCACAGCTTTTATGAAATACGATTTTCATAAATACTTTTTGTTTTGAACCATATGAAAAAACTAATAGGAGAAACTCTCCTCTTAAGCTTCTACGGAGGGAATGAAGGAGACCTATAATATTGGGTGAAGAAAAATGCCTCCGTATGAGGGTATTACATTCCAGATTTCTCAACGTGGGGTGAGAGCTATGCGAGATTTCGGCAGGGTGTGTTAGGGAGCTTGAGCACTATGTAGCGAGCCGCCGTGGAACAAGAAAGCGAAATGTAAACGATGCAGTGACAGAGAAAAAGGAGAAAAATAAGGGAGAAAAAATTGAACCGCGTTCGAAATTACGCAGGAGAGTTGGAATTGGAGGGTAAGGGCCACCTTGTATTCGCAGGCCTCCGAGACACGATCATTCGTTTCCGGAAAAGCCGATGAAAATACGTGCGCCGAGTAATCTATGGCAACTAGAGAACGCGGTTGCTCTGGGACACGGCCCGGGTGGTGCAGGCGATAGCTTTCATCTGTAGCTTCCTCGCGTGAAAATCTAATCTCCTCCGGGGAATGCTTACATATATCACAAGAAATTGTCGTGTCGAAACAATGATTTTGCTTGCATGTAGGCAGAGAGTGCCTACCAAAATTGGAGCGTTTTGAGTGAAGAGCTTACGTGTTAGGCTATAACAGTAATTTATAGTGGGCCCGGATTGACGTGTGTACAACACACGGAGACAGTGAGTCTCGTTCCGTTGGTAGAAGAAATAACTTTATTTTTTGTCGTCTTTTCATTATCAAAGTAGCACAAATAGATGCTTTTAGAGAATTGGGTGGAAATTTGACATAATTTTCTGATAGTTTTAGCAGCAGCATCTCGTGATATCTATGTATTTGAGCGGAACTGCGTGCAGATTTTGGAGGGTGTATTTTAGTTAAAAATTTTCAGTAAAGAATAAACTGTTAACTTCTGCTGAATACGCTTACTTCTTGTAAAAGAAAGGTATTAGAAATAAAACTTTTGATATGATTAACATTTGATTTTTTTACCCATTAGATTGATACAAGTTAAATACCAATCTGATGTATAGATTCTCCAGTAAGTCTCAACTCTGAGAATCCTCACATCATGTGGCATCACAAAGGCCATTTCTATCAATTGAAATTTAAAAGTGGAATTAAGATACTTCAGGAATTTTTTTAATAGTGGAATTAAGATACTGTAGAATATTTTATTTAATGTTTGTTTCGTCGTAATTAATCTCAATCTTTTTCGGGAAAGGCCTAATGTCTAGAAACAAGCGTTGAATGTAAGATTGACGATAAGACGGTGGAAAATGCACCCTCGCCTATGAACAGGTCGGAATAATCATACAAGGATTCGGTGAAACTTTGGCACACGGCCAACCATTTGAGCCACTCTGAATTTATTCCCATAATTTCAATTTCGGTGGAGGCAATAGTACGAGGGAATGGAGGAGTGTTGGAATAGGGGGCTGAAATATTAGAAAGCCAATTAAAGCTGTTTGGTTTGTACTGCCTCGCGTTGTTTAGCCAGTCAGCTAAAGGTTACAGTACGAAGTAAACGTCACTGTATTGAGTGCAACAAATACGGGACAAAGATAGACCACAAGAAGACATAATCAATGAGGAGTTTTTCCAGGAAAAAAGGAAAAGTGAACAAATTATCAATAGGGCATTGTTTACTATGGATAAAATACATTTATACTAAACGAATGGTGTCCAACTCGTCACACAAATACCTGCTGCCTCAATGAAAGCACTGAAAGCTATCAAAGAATTGAAAGTCTCACTCCCAAAGTTATAAATATCATAGAAGTAGCTTACAAAGTGAATGTGTATGTGTGTGTATATAAAATTCAGGAAGCTTGATCACTATATACTGACCCGCCAGAAACCATAATGCTTTCGCCTGCCGAAATCAATGTATATAAAGTTCAGGAAAATCCACCCAAACCTCTGACGAATATTGCGACAATGAGAAAAATAAGAGTCAGGTCGTTCATTTAAACTTTGACGCCTCTGCAACTGGTAAATTAATATTATGACAGGGCTAAGCCTTTAATTTTTAGGATTTACAGGTAATTAAAAATTAAGTTAGTGACGGCTGGCTCAAGACATATGGAATGTATATTTTCAGAATCACCGGATCTGTCGTTGAACTGAAGATATTTGAAGGAGCGAAGTGTTAATTAAAGAGGTTGTTATCGACTGAAGAGCGTTTGTAGTAAACCAAACTCTTTGTCTTCCACAGATTTATTATTGTGAGTACAACCGGTTTCGGTAGTTACGCCATCATCACGTACCCTCTATTTACATACAAATGTGCCTGATGATGGCATAACTGCCAAATTCGGGTGTATTCATAAAAATAATTTTGTGGAAGACACTTAAGTTTGGTTTTCTGCAAGGTCAATCTTCCGCCAAGTGAAACCTTCAACTTTTGAATTTGACTGAAGACGGCTAATTATGGATGCCTCGACCAATGACCTAAGGGAAAGGTTTGAGAGTACCCAATTGACTACCACTTTATATTTTTATAATTTAATATTGCTAAATATTATATTACGTCATATGCTGTACATAAGTTTGTGTATCATTTCATAAAAAATGTTTATAGTTAAAGTTTTCCACAAAGTTTCACCGCAGACTTTGGATTACCACTTTATAACCATTCAAAATCATTCCCCCTTGAAGCCCTTTTCCCTCTCCCTAACTTAACCCTGTAGCCCGGCCACCGACGGATTAGTGGCATCAGTAGCATACGGGACGATGCAACACCCCACCGGACCCGTGCGTCCACTACGATTTTCCCATACGGCCAATTCCTCACGTTCATGTAAACCGTTAGAGACGTTGGAAGGGATGTGTGTTCCGTGGGAAGTGAAGGACCTTCCTGAATGACTTTCTCCCTCACATCGTGGTGTCCGTGTATCGCATGGAGCTCGAGTTTAAAATGGCAGAGTCGATCACATGGCTGGGGCGGTGAATCGAACACTTGCGGGCGGTTGTTTTTGGAATTTAAGAGGAAAGGAGAGACCTTCGGCTTTCACAATAGCAATTTATTTTTAGTGTATTGGATTGTAGTCTCATTTTTACCTTTCACGCCATCACTCGCGTGTCAAAATAATAGTAATACTTCCATCTCGTCCAGGAAACCAACCTAAATCCATGGATATACTTTGGCCAGTTAAGCTACCTTTCCCCATGAACATTTTTGTGGGCTTAAAAAGAGTTAGATACCTACTAACAGCTTGACACATACAGCACCAACTAACGAAATTAAAGCCGAACTTTACACTAATAAATGTTTTCTTTCGGCAATTTTTTACAGTATCGCAAATTATCCGCTCTATAACCTTTTGGGGCTTTACTATCAGGTTCACATAAGTTTCAAAAATTCCAAGTAAAAGTAATTTTTTGTGGATTTCTCACATATCGATGTTCGGCAAATTTTAATGAGGTTTGCTAAAAGGGTCCATACTTTAAAGCGCGTACTACTGCACTTGAAGGCCTTGCCACGAAGAACCAATTTAAGGAGAGGGATTTCCGTGGAAAAATTACCGTCATTAAAAAATTCACGCTCGGCAATCAAAATAGCAGACGTTAACTCTGATTGGCAGCATCACAGCTACCATAACATAATAGCTTGCTTCGCACTGAATATTATTCTACTCACTTTTTCTATGGCGGTTTGTTTACACGCTGAGGTAGCTACTGGATGCTAACATCTTTCCTTGTAATTTCAAAATCTAATTAGAGGAGAATGAATTTGATCCATTTTCTGAGATAGAATAAGTTCTAAAGGCACGTAATTCATACCTTCTATCATATAATAATAAGTTCGATAATCCAAAAACAATTAAATGTTGAATGATTTTAAGTTACTTTTTTCCTAATTTCTGGCATTTTTTAATGTCAACTGGTAATAATAGGTAGTATATCGCAATTTATACTGTTTTCAATGAATATCAGGTGTAGAATAGCCTATTATAAGAAACCATTCATGATAAACAGGCAACTTCAGTCTGGAGCGTGGAACTCAAAATCGTGAACCATAGGAAAAACAGACCATAAAAGACTGGAGGTATTCGAAACCTTGTGTTAGAGGAGGATGTAGGAGGTCAAATGGATTTAATAAAAATATATGAAGAACTAACATTATTAAGAAAACAATATGGGTACAATTCCAAACTTTTATCGACTTTAGCGACATTATCAAGGTGCGTAGACCAAGAAAAAGTACATACAAACAAGAGCGAAAAGGAGAGTAGCACTGTGTATCTTTAAAAAGGAATATAAAAAATCTACATAAAACTATACTAAACTTAAAAGAAGAAAAGGATAAATTGGGCAAATTATGAGACAAAATAGCTTTGTGAAGGATATAACTGAAGGAAAAATTGAGGTGAAAGTTCTAGTTCATTTTGAACCGGTCATTATCTCCTCCAACATGAAATTATTTAATGATTTGCGTTCTCAAGTTTTTTTATACGTATGTCCAATATGGATCGGTAAAAATCTAGTTACCGTTCTTTAATTATGCTCTAAATGAACCGATTAAAAGTTTTCACTCAATGTTTTCTTTAAACCGAATTTAAGTTATCTCAAGTCCTTAAGTTCTGTTGTTAGGTTCATTTTCATCCTTCGATGGGTTACTTTACGTTCTTATCATCCATGTAAAGATGAATGTAGGTATGTTCAGCAAATATGAAGTAACTTTATATTCTTCAATTTTAAAATTAATTATGTTTGAACCAGGTAAAAGTCATAGTCGTACTCAATGCAAGCCTCGCACTGAGATCGCGCCTAAAGGCGATTTGACCAGTGCAAGAGGTGGCAGTGAAGGGAGTTAAGTTTTGTGCAAGGTGCTTATCAAAATATTCTCTCCATTCCTTATTCTTTTTTTTGCCTCTTCACGACCGAAACATCCAATGTCTCCGCCGGGATGCTCCTTCCAACCTTCTTCCTCCTAAAGTTCCTTCCTCGCCGAGTCATCTTCCTCGCAGCATCTCTGCATCCGCGCCACGGCCCCGCAAACACGTTCTCAGTCCGTGTGTCGAAGCCCCCTCGTTTCCCGCGACCCCCTCTTCCCGCCCGCCGCCTTTACCAACCTCATTTTGCCTCCTCCGGGAGACGGGAGGAAAAGCACTCGAGGTACAAAGTGTTTGCTTCGCAGCGCGACTGAATACCAATAAGGGGAAAGGGAAAAGCGGCGAGCAAGATATTGGGATGGTGGTGAGGGTAGGAAGAGAGGCTTTTAGCGATTTTCATTTACTCTCCCGTCCGAGGGAGGACAGCTACAACGAGAAATGGAATGTTTAGGGACACGAGCGTCTGGGGATTTTGAAAAATTGCTTTGGGTTTGAAATCAGAGTCAAAAATATGCCGAGGAACTTTCTCTGGCGCCGGCAAATGCGAGGAATTATTTTGGAATGTTCTGGTATACTGTTGAATGGCGTGAAAAATCTTCATATAGATTCTGTGTGACCACGGATAGGTTCTGTTTACATTTCCTCATGAACGACTTGCATGAATTGCCCTCGAGATCAGTTTAGTTCTAAATTTAGTATCTTTTTTAGCAGTAGATGACATAAATTATTTATATAAACCTTAAGATTAAAATAATGAAGCGCTTGATGATTAAAATCAATTTATATTTCTACAAAACTTTAACTATTGAAAATCATTATTCCAATGAATAAATACATTATTGATAGACGTGGTATTTAATGTTCATCGATTTTTTGTCATAAATATCAACAACTTCCCACAATTCCAGGTTGAAGAATTCAAATTTAATAAATGATTTAAGATTTTCCCGGTGTATTATATTTAAATATCTTTCTCGGGCTTCGCACCGGGTAATGTTTTCATAATCCGCCGACGTTTCGGAAAACGACTTGTTTTCCATTTTCAAGGCACGTGTTATTTCCGCCGTGACCACTATAACACGTTTTATTTGCCTTTAGTGTTATAGTGGTCACGGCGGAAATAGCACGTGCCTTGAAAATGGAAAACAAGTCGTTCTCCGAAACGTCGGCGGATTATGAAAACATTACCCGATGCGAAGCCCGAGAAAGATATTTAAGTCAAATTTAAATAGAACTTGTTTAAGCAAATAACTATGTAAAAGTAGGTATTTTCAGTTATTGAACGCAATCAGTTTCATAATTCATCTGATGACAGTGGTCTAGGTAGCACCATATAGGCTTGTATTTTTTATATCGACGACCAAAATATAAGTTACATGAGATAGAATTTAACGCCAAGATAAAGAGAGAAACTATGAGGTAGTTGGTATTACTCTGAATAAAGAATTTACTCCTGAAGGACACAGTTACACCTCTCCTTTTACGTGCACGAGGTACAAAATATTTAGAGATTAAACGAAGGAATTTTTACAGTTATCTACCTTTCATGTAATAATCAAGTTTAGATATTTCTCCATAAAGACATCTCTCAGGATTTAAACCACATAACTATCGATATTTAAAAACGATTTCTTAGATGATTATAGCATTTACCCACAAAAATGAGAACTGTCATCACTGTAGCTTTAAAAAATAACAGGTTTCAGATGATAATGGATTAGTAAATAAAAACTTGCTGTAAAAATAAATGTGTAAGTATACATTGAGATACTTTAAAAATACTACTAAGCAAATTGTGTATTGCAAGATCCAATCCCACTCCTTAATGTCTAATGCTACGCAAATATCTCCTTATTTCTTCTCTCTCGGACATATATTCTTTATAAGCAAAATGTATGAATTGACTTTTCATGAGCTAAGATAAAACGGTTCATTTTAGTAAACAGTTTAATGAGACCTGAATTAGGCATAATAAACGCATTCAATTCTATATGCTGTCATAAACTTGATCAAAATTAAACCACTGACCTCTACGTTTCCTGGCCAATGTGCAGATCACTACGCTGCCCAGAGTTTGAGTGACGAATAGGCCAAAATTTTCCTAAGAAAGCTCATAATACCTTTTTATCTTAAGCGCATGAATTCAAGAGGACCATGTGGCCATGGCCGACCATGGAAAAATAAGAGAGAAACGCTTCAGAAAGAATAGGTGATAATAACCATTCTTTTCGCGTACAATTAGTGATTATAACTAAAACAGCATGGTATAATTTACATCACATTCGATGACCACGCCAACGGGGCGTCGTTTGGACTTCACTTAGAAGAACTTATTTTTTTATGTGACGTGAAGCATTTTATGCAGATCTTTTTTTATTTCCTATAATATCTTTTGGTTCTCCATCCAATAAAGACTAGTAATATTATTTACAAAGGATGAAGCGACTATTTTCTTTACCGCCAGCAGTTGTCTTCATGTCATCGCCGTGCTTTATAGCTGATTGACTCAAATGGTGGTTAATCGGTTTCTTGAAGAGTAAGAGGAGCACAAGTCTGTTCTTGACTGAGTTACTGTCCACCTCTAAGCAGTCTGATTTCCATCCCTCCCATATTTTTTGCCCCACATACAGTGTTTCACATCACAACCAGGAGTCGCGACTGTATCAGGCGGACGAAGGATAGGGATAGGAGTAGGATAGGGGAGGTTGAATGAATTAAGGTAGTGTGACGCCATCAAAATGAGGAGCATACATTGGAAATATTCCTCCAAGACAATCTGTTGCAATTTATGACACCTATCAGTGGTAATTGTATTCATTCAAGCTATCAGAATGAAGGAGTCCATTTGACGCCTCTTGGGCATACTCGGTCAATCTGTAAATAAATTGAACATTTTGATACTTTGTGGTCTCAAATGTTTACTCAGTGTATAATACCAAAATTCTGGAAAGGTCACTAGAGGAAACTCCTTAGGCAATGAAACTAAAATAATAGCGGAAATTTGCCCAGGTGAAAGATTTATTATGACGCATGCGGGCTTTCCAGAGTTAAGGCCCGCCGGTAGCACACATTTCATCATTGTCCTTTGCCATAATCTCTTTTCCCAATCCCCAACCTTTTCGTAGCTGGTGTCCAACACCTCCGTGGTGCCTAACCGGATGGAATGTGGGTGTAGTAGTTCGTGGGAGGAAGGAATTATTTTATTCTTTCTTCGGCAGTGCGTATTCCATAATTTGCCGTTTATATCGGTTTGTGACAAGGTTGGTAGTAAAATTACGTTCTTCGCGTCATTCTGAAACATTATAAATAATTTCACCTTGGTATATGTATCAAAAATGAATGATTCTGAGCTAATCATAGAAGATACGGAGCATATCAGAAGAATGTTTGCACGTAGTTATCTTCCACATTTGAAATATCGGGCTGCATGTTACTTTAACTCTTTCGCTGAGCACCATGAGTAGGTGCCGTGTCGAGTTTCCTAGTTCACTGAGTGCGTATTTACGTTGATCATTTATTTACATATTTTATATGACTTTCGCGTGAGAAGCAACCATAAAGGCATTCGATGAACATCGGTTGGATGAGCATTCAATTTTTAACTAACTGGAAGTTTATCCAAAAACCTCACTTACGCAATAATTGGTAGTTGCGGCTAAAAGGCAAAACATATTTTACGAGACGTACTTTTTTGTAAGCAAATGCGGAGTAAAAACATGCAAAATCAAAATGAACGTTCAGTAAGAAGAGGAAGCTGAAGACGTAAACATATGCATGTAAATTAAAGTACATAAAAGAGTAGGTATAATATGAAGTTCTGCGTCGTATGCTGCTGGAATTTAGTCTCTGAGAAAACGAGATGGAGCTGCAGGGCGATTAATGCTCTTCTGAGACATTTTTATCAATTTTTGTGATGTTCGGCAGTTAATAGTAAAACGTTCAGGAAAATTCCGTTTTTTTTATTCATAGAAATGAGAAGAAAACTAAATAGCAGAGCACCAAAATAAGACTCATCGTTAACACACGGTTCATACTTAATTAATCCTTCCCTTCATCTTTCCTTCTACTTTCCTGGCCATAATTCTGCACACCCTGTCCAAATATTTGTGATTGCTCAAATAGAAATACGTAACGGTAGATTTGGCCAAAGAATACACATGGAATTGGAGCATAGTAGGCAGCCTGGCTTTGAAATTAGATTTCAGCGGCGAGAATCGAGGAAGGTACAGATGTGTGTGAGGGAGAGACTGAATGAGGGTGAGAGAGAAAAGGTGAGATGACAAGTGGCTGTGATTGAATGAAACGGAACACTTGATTCGCTGAAGAGAAGGCCTGATATACATGTGGGGAGAGCATGCGTAGTCTTCTTCTTTTTCGTGAAGCGAGAGAGAAGTCTTTCGGGTACCTTTCTCACCAATCAATTTTTGATGAGATGCTTGTTTTTGAGGTGGATATTCCCTTTGGACGAGGAAATATGACATTTGCGTTTGAAAGGTCTCGTTGACAAAAAAAATACGTGCCATTGTCAAGGGAATTTAAAGTGCTTCGAGAAAATTAAGTTGTATTCACACAGAGCATATCAAATTAAATGAATTGAGAGAGGAGAGTATTGAGATAATAGTCGGTTCTAATTGATACTTAATCATTCAATTAATACATTTAATACCTAATATATTTAATATCCCAAATTCTATCTGAATTCTTGCCTAACGACGTTTAATATGAGTGTCGCGTAATTTTAGAATTGTGGATCCTCTTATTTCGAACTTAATAATTGAAGTGTAATCCCTAACGTATAGGGTCATTTAATTCTTATTTATCATCATGCCCCAAAGCAACGGGATCATTAGAAAAACATATATACCCTAATATAATGCTTGGGTAATGCATCACATATGTATCTCATCTACATTACGTGTTCAGTCTAGGTTGTTGGTAGAAATTTTAAATAGTGTGGTCAAATGTGCACGCATTCTATTTTGAGTATTTAAGATAGAATCTCAGCAGTGGTGGGGATTATGTAATAAAAATCTGATCCCTACTTGTTGTAGTTCAAAGACTATTCTGAACCGTTGGTACTTTAAAGCCACTATAAATCAGTGGAATGCCGACGAATTGCGGTCAAGATATTATGAAAAATGACACATAAATATTTACGACCGACGAATTACGGTCAAGGTATTATGAAAAATGACGCAAAATATTGCAAGGAGCAAGCAATAGCTGATTTAATATGCAATACATATTCACAAGCCAATAACCAGGTTTTTGAGAGAAATGGAACCTTAGAGGGAATTTGGGACATTATTCGGGGATGAAGAGTATAGGGTAAGTCAAAGAGAATAATACGAATTAGAATAGAAAACTAGAAGGAAAGTTAAAATATGATAGAGAAAAGGGGAGTCGAGGTTAAGTCTCTCCAAAAATGTACATTACGACGGAACTTCTTTTCGAAATTGAAATAGTATGTTTTTTTACATCTAAAAACGATTGTTGTGTAGTGTTAATTAATATGCGCAGTTCGAGCTACCCCCCCCAAGAATATCACCCAGCACCGCTGCACCACCGATGCAAAGCCCGCACCATTCCTGTCCCCTCCGAGACACTACCCCTTTATCCTCTTCATTCACCGGCGCATGGTGGGTCAACCCCCACCCTCCGTTCAGAGGAATGAGAGTCTATGCATTGCATATCGATCTCTAATAAGAATAGTTAACTTCTAAGTCACGTTGTCAAAATAAGTGCCATCTCTGTGTACACAACACTCGATAGTGAGACACAGGGTTAGGCAAATTGAATTTTCAAATTCGTATTTGGAGAACGAAATCCACAACTATGCATAAAAAGTCATAACGTTGGAACTGGGTTATTGAATGAAAATTCAGCCCATCCTCACCGTGGTCTCAGATAATATGAACCGCTCTCGTCTTCACGATATTGAATCCCCTGGGAGAGACAAACTCACAAGAGACGACGCGGGAAAGGGAGTGAGATATTAGCCCTCGGGTAATGCGTGCAAACAGCTTTCGACTAATGTTTGGGTCTTCGCGTGCAGTCAAGCTTTAGTGGTATCCTGAGCTTGTTTATGAATTGGGTCCAGCGATATGGCATTTAGGTGCCGTGAATCCTGTTTAAACGCATTTGTGGACATTAATCTTCTGGAATTAGTATTTAGGGTATCTGAACTCCGACGGTCAAGGAGCCAAATGTCCATAAATAACTCACCGTATAGCCCTAAATCCATGTCGTATAAAGGAATTGGAACTGGCGTGCTTTATGCTGCTAAATAGAGAAGCGTCGTACATCCAAAATAGAAAATAATGATTTGAGCAAATTCTGTGCCAAAAAACAGGATGGCATTGTTTTCTTTGACCCCATGCAGTCATTACACGTGAAATTATTATCAAAATGGTATTAATGACAGTTTTTAATGCTACGGATGACAGTCTTAGATACCCCTGCGTCGCATATTGAATCCCATTAAATAGAGGAATTTCATGGTTATATCAGTCATTTTTAATTGACTATTTTCCCTCTCCGGGTCTAATACACATATAATGGTATTATGATCATGGGAATCCAATAACGTCAAATCTATTTTTTGACAACTGAATAAAAAATGCCAATTATATTTTCTAGTTCAATTAACAAAAAAAGATAATTTCTCATTTTCAAATATTTTAAATTTATATTTTAAAAAAAGCCTATTCAAAAATAGTGGTTAATTGCTCTCTGAAGATAGTTATATAAGATATTGAAATTTTAGCTTGAACTTATGGAAATATTGCGATTTTGTGGAAAGAATAAAATATTTTTAGAGCTAACAAGGAAGAGGATAGTATTAAAAGGCATTGCGCCAGTGAAAATACTACGTAATATGATAATTATATAAAAGAACAGGACCTTTTGACTCGTAGCAGGGACTACGAGGATTATAAATCAAAAGAGAAGTTTAAAATGATTTCAGTTTTGAGGCAGGGTTTTTTTGGGATATGGTAGAGGCATGCAAGATCGACTAACTCAAACTATGGATACCATTTTTGCAACTGAATTATTGGAGCATACTTCAAAAATGTGCATTAAAAATATAGCTGACTGAGGCTGTGGAAACCCAAGTCTGCCGCGTCATATTCAGCGGTGTGCATGGAAGTCCGCTGGGAAATCGGCTCCACGCATATTATGCCCTCATATTCAGGAAGGAAAATCGAAGACGGGCGCTAGAAATAAAACGGCAAAAATACTTCATCTCTTGGGTCCAAGGATTACGGAGAACGAACCTGTATACTTTCCGGAAATCCATCGTCTCTTCATTGGAAAGACCTGGATAACGGAGGCCATGTTAATGTGGAGGTAGGGTATGAAAAGAACGGGGAGGTATTGCCGGAATTATGGTGGATGGAAAAAGTTGGATCGAATATGAAACTATAGAAGCTACGGACATGATCGAGAGAGCCTAATGTATGTATGTATGGATATACGGATGCGTATGTATGTACAAAATGTAGATATTTACGAGGGGTAGGAGGATTACGAGACGAGGAAAGGAAGACTGAACCAGGATTCGGAGTGGAATGTTGGGAAGGAAAGAATCCCCAAGCGGACATGTTACCCAAATGATTGTACAGCTGGTGGAAGGGAAAATGGATGGAAATTGTGAAAGGAGGGATAGTGGGCGATGGAGGGAAATGGTTGAGGTGAAACATTTTTTTCTAATTTTATCGTGTTTTTCTTTAAAATTCCGTGAGGGTAATCTTATTTGAGAAAAAAAGTACTCTATCTATGAGTGATTGAGTGGATTTTTATGTTGAAAAATGTAGGAGAAGGCAAGGTAGACTGCAGTTGGGAAAAATAGAAAAACTTTGCTTTGGATAAAGAATTAAATTAGACGTAAATCGGGGTAAACATTTGAAAACAGATACGCAATAATTAATTTACTTGGGCAGTTTCAGGTAAATTACGATCCATAATGGAAATCCAGACTCTATCACTAATTATGGGGTAAGAAGTTAAAAAAATGAAGGTTATCTGTAGATATTGATGTATGTAGACACAGTAAATTGTACCAATATGGATGATGATGAAAGAATACTAGTATTTAAATAGTAATCCTTGAGCATATTATGACGAATAATAATACGCAGATCGAGGGATACATTCAAGGGGATACTGATGGTCTCTTTTGGACGGTAAATTAATGAGTGAAAGCAAAGGCAAGTAGTAGAAAATAAGACGAAGTACTGCTGTTTGGAGAGGGTAAGTGAGACTAAGGAGGTGTTTTGGACTGAGGAGGGTAAATATTTTGATGATGAGGCCATAAAAAGGGGATTGGATTAGCAATAATAGCCGCTAGGAGCCTAACCTAATAGATGAAGCCCAAAACATATTAGTTTGAGGGAGGGCAGGAGGGAGATATCTAGTACCTGTATAATTTAAAAGCTTGCTGAAGAAATCACGACATAATTTATTTATGGTTTCGAAATAAAACTAGTTACTCCAGAGAGAAGAAAAACATTAATATTGTTCTGGATGAAATCAGAGCATTTTAATATTATTTTAAATTGAGAGTCAGCATTTTGGAAAGAATCGCTGAGGATGAAATAGTCAAAACAGAGATACTGGGAGTTAATCGCCAAGACGTGAATGCTGACTCAGAAATAATCAGCCTTCTTCAAATAGATAAGGCGCAGATCACATCCCTTGGGCACCGGCCTCCAGGGATTCTGTCGACTACGCGGTAAGTCAGGCCTAGCCAACCTTATCGGAAGCATGAAAGGCGAGGTTGAAGAATAGAGGAAAGCACAGGGAAAAAACTGTTTGGAGTATATTGTGCATAAGACGGGGATATAGGAAGAGAGAGAAGAAAATTATTGATTATGCATGGGAAAAATTAGTCCTAGTTTCACATAACCTGGTCTTTGTCAACATTTCCTATTGCTTTACCTGTTTCACTCTATACTTCAAGGGAGGAATCGTTTTTACTCGTAAAAAACCTGCACACACGTGCATTACTAAAGATAAATAAAAATATTATTAAAAGATAGGGTTTAATATATTTAGGGAAAGAAGTCAAACATACGTTTAAATGTAATGAGGGCACTTTTCCCAAGACTGCGTAAAGAGAAAACATACGGAAATGATATTTTTTCAAACACACTTTATAGAAGACATGCATCTTAGCGACCTATTGTATTTACAGCTATAATGCAACCAAGCTTATGCCTTTTTCTATAATCATCAATGATGATCTCTGAAAAAAATGAAGCCATCAAAATCAAAGCATTGTGATAATGAAGCAGTATTCAGATCATGAACATCCAAAACTTGAGGCGGATGGGGTGAGACAGCTTTGATAAAGTCGACGCGGCATGCGATAGAGGCGACGATATAAGCACTTAATCATGGACACTAAAGTAATCACGTAGACGCCACAGCCATGTTTCCAACCCTGATTTTCTCTAACTTTTGAATCCGTGATTGAATCAGAAAGGATCAAGAACTGTTAGGCTAATCTATAGTTTGTGATAAAAAAATATGGCTAATAACTTCTATACATCGCGTGCTTTGTCTACACTTCTCCCACACGAATTGGTCTTCATCAGTCAGCTAGCTAAAATTCTATCGTTCCAAATATCGGTACCCAAACTGTTAGGCTAATGTATAGTTTGAGATAAAAAATATGGCTAATAACTTCTATACATTGCGTGTTTTGTCTACACTTTTCCCACTCGAATTGGTCTTCATCAGTCAGCTAGCTAAAATTCTATCGTTCCAAATATCGGTAGCCAAACTATTCGGCTAATGTATAGTTTGAGATAAAAAATATGGCTAATAACTTCTATACATCGCGTGTTTTGTCTACACTTCTCCCACTCGAATTGGTCTTCAACAGTCAGCTAGCTAAAATTCTATCGTGCCAAATATCGGTACCCAGTTCGTCCTCGTCGTCGTACGGAAAAAAAGCGGCAGTAGGGAGTGGGTTGGGAGGGGGAAGGAAATGGAATTTGAGAAACGTACGTGGAAAAAAGGGACAAGTGTGGAAGTTAGATGTAAAATAGATTGGAGCAGTGCAATTGAGAGTTGTGGTCGGAATGAATGGAAGAAGAGAAACACAGTGGGGATGACAAGAGAAAAGAAGATCCCAGGGAGGAGGGATCGTAGACTGATATTTACAGGGGTGGGTAGGGGAACAGGGTATGCTGACACGTGTGGACAAGCAGAGGAGATCGGGATCTGTTCGGGGAAATTTCAAAGTGTTGGCACAGCTATCCCCTTACATCCGCGCGGATGTTGTTTCCCACTGGTCTCTCCGCGATGGATCCATAAATCTCGGACGCTTTCTTTTTTCGTTTTATTTTTTTTAGAAGCGATCGCCGACACGTAGTCGGCTCTTTCAATTACCTGCACCGGAGACTCGTTCGAGCAGATGCTCTCGTATGTGTGCATATTTTAAAAGCGTCTCCCAAACCCTTACACTCGTGAAATGCTAAGCCTCTCAAAGCGTAGTGAACGGACGACATTGTCAGACTCGAATGCTTCGCTTCTCAATCGATTCGGAATAACTTAGTTTCATTATTCGGAGTTAGACACATGTGTTACATAGCGGCGAGTCATAGCGGCATTATTAAAGGCGAGAAATAAAAGCTTTACTTTATGTTTTATCCGGCTGTATTCAGCGTTTTAGACGATTGACTATTCAAGCTACAAAAACTTTCAAAATGCTGATCGTTTGCTCGGCGCCTTAATGTACTCACGTCTTTGGTGAATTTCGAATTGCTGTTAAACATTGCTACAATTACTCAACAAATGGGAAAAAATATCTCTTGGATTATAGAAAATTATAATGCATCAGTGAATGTTGCAGAAGGAAGGCGAGTTGCTGAACTTCCTGTCCTTGACAATTTCTTGTCAAAATACACATTGACCCTCCTACTGTAAGTTTTTGTCAGTATCATATGCTACAGTATGACAAACATTCATACCCGAGAAATCTTTACTTAAACTTATTCACCATAAGACATTTAATCTATTAGGTGTTTATAGCTGCAATCGAGTTTTATACATTTTGAACCATCTTAGGGAATTATGTTTCGAAGGAACTTTTTTAGCAATTCATTTCACAAAGAGCTGTCGCCCAATGTGATTTCTTGATTTCTTGTAAAATGTTAAAATAGCTGTCTGAAATACTTTGCATAGACACACACAAATCATGCCGTTATCATATGAGGTACGCTCATCCAATAAAGATTTTATTCTGATGATAGATATGTTAAAATGGCTTTACGTAAATTATTTTCTCCATGCTGTCTCATCTTTGTTAACCTCTTCTGCATCAGTCACCCTGATTAATTGCGTGTTTTACTCCCTCCTGTTCTGGAGACTCCCCATACTGTAACGCCTTCGAGTTTTCTTTGGTAGCGCTTTATTTCCGAACTTTTCATACACCTCTTTCTGCTCCTCTCTCCACTACAACAATCCCAGCTCTCCAAATTTCAACAATTCCCTCCCAACCAAAAATGACCATGTAGAATAAACAAATTAATCATTAAAACAGAAAAACAAGAAATAAAATAAAACAAAGCACACAAAATAAACAATAAGCTTATTAAATATTTAAAGCCCACAAAACAAACAATAACTTATGGAAAGGTAGCGCGGCGTTACAATACTTCTCCTCCTGAGAGTCTCTTACGCCACACTTGTGGGATGAAAAGCACTTGACACATTGATATTTAATCTTTTATATCTAATTGCAGTCTATGAGTAATAGTGATGCACAATCAACAATCGTTTGAAAACTAGAGGAAGTATATAATACTTTATTAATGAGGAGCGGTCCAAAGGACAATATACGCTCGCGGAATATACTTTCTATGTTACTAGACCCACAAAATATCCCATATTTGGTTAAAAAGTCTTCGGGTGGTGGCCTTAAAACGGATGAACCATTAGCCCAAAACTGAAATGGATGGGTCAAGAGAGAAAGTTTTAATGACGGTCTTAGGATGGACCCTGCGCCACATTTCTAAAGGGTCTAAAAATCAAAAGGATGTCTGAAAATCCTCTGCGGCCGCCTCACCGTCGTTTCGGCTGAGCAATAAGTCACTCAGCCATCTTAAAATCGTATTAATCAAGAAGCTCCAGAGGTTCCAGTAGTTATATCAAAGTACGGTCTTTCTGACGCCACCGTCGTGACAAAACTATTTCGAGGGCAGACCAACCGACCCCCTTACCATGTAACACGGATCATTATCATCGGAAGGACGAAGGGATGACCCTTCTGAGCTCCGACGCAAGCTGGCGCCAACTCTTCCCGCTTTCAGAACCTAGGCACCCTCTCTCATCCACACATTCCCTTCCCTCTGTGTGCTTTACCATCTTCCTTGTCCACCCCCGCAACCGCCACTCTTGCCAAAGCCACCCCTTCCACACTCTCCTCCGCCCCGAAAGGACCCGTAGGTTTTTCTCCTCACCGCTTCTCCCGCACCATAATGTGTCTTCGTCTGGCATCTACTCACCGCACTCCCTAGTCTAGGATAGGTCTCTTTTTTTCTCCTTCCAACCCAGCTCATCTCTGGTCTTCCATCTTTGTCACGGGACCTCACCTCATCATAGCCTTTCCACCACCCCTTGAACTCCGACGTCCAGCGCTCATCCTCCCTCCTTGCTTTTATGGCTTCTGCTCTACGACTTTTTGGGATCCCCACTGCTATCCTCGCTCCATACTTTATATCATTATATTCTTGGGGATCAGATTGGTATGATGGCCATAGCCAGTGAGCCCCTTTTTGAGTTCTGGGTTTGGATTTGGGTATTTTCACCTGAACTCTGATGAGTGTTTTACGGGGAGAGTATTTCAAGGGCTATTTCACGACCGTCGCGTCGGACGGAAAGTTAAACTGTGGTCATCCTTGGAGCCCGGTAAAGAGCCTTTGGGGCGTAGCTGGCACGCCAAGTATCTATTCAATCAATATTTAAGAATACAAAATGTACTTTTCAGCCGATTTTCCTTATGCGGTACAACGCATTTCACCACTTGCAGAATTATCACGTATATTGATATCAGATATATTGTACCTGATGATCATCGTATCACCGAAATAAAATGTGTGGAAAGATACTAGTATAATAAATATCATTCACCTATAACTCAATGAATTTGGACTCATTTTAACTAGAAATAACTGAAAATTTTAGAGAGACCAAAATATCAGCCCATTACTGAACTAATTTACGTGATTTTGACAAATATTACCAGCCCTTTTGATGGGAAATGGTGGGTTACCCTCTCCCGAGAGACCTTATCTTAAAAAGAAAGAGTTCTTTAACACATAGATCTCGATAAAAAGTTTATAGGGTGTAGTTTTTATATTTTCCCCACTATTTTTTAAAATCATATTGTCACCGCAGTAACATATTAATCCCAAAAAACGTACCGTAGAACAGTGGGCTGAAAACTAAAAAAGCTGGCCAAAACCTCTAAAACGATTTTTTTCAGTCCGGAAGTTGTAACCTTACAGTAACATTTTCAAATACTTTGCGCATGATACGCTGTATTTATTTTTTCTTATACTTGCACATTAACAATATATATGGGGTCAAAGTTGAACAAATTTCGCAAAAAACGCCCGCCTTCGATTTTCTCTGTGAATTACAAAAACTAACCTCTTTCTGTACTTAAATGGATTTATTTATGGACAAGTTTTTAACTATGAAAAAGTAGTTGGTGCCGCCTAGTAAGCTTCCAAATTGTGAATCTAAAGAAAAACCTTGCTCATATTTGCGACCCCGAAGATTATATCGTTTTTTCGAGCGCGCAGTCGAGTCCGGTTCCGCCCGCTGGCGACGGGGAGTACGATGATGCGGCAAGTGTGAGGATACGATATGGCCACATTCACTGTCCTATAGTGAACATCAATATATAGAGATTGCAAAGAGCCACCATAAAGAATTTTTTAATAAAGCATGCCACAAATGATACTCATAATCATATCGCGGGACACCGCAAGATGTATCATGAAAGACTTCTTTCTTTGAATGCACTCCTGAAACAATCACGGGGTTTTCACATGTATCCTGACTTCGCCTACGGAAGGATATGTGCATCTCTGTTTGACAGAAAAACTCCCTTTCGAAGGCACATGGCGTCAGCTGGTGTCGCATGGCATCAACTCTCCAATCCCCTCTAACTACTTCAACCAACTAAAGAACTACTTAATGACTAGAGGTACACATCACATCCATTTATATGTATTTATTTTTAAAATGAAGCCTCTTAATAGATTATAACCACGCTGATTCAAAGTCTATGGTAGTAAATAATATATGATCCAGCCTTGAACAACTAATCTAAACAAAAGAACACAAAACTTTCACTATTCTCCAAAAAGTTCAGGATATATTTTAAAGCAATAAAAAAATTTTTCTTCGGTCTATTTTGTATACTACCTGCAGTCTTTTTTATCTTCACTACCTGAGCTCAGTAAATGTTTTTCACTCGGTTCATTGCATTTCCTCTTTTGGCAAGCTCTATGTTTTCCCCAGTGGAACTAGTGAGGAGTTTGGAATTACAGGATCTGATGAGAGAAGTAATCTTCGAAATAACATTGGTAGTCACTTGAAAATTTTTCTTGTGAAACGCTCACGAAAGTTTCTTATGACCTTAAACCAGCCTCTGTGGCTTCTTCTGAGAGTTGTCACAATGGAAGAATCGAGTCTTTCGCAATATTAGCTCCGCGAATAAGTACTTTGAAGATAATACTATGCACCATCTGTGGCATATAATACCTCGGGTAAAATTTCACAAATTTTTAGGCAGTCTCCTAGCAGTAACTCCTAAATATTTTTCTCTTTAATGCAGAGACCACTCGAAATTGCCTTCGATATTATGGAGAGACTTGTAATAAGGCTAAAGTCATTCCTATTACATAAATCGCAATCTTTCAGATACAAGTACTTACAAATAAAATGACAAATAATTTTTAAAGAATAATGCTGTGAAACAGGAAGCAATAATTGTCGAAGGCAATATTTTCTCCATTCCTGTTATTGCAGAAGAGAGCTTGGGATTGTCAAAGAATCGCCCAGCCTGGTTCCCATCGTTAGTAGTCCGGTATCCCGGCCTCGGCTCATCACATTTTTTCTCTAAATGAATTTTGCAGCTTAGTTTTCTGTCTCGCAGTAGTTGTCTGTGCTTTCCACGCGCCTTTTTGAGAGGTTTAGTATTAGTATTTAGTTAAGTATTGATGCTGCAAATGAAAGAGTTGCCGCGGAATAAGAAGATCTCAGGCTTTTTGCTATCCTTCTTTTTGATATTTCGCTGGAACCATGGAAACATGTTTCCATTAACGAAATTATATCATGACAGAATTTCCAAAGGAACCGCCGGTGTTACTTCTTTGTAAGCTCCCGGGCCTCGCAAATACTTAAAATGAGATATGACCAACAAGGAGAGGAGCGTTTGATGTACGAAGATCCATTTCTCAAGTACCTCGAAAGGTCTGGCATGATTTCCCGCTTTAAGAGAATTTTCTTAAAACATTCAAAAATGACGCTCATGTTTCCCCAATTCGCAGTAAACATTTCAGCTTTCATGCATCAAAATTAATAGAAATGTTAAATATGGTTACGTTATTGCATGGAGAAACGTCCACATTTACATGTGTCACAAGACATTGGGGTTTCATCCAGTATAAAGTAGTTAGAGGATGATTTCTTCGAGTAATATTTTCCTTTTACTAAACTGTAAAACTTTTTGAAGATGCAGTATAGAATCATAGCAATGTTTATGACAAAATATCTTTTTTTGTGATTTTATCTCTCAGTAATTGATAAAATACACGTGCAAATTTGAGGTCTTGGCATGACAAACTCGTTTCAGATGATGTCCTAAAACGCGTTTTTGTTTGTTTTAGAAGGAATGCTATGAGGAAAATTAATTAAATTAATAATAGTATTTCAAAATAACTGAGCTTTTGTAAACGGATTTGAGAAATACACAGGCTGAATGAAAACGGTTTTTTATTTCACTACTACCTCGAAAAAGTTTGCAAGATTTGTTTGAAATATTGACATTTTAGTATGACTGTAAAGGCTCCAGTTTTATTATAAACAAGACAATTCTTGGAAAAGGCTCAATTTTAATGATACGTAAATCAAATTTACCTGAATTTGAAAAATTGGCAAAGACCATCATCCGTACTTATAGTGCTCCTTACAATGTACCAAGATGCAAAATTAATAACACTGTTGCTATTACTATTTAAAATTGTGCACATTTATGTATTTCTTAGTATATTAATACAAAGATTATCAAAATTGCAAAATATTATAGTGCCAATTTTAATTTTTTATTTTATTTTTTAGTATTAAATATTGTGCAACTTACATTTAATTATAAAATAGAATATTCCAGCAGCACCAAGCAGTCATGCATGACGTTAGTCCTAATCTAAACTGCTATTGCAGCTACCTTGCTGACTTTACACTTTGTTGTATAACATGCATTAACGTACACATACACAGACGAGATACCATGAACATGAAAAAGTTTTGCTAAAACAAAAAAAGACTAGCATAGAAAGCACTTATGTGCGTCTTATTTTGTGTGGAAAAAGCTGTGAAACGGGTTGTTAATTGATTGTCATGATCTATATTTAATTTAAGGCTGATTTTGCGGAAAGTTATGTAAAAGAGAAAATACTCTTGTAGCTATGATAATTTGTCATTTACAATAAACTGTATTATGTCAACCATTGTAAATGGTGTCGACTATTTTCAACGTAGACATACCTCCAACCGCCCCACCCCACAATCTGGACCTTATTTGACAACCCTCGCACCCCCCACCCTGTTTGGTGTCTTCTTAGAATATGGACTGCCCATTACCTATCCCTCAAATAGTACGAGTAATGAGTTTATTATAATGATACTCTTCCTCATCTACATTATTCTGTCAGCATGCCAATTAAGTGGCCGTGAATGAATTCACTTTAAATGGAGCACAGAATGATTGCCAAAATCAATATTTTCTAAAGTTTTTCAAGGAATGGATACAATGATATAGCAAAAGTACATCAATTTTTACAAGTTTCCAATCTAAAATTTAGAGACATCTCAGTTGCAATTAGTCAGAAGAAACAATTTCTGTCATTAAATTTGAGTATCTCGAAACAATCCATTTCTACATTGGATGTAGACAATCAACAAACTTCCCCGATCTCTTACCAGCAAACCCATTCACTACAAACCTTTTTTTTCTGTCGTCACGTCTGCCAATTACAGCACCTATCCAGTTACAAATAACGTAAGTATCATTAGCGCTAGTCATCACGCAGTGAAAATTAAACACGCGCATTTCATGGCTGAGATTTTTTTAACTGCAGGCCAAACGAGGCTCCGCCTGTCGCAAAATTCAACCAGCGGAAATTTTTTTAAATTCTCGGGCACGCCTTTGTTAAACTGGTATCACTCTTGTGTAACGCGATCTACGTTGACACAAAAATTAGTTTGAGAGCGACTGATCCCGTCCCATTTTGAACGCTAGCGCATTTAACCAGTGACACGAAGGCTGTCCTTCCTCCAAGTATTTTTCTTTCCATTCATTCTCTTTTTTTAATATTTGGACGTTTAATGGAAAATCACAGCGCCGTAAACCTCATTCCAAAGCGTCACACGCGGTATAATAAAATTTTAAGGACCACACACAAGAGTTTGGAGGGATGACAGGGGGATTGTTTTCAGAAGTTCCGCGAGTTTTCATTCTATTCCGACCGAAATTTTTTTAGAGTTAAGGATGAGGAAATAAAGAAAGAAAAAAAGGAATGAGATTGAGCTTCTTTCTGTGTGCGTAAGTATGCCAGCGGTGGCTCACTTCCACGTCAAGGAGGAGATAAAAAAAAGTAATCTTCACTTTAATTTGGTGGATGGTCCAGGCGATGACTTAAAAATCCTTGTGTTGGGGAAGGTAGGTAAGGGGATGCACCAAGTCGCCGAGTCTGTTAAAGGAGCAAATGGAGCACGAAGGCACTCACCACATATACGATGGGGAAGGAAGACGAGGAGGATGATGCAGCACAGGAAAAAGGAAGATGATTCCAAACTTGTTTTTTTTTCCTCTCGGAGATAGAAGGTAAAGTCTCCTTACCTGCAAATGAAGAGAAGAGAAGAAAAAAATGTAGATTAAAACTCTTGAAATTCAAGAATACGCACCTTACTCCACCCCACCATACCACCATTTCTGCTACCTTTCACGTTCGTCTTACCTTCACATCCCCCTTTTTTATACCTTATACCCAGCCGCCTACAAACACGTTGTACAGCTGCTCCCTTTCAGATTGGAAAAACACAAGCATCTCTTTCCTCCGGCGCTGTAATAAAAAAATTGAATAAAGCGTGTACGACTCGAGTGCGCGGTGATACCGAAATATCAGGTTTTTGAAAAATGGGCAAACTTTTTGGAGCAAGTGTTGAAATTCTCATCCACATCTCGCGCGAAGGTGGAAGTAAGATTTAAAAAAAGAATTGGTGGAGATAATTTAGAGGCGCATGAGAAGGGAAACGGAAAAAAGTGGGTTGTGAAACCGAAAAGAAAATCGGACCGCTGCTTCCCCGTAAAGGATTTGACGGAAGAAAAGAGAGGAGGCCGGAGTCAAGTACGATAAAGGCTTATTTAACGCTTTTTGATTTCAATTCTAGGTCGCTCCGCGCTCATTTGATGTTGCACCTGCGGGAGTTTTGATTGAAGCCATCTCATATAATTTCAAAGATACGAAAACTTAAACCAGGCGTGGTGGGTAGCATCCCGTTATAATTTTCCTTAATCCTTTTCACAAGATCTTTATTAATCTCCTAATTATCTCTCGTAGAAATAATGTAATTCAAACTATTTGAACGCAAACTACGCCTTAATTTTCTCTAGGTCTCCTGATTTATTTCGTAACCATGAGGTTCTCGTAAGTTACACAGCCATATGTTTCTGAAAAACTGATGAAGGTACATAATACTTGTCCAAATAAATCATCTTTCAAAGGGTGTCATTATCACTTAACTGAACATATTATCTCCATCACATTTCCAATCTCCTAAATGTGATGGCTTCTAACCTTTTGTTTTTGGCTTAGGCCTGATTAATCCTAGCAAAGTAAAATCTTTACTGATTATTACAGGGATCGTTTAGAAATGATCGTTTTACTGCAGTATTATCAAATTCATATCATTTATGCATTTTTAAAATTACGGATATGAACAGTCATAGGTCCTCATACCACGTGGAGATTTCTGGAGATTTAAATGAGGCACATAGAGTGGTTATAAGAGGAAATTAGGGATAAAAGGTTGATGAGAGCTGTGGTAGAGGAGAGGATATTGGAAAAGCAGGAAAGGGAAAGAAAGGGATAAGTTTTATACACAGCATGGAAAAGGGCAGGACGGAGGACGAGGTGAAGAAATAAATTGTGTTGGTAGATACCTTATACCTCTACACACCTATGGGTTTTTACTCTATTCCATTAAAAATACTAGTGCATTACCAGAATGAATTACCAGTTAAATATGAATTATTACACCCAAGAAATAGTTGAATTTCTCATGAAGAATTTCCGTCTCTTAGGGCAACCAAGTCTGGCGAGGTTTTCGAGCCGAAACTTGTGCGAGTATATTCATGGGATGAAGAGGCGATGATAAGAACGGAGAGAATGATTGAAACGACTGAAGATAAGGTGGGAAGCAATAAATGCATAGAGCGGGTAAAAATGGAATTGATAGGTGGCGAAGGAGAGGGAAGACGTGTGCCCCGACTGTTGAAAAAATTTTTATTCATTTCCTCCCTGGGACCGGGAGGAAACCGGTATGGCATTCGCCGCCAGTGCCATCTCTCGTCCGACGCGAGACCCATTCACGCGAGGTGGTTGCTGGGATACGGTGGAGTCGAGGGGGTGGGGTGAGCGAGTTTCTCCTTTTGAAAATCGGAGGACCTGATGCCAATGTGACTGCACTTTTCTTTTTTGACTTCCTGATTCCGAATCGCTATCGAGACCATTGTCGCCTTGACGACCTTCCCAACGCCTTTCATGGCGCTTTTTCTGAAAGAGTGAGGCCGTGAAAAAAATACACATCTTTGTAAATAAATATATATATTATGTTCACACACACCCACCGCGTATTTCCCGCGACGCGCATATCTCGACCCTCGATAGCACCGAGCCGATATTCACGCCGCTCGACTCAGAAAGGGGCGAAGAACGCTGTGTTATGGCCGTTAAAATGAAATCGTAAATTTCCGCATTCAAATTCGGGCCATTCTTTTTCCTTATACTTGTTGGCTGGCTTTTTTCTGAACGGCCGGATCTTTCTCAACCCCACCAGTTTGATCTTAATTCCTATACCGAAATAATTCATGCGTGATAAGGGTACGGCACGAGAGGTTTTGCAACTCATGCGAATAGTCGCTCACGCACGCGCGTGCTTAAAGGAAGATTTATTGCCGAAATCAAATTTTAGCGTCACTAAAAATTTTAAAAAGTCCCACATTGTTTCATATTTAATGCATTGAGCTTCAATTCCATTGTTGCATCCTGTAAGGGGAAGTAATTCTTCTCAAATTTCAAACTAATTTCAGTTTTAACTCTTTAATTCAAAAGTTGTATTTGAGTGTATTTCATTAAGCAGAAGAAACAAAGAAAATGGTATGATTTTCATTCAAAGTACCCTGAACATATTTTATTTTGGCATTTATTTGAAATGAAAAAATATTTTGATTTACCTCTGTCAAATAACATTGAAAGACCACTATCTTCTCAAACTCTGGTGATGCAATACAAAAATAATGTGCCATTAGAATTCATTAAATTCTTGGACATAATGAAAACGAAACCTTATAAAAAATCCCATTATATTACGTTATCAATCTATTAACCTCGGCCAAAATATTGGCATTTTGCATTCTACCTCGATAATTGTTATATATTCTCAAAAAATATCAATTCACAACTTAAGTTATTAATATCTCCTATGCTTAGTGTTAAATAAAAAGTAATACTTATTAGTTGTGAAATGTTAAACAATCGTAGATGTTTTCAAATAGCGACCATTTACGATGGAGCTATGAATGGAATGAAAGCATTTTTAACAAATGGTTTTATTCATAAGCCACTTAAACTAAACCAAAAACTGACTGCAGTTATTCAGCGTCGTTTTTTTAGGTTTTAACTAGCATGTGAGATGTTATTAAGATATTTTTATTATTATGCACATTTTTATTTATTCATTTATTTTGTACATCATGAATGAACCAAACGAGTGCCTTAACATATAAGAGTTATTTTCAGCAAAATTTCTCTCAAACGCAGCTAATGTAAATGACGCCCTTTACCAAAAATACTTTCGTGCATTGACACTGCAATTCAACACATAAATGGTTCCAAAGCGTTAGCTTACCAGCCATATGTATCTGTTAATTCAATGGCGTTAATTTTTAGTATCAATTCACCACTGCTTAGTTGCAATGATACGTGCTGCAGGGAAGTATCTAATCTATGCTGGTTCATCTAATTCACCTTAAGTGAAACCAGTATTTTCATTTAGAATGAAATCAATGTCCATTGAACATGATGATTATTTCAACAGCAGGAGGCTTTAACTTTATCTGATTAGCATACTTTTGGATTACTTAGAGCTCTGTCACTGAATACCAATATATTTTTCTTTCACAATGAAGGACCACCACGCGCTGTGAAATAGAATTAAGTATTGGAGAAGTTGATCGAGCTTGATTTATCTCTTAACCTATCCACCTAATGATGGGAGTAATTTGTTGAATATAACCCTATTTTAAAATTAAGAGAATCGAACTACTTAGAAAAAATAATTTGTGTAATCAATTTTCTGCTTGGAATAAATTAGACGGTGAGTGAATTCAGGAGTGTTGCACCATAGATTTGCCCTACGTCTTAGACCGACAATGACATCAAAAGCAAACCTTTTGTCAGACAATTTCTTTGCTTCCTTAATCGCCAATCGTGAGTACAGAGCACGCTGCAGTCGCTTAACCGCAGTTCAGACGCCAATCCATTTTCAGATCCCGGCGACCGTTTGAGATGGAATCCGTTTAGGGCGCTCAGAGGAGCAGAGACGTTCATCAGTAATCGATGAGGGAAGAGGGACGGACCTCAACCGATCCGTCTCCCGAAGTAAGGGAATGCACCAAATTACTTCCCTTTGAATACGGATTGGATCCACGTCCGACCATTGACTGCGTAAGGGAATGCCTCTGCGGTGGTGCTATAAAAAAAAACTTTTTTGGAAGTGTTCTCGAGTTTTACGTCCGGCGAATCAGTGTTTATTTCGCCTTACAAGTAGGTCGAAGCAAAGCAATCTTCCTAAGGTTAGCAAGAATTCTTAATGCTCAAAGTTGGCCGAAGAGAAGATCGATCAAAGTTTTTACGCTGGGTGGATGAAGATGAGTGAGTGTGTGCGTTAGAAGAAGAAGAAAGAATAAGAAAGGAGACTTTGAGTTCATGCTAGGGAATGTGTCTCTGCGTGCTTTGATTTCGCCCTGAATATCGTTATTACAACTTGAGCGATATTTTTTCCCCTCTCCTTCTATATATCTTCCTTACTGGAGGGGTTTGGTAAGTGTAGGGTAGCAAAGAATCTTTTTTAATGGCGCAATATAAATGCGGGCGAGTCCAACTCTCCGCACCGAAAAAATTAATGAAAAGATGGAAGACGGATGAAAAGAAAGGTTTACGTGAGGATGATGGTTTTTTTTGCGAGGGAAGGGATGGAGGACTCGCTTAAAGCCTCCCTTCCTTTCCCCCCTCAATTGGTGTCTCTCCCCGTCAAAATATTCCCGTCCCTTTCGTTTCTCTTTAGACGAGAAGGGATCTCGGATGGGGATGTAGGGAAGGCAAAAGGAAGTTGGGATGAGGGGGAAAGTTTCATCTACGAAGAGCCATGAGAAGGAGGACCTCGGTTGGCTGATTGGGAGGCTGTACCGACAGGGTACGTTGACCCAAAAGATAGCAGTAGTCGTGTGTTATACAGAATTATTAACTCGTAATGTTTTAATTGCTGGTACTATCTGATACAATTTTTAAAATGACGAGTAAAATACTAAGTCTTGAAAATCCTATTAATACTGATTTAATATATATATTACGTGCATTTTATTAAACTTATTATTGTTTAAAATTTGTAACATAGCTAGATACTATTCACAAATTATGAACACCTATGACATAATGCAACGTTGTTGACGCTAGACACGTGGTTGCAATATAAATATAATGTGCGTCTTATAAGTTTGAGCCCAAGCGTGTTCATGTGGAGTCGAAAACGGAAATTTTTCGAAATTTTTCAATTGACATGATAAAATTACGCCCAGCAATTTACATCGGTGTAGTCTTTCTGGCCATCAATAGAATCTCCAGATATTTGCTTTAAATAGTATCGTTTAATGAGTCTTCTGAAGAGGGAATTCTTTTGCAACATATTTAGGCAAAACCTGTGGCATTATCATTATGTCACCTCTATTACTTTAAGAGTTATTTATGGATAATCTACCCAAGCGGGACTTGAACCCGCGACCCTCGGGTTAGCAGGCGAGGACTTAATCCCACCGCCACCGGGGCCGAAATATAGGTAACTCTAAGGTAAAACGATGACCAGCATATGGACTCACTCTTTTATTTTACATTTACGTTTGTAAATCAGCACTTGAAATCTCTTAGTCATCTGCATTTCCCCATGTAGTCCTTTAATCATGTATGTTGCGCCCTTTGATGAAATTAATGTCCTCAGGACTAATTTGGAAGAACCTATTCATTCATAAATGAAAATAAGGCGATTCAAATTTTTAGTTACCTTCATGGTTACAATTACACCAGGACCTATAAATGACACCCTTAGTCAAAACTCTAATTGAGCTGTAATATAAAATCTTATAGAAGCAAAGAGTTCAATAGATAACAAAAGAGAGAACAAAAATTCTCCGATCAGTTGATTGGTTAGTTATTTGGAAGGAATAAATAAATTATTTATTTATATCAATGTGCGTCCCGTCGTCGTCATTAGCCTTCATTCACTGAATGCTACCAAGAGATCCGCATTAAAAATTCCTCCTCGTCGGACTGAGAACTACTTTCAATGCTCCCCCCAGATACCATATAAGCACTATATCTGCAGAACTTTGTACTATCTGTAATTTTGTAATCGGTTGATGGCATTGCCCATCTATTGGCAAAATTAGTTGGTATTCCATTGTGAACGATATATGCTCGGAAGTGTTTTAGTGGGACGCATAATTTTCTAGAGAACTACTTCTTCTTGTGACCAGAATGTGAACGGAAGATTGTATAATTATTTGATCAGCTCATACCTATTCCATCACCAAGCGTATCTCATTCACCCCGATTGAACTTGATGAGTCCATAAGTTTTAAATGAAACTATAAATAAAATGACAATTACACTTGGTGCGTATTTTGGATATTATTTCCGTGCCATCTTTTTCTTAAAAAAGCTAATTCTTTCTTAATATCCGATAGTTGCCTTGCTTTTACTTATCTGGAGACTGGCCGATATGGAAATAGCTCAGAACATGGAGGATTACGCAAAAAATATTGTAGATTTTCCTTTTGTCCATTCTGTGTTCCTTTAGTCACTCAGCCCTCTTTAAGCAAATTGTCTTATCGTATCGATCGTATTAACTAAATAGCTAAATCTAATATTCACCTCTCTCCGCAGATAGGAGGTGTTTAGGAGTTAGGTATGTATATGAGGGTACAACAAAAAAGAAGGCCCAGAATTGTTATTTTGGAGTTAAGTATGGAGAACTTAAAAGAAACATCATGGCAAGGAAGTAAGATATAAAAATGAGAATAGGTTACCTCAGAAAATGGATGCTACGATAGAGTATGTAATAAAAACCTACAAACCAGCCATCTTGCCAGAATACTCAACGGTTATCAGGTAGTCCACAACTGTGAGATCGGACCACAAAGTGACTAGGGCAAGGAGCCATAGTGGAGAAGGTGTGGATACAGCCAACGAGTATTATGAACAAATCATGAGCGGGTAAGTAGAAGATACGAAGAAGGAAATAATTATTTTTATGTTAATATGAAAACCAGGCAAATGTTAGGGTAAAATAATTAATTCTCTTCTTTATCTTGTTAACGCGACAGAAGTATGAAGGGACCACTGTTACACTATTTCATCAATTCCTATAAATAATATACTCAAGCACATTAATGTGTTTTATTTGGTGAACTTAATTTTGATCCATTTATATCTAAATAAAATCATGAAAACCGCACAAAATTACCATGTTTGTATCACATTTGAGTTCTTCACAATTTTTGTTAAAAAGTCATATTTTCTCATTTTTCGCCGCTTCTTAGCCGTCAGCCGACCGGGATACAACTGGATGTGAACTTAGCTGATAACGCTAAACGTAACACCAATAGCCGTTTTCGATTTTTGGAATTCAGAATGTGCTTCTTAGCAGGATGAAGTGAGGTAGGGTTCATGCTGAGATCAAGTGAGAATTTTTTCCGCATGAAGAGACTGATGGGGTTTTTACTCACTACCTTATGAGCATAGACTAACTGAAGAATAATTACCTTAATAAAAGTATGTATTCTGTTTTCTAATGTCTTTTTATATTCAAATTGACTCTCAGTTCTAGATTCCCTTCCCTTTGAGGAGAGAATCTGGAGCTGAGAAAGTGAGCGTACTGGCAATGAGTCGTGTAAAAACGCTGGAAATATTCAATGTAACTCCTGCAGCCATTTTCTATTTTTGACTTTCTGAATGTGCTCTTTAGTAGGATGAAGTAAAGTAGAACGTAAGCTGAGATAAGGTAAGAATTCGATCTACTAGATAGGACCAACCGTATGAATATACTGTTAAGGTTTTACTCACTACCTTATGAGCATAACCTAACCAAATATTTACCATAATAAAAGTATGTATTCTGTTTCATACTGCCTTTTAATATCAAATTGGCTCTCAGTTCCAGATTCCCGTCCCTCTGAGGAGAGAATCTGGAGTTGAGAAAGTGTGGATACAGCCAAAGAGTCGTGTAAAAAAGACAGCGGACAAGTGGAAGATGAGGAGAAGGAAATGGTTCTCGGGGAGGAGCCAAGAGGCGAAGGGGGGGACCCAGGGGCGCCGTCCGTAGGAAATGAAAAGAGGGAAGCGAGGGAATTAGCCACGAGTTAGAGGAAGCCTCTGGATTGGGTCGATTACAGGGCGGTTTTTCATTTCATTCGACGAAACTGCAAAGGCCCATTTCTCTCTCTCACGAAAAGGGTCTCATAAAATTTATACGGTGGATCTGCTTTGAGCCAAGTCTCCGACGACAGGTTGCTGTAATTATTTTTGACTGAGTGGCACGATGTGGAAAAGGTCCCCCGGATCGTTGAGCGTGACTGAAAAATTTTGTCGCGGAACCTCACAAATGAATCTTCAAGAGGGTGAAGATGGCTTTCTGGAGCTCGGCAGTTCTGATTGCTGTTTTGGACTACAGTCTTTTAACAACTTAAACTCTCCAATGACAAGCATACAGAAATGTGTGCTTTTTCTAAATGAGGTGGATGACTGAGGAGCAAAAGATGTAGACCTTTTTCAGAAGAAATGTATTTTTTACATCGACGTATTCCTATTTTGTGTAACATTCTTATATAACAAATTATTTCCGAACATAATATCATATAAACTTTTCCAATTCCAAGTAATAATCTAGACTTTCGTTGGTATGGTTAAATACAAGAGCCAATCATGCATTTAGAATTAAGCATTAGAGCATCGAATCATTGCATTGAATGAATTATATCTGAGTACCTTCTCTGATAATAAATTGGATACAAAATTAAAACCGTAAAACTTCATAAAAGTGCGTTGCATTGTTTAATCATGGAAGAGGCATACCAGTTTTAAAGCAAAAATTAATGTGCAGTGTACGAAAAAAAACATATGTGCGTCATTACATTTGGTCCCCGAATATCCATTCCTGCTATAAAAAATTTCAGAGCTCAAAAGATATAGAATTTTAGTTAACTTCATGTAGCACTTGTCTGAAAATAATGAGAAATGTTTTTATCCTATTAAATATAAACAAAATAGCCCAGTAATTAAAAATAAGTATGTTAAAAATACACTGTTGA
Organism: Ceriagrion tenellum; assembly: GCA_963169105.1. Lineage (NCBI taxonomy): Eukaryota > Metazoa > Arthropoda > Insecta > Odonata > Coenagrionidae > Ceriagrion > Ceriagrion tenellum. The sequence continues at coordinate 86,119,052 of OY720637.1, read as the reverse complement.
GGAAATGAACATTTATCCTATAAAATAAATGTTATAAAAGAGAGAAATTAGTTTTCTGATTTCTACTAACACAAAACGAAAATGTAAATAGGGAGAAAATAAAATAAAAATGGGTAAAATGTACTTAGGAACTTCCGCGTAATTATTCTAATGAAATAGAGTGTATCGGGTCTGAAATCACAGACATTTAACTAGCCTGTAAAAACTGATACTACCCAGCCAATATGCGGTGGTGAATATAAATCAAGTATTCAATTAGAAAAAATTGCTACGTCTTTTTAGTACAATATTTGAAAAGGACAAACAGTGAGCGATATAAAGTGAACGTATGGCTCAGGTAGCATAAATATATCATTTTACAAAGTACTCAGATGGGCATGTTCTATCGGCGAGACGGGAAGACGGACTCCTGAGAACACGAAGCAATTACAAGGCGAGAATAAAAGCGGAAGAAAAGAAGAATGCCAGGGCTAAATGAGATTTTTCGCGGTTCCAAAAGGGAAAGTTTTTCGTGGGAGGAGATTCTGCGGTCACGGAAGAGAAAGGGACTGGCTTTTTGCGGAGGAGTGAAAGGAGGAGAAGAAATTTGAGATGAAAAGTTCGAGGATCCATTCAACCCGCACGATGAATAAGATCGAACGTATCCCAGTCACTTTGCGGTCCTGTCTAACAATGGTGATCTAACAAGAGACCATTAAGCATATCGCTTTTCGTAGATAGCGGATTTTACGGCTTTGGACTGTTTCTAGCCTATATCCTATTTTATACGGTCAAATAAATTTTTGCTTTCCTGCACGTACCTTCTTTGCGAGCTCAGAATCTAGTATGCCTATTCATAATTGACCTATAGTATAGCGTATGTTTGTGATACATGTATCGCATCCTGAGAGATATAATCAATTTTGGCTACTGAACCAATGATTGTAGTTAGATTGACTTTCATCAGGCAGAGTGTTATGTACTTTGGTGATACATTTTCCCTACCAAACTCCCTTGTGTTGGCTTGCAGGGTATCATGACGATTTAGATGTCTCTGTACCACCGTATACAGTCGAAAATACTTATTTCATTACCTCTGTTATTCTTTTACAAAGTGTTTTCCTATCAGCTTCAATTCTTCACCATTTAATCAACTCATCTTTTATTAAATAATTTTCAATGGGCTACTTTCTTCTCCAAATGTGTGCTATCTACCCATTTTGATCTCTTATTACCTATATTCATCCCTGCCTCACTCGCATTCCATGGGACATCGCCTCATTAGTTTACGTTCATTCTCTGAAGTTCGGCATTGGCACGGATTTGATGTGATCTCTCGTTCGTAGTTGCGGATAGGATGTGAGAAGCAGCCGTAGCCATTGAAGGACGTTTAACTAAGATACGATCATCATCTGTCTTATATTTTCTATTCAGAGCTCTCTGAACATAATATATGACCCATTGAAATACAAAATCGAGCGTATTTTACTGATCGAGTGTACACTCAATTGAGCCAAAAGAATTTATTTTACAGGCAAAAATTTCGTGGTAATGTATTTACTTTGTTGATTATTGCGCTGTGAAAATTAAAGAAGGAAATGTTTTTATGAAATTTGCGCGATATGTCAAGCAGATCATATTTCAAAAGAAGAACAAACACCAATCTGGTTTGATTATACGACGAAAACTACCTACTTAAATACCTGCCACTAACCTCTTTGAATGTATTTCCATGGCCAAGACAATTTCAGAAGCCTATTTACCCTCCTTAGGTATGTGAACGGTAATAGGCTCACTATTATTGGTCAAAACCCAGCCAGTAAGGTGGTGTAATACTCGATACAGACTATGCTGACGGATGGCTGTTCAGTTCGGCTGTGGAGTAAGATAAAGAGTGTCAAGTAAACTGCGATGGAAAAGAACCTTAGATTTTATGATGGTTATGGGCCAGTGTAGGACGTTTAGTGAGAAAGAATAAAAAAGGTAGATAGGCATTTTGTAGATAGGCAGTAGAAAATGTAAACATCTAGAGTAGGTATCTTTTTTTCACCTCCATATGAAAAAACATACATAAACCATTAGTTGTTAAAATTATAATTAAGATATATACTACATTACACTTGATATTGTTTCAAAGTCATCAAGTTTACAACATTGCTTCTATAAGCAACCCTATTCACTTCTTTTGGTCTTCTATTGCTTGATGAGCTTTCATGGACGGATTAAGAAGACGTTGAGATGGAGGAAGTTACATTTATAGATCGCGCATAACATTATTGAAAATACTTACTCATTTCCACATGAGGTTATCTTGACCAATATATTGCGATTTATAATCAAAATGAAGACAATGCGAACTCACCAGTGAACGCACCCGCGTCTATCCAACTCTTTCTCCATTCCACTCTCTCTCCCGCGGCAATATCCGTGTCGACGACCGATGCTTCAACCACCGAATCCCCGTTTTTAAGCGATCCTATCATCAATCAAAAGCTACCGACCCTCCTCCTTGCCAAGGCCCGCATCGCCCCCTGGGAAACCGTCAAACTTGCCGACGACTATCCACCACGCCTTCCTTCCTCACTTTGCCCTTCACCCCTGTATCTCCGCAACGCTTCTTTCACCCACCACCAGGGATAACCCACTTCAGGTTTTTTTAACCCCTTTTTCCGGACCCTTAAAAACTCCACCATTTCATCGTCGACCGGTACCTCTTCTCATATCTCATATATATATATATATATATATATATATATATATATATTCGTTCACTCATTCACTCAGACCGCACAGCGGCAAATATACTCATATAAATGTTTATACAGAAAGGTAGAAAGAAAGTGGATAGGAACACGTAAAATTTACAAAGACAATGGTGGTGTGAAGATGAAATGATGGCCGATTCCAAGCAGAAAAAATTCGACTGGACCGGGAATCGAACCACGGACCTTTGGATTTCGCGTCCAATGCTCAGACCACCAAGCTACCCAGTCTACTAAGAAACTGCTGGAATCGGCGGGGGGTTTATATGAACAAACACTCCCCAAGGCATGACCCATGAGAGCGGCCAGTAGATGGCGCGCGGGCAGCTTTTCACCCACCGGCAGAGAAGGAATGACATACACAGAAGGCGAAATGAAAGAATAACTCAAGCACACAGACAGTGGTGAAAGATATAGAACAGGCGTTTCGGGGTACGCTAACCCAAGTAGGAAATGACCCGTTCAGGGCATACAATCGTTCACTCATTCACTCAGACCGCACAGCGGCAAATATACTCATATAAATGTTTATACAGAAAGGTAGAAAGAAAGTGGATAGGAACACGTAAAATTTACAAAGACAATGGTGGTGTGAAGATGAAATGATGGCCGATTCCAAGCAGAAAAAATTCGACTGGACCGGGAATCGAACCACGGACCTTTGGATTTCGCGTCCAATGCTCAGACCACCAAGCTACCCAGTCTACTAAGAAACTGCTGGAATCGGCGGGGGGTTTATATGAACAAACACTCCCCAAGGCATGACCCATGAGAGCGGCCAGTAGATGGCGCGCGGGCAGCTTTTCACCCACCGGCAGAGAAGGAATGACATACACAGAAGGCGAAATGAAAGAATAACTCAAGCACACAGACAGTGGTGAAAGATATAGAACAGGCGTTTCGGGGTACGCTAACCCAAGTAGGAAATGACCCGTTCAGGGCATACAATCGTTCACTCATTCACTCAGACCGCACAGCGGCAAATATACTCATATAAATGTTTATACAGAAAGGTAGAAAGAAAGTGGATAGGAACACGTAAAATTTACAAAGACAATGGTGGTGTGCTTTTTTACAAAGACAATGGTGGTGTGTGGTTTTTTCTGCTTGGAATCGGCCATCATTTCATCTTCACACCACCATTGTCTTTGTAAATTTTACGTGTTCCTATCCACTTTCTTTCTACCTTTCTGTATAAACATTTATATGAGTATATTTGCCGCTGTGCGGTCTGAGTGAATGAGTGAACGATTGTATGCCCTGAACGGGTCATTTCCTACTTGGGTTAGCGTACCCCGAAACGCCTGTTCTATATCTTTCACCACTGTCTGTGTGCTTGAGTTATTCTTTCATTTCGCCTTCTGTGTATGTCATTCCTTCTCTGCCGGTGGGTGAAAAGCTGCCCGCGCGCCATCTACTGGCCGCTCTCATGGGTCATGCCTTGGGGAGTGTTTGTTCATATAAACCCCCCGCCGATTCCAGCAGTTTCTTAGTAGACTGGGTAGCTTGGTGGTCTGAGCATTGGACGCGAAATCCAAAGGTCCGTGGTTCGATTCCCGGTCCAGTCGAATTTTTTCTGCTTGGAATCGGCCATCATTTCATCTTCACACCACCATTGTCTTTGTAAATTTTACGTGTTCCTATCCACTTTCTTTCTACCTTTCTGTATAAACATTTATATGAGTATATTTGCCGCTGTGCGGTCTGAGTGAATGAGTGAACGATTGTATGCCCTGAACGGGTCATTTCCTACTTGGGTTAGCGTACCCCGAAACGCCTGTTCTATATCTTTCACCACTGTCTGTGTGCTTGAGTTATTCTTTCATTTCGCCTTCTGTGTATGTCATTCCTTCTCTGCCGGTGGGTGAAAAGCTGCCCGCGCGCCATCTACTGGCCGCTCTCATGGGTCATGCCTTGGGGAGTGTTTGTTCATATAAACCCCCCGCCGATTCCAGCAGTTTCTTAGTAGACTGGGTAGCTTGGTGGTCTGAGCATTGGACGCGAAATCCAAAGGTCCGTGGTTCGATTCCCGGTCCAGTCGAATTTTTTCTGCTTGGAATCGGCCATCATTTCATCTTCACACCACCATTGTCTTTGTAAATTTTACGTGTTCCTATCCACTTTCTTTCTACCTTTCTGTATAAACATTTATATGAGTATATTTGCCGCTGTGCGGTCTGAGTGAATGAGTGAACGATTGTATGCCCTGAACGGGTCATTTCCTACTTGGGTTAGCGTACCCCGAAACGCCTGTTCTATATCTTTCACCACTGTCTGTGTGCTTGAGTTATTCTTTCATTTCGCCTTCTGTGTATGTCATTCCTTCTCTGCCGGTGGGTGAAAAGCTGCCCGCGCGCCATCTACTGGCCGCTCTCATGGGTCATGCCTTGGGGAGTGTTTGTTCATATAAACCCCCCGCCGATTCCAGCAGTTTCTTAGTAGACTGGGTAGCTTGGTGGTCTGAGCATTGGACGCGAAATCCAAAGGTCCGTGGTTCGATTCCCGGTCCAGTCGAATTTTTTCTGCTTGGAATCGGCCATCATTTCATCTTCACACCACCATTGTCTTTGTAAATTTTACGTGTTCCTATCCACTTTCTTTCTACCTTTCTGTATAAACATTTATATGAGTATATATATATATATATATATATATGTATATATATGGCTTTCGTCCGCTCTGTCTCCCCCTCTCTACGTCTCTACCCGCCTCTACTTCAAACTGTCCATCATGTTCACCTCACACTTCAGCTTCGACACCATGGTTTTCTGTTGCGCCTCATCCAACCTTCTCTCATCAAACCATTCCCTTTTTCTCCACGGCGGTCAAATGATAATGATGAAAAAATGACAGCTTGCGGGAAAGTAATCTATTCAACTTGAGATGACTTATAAATTTTTTTATATGCCGAGGACGGTTCTCATCGAACACCACAGGACCACGTAATATAAGCTCGGTTCACGTAGAAAATAATTTATGAGCGCTACGCAAATTGATTAGAATACTCATTGACAGGATAACGTTAATTCCATAAATTAAGATAAGACGAATTTGTCCAAGATTCATCGTAGGATCAAGTTTCGAGTCCCGGTCAAGGCGGATGATGTTTTTTTCCTCTGCCAAATTTCGTACTTACATACGTCAATGGTGACTCCGTAAAGGTAATATCGTGTCTAAGTACACTCAAAAAGTTTTCCTTCACCCATAAAATCGGTCTACTGGAGCAAAAATCTCATTGTGTTTCATATTTGGCTTAAGACTGGGGGATGACGTTGTTTATCGCACGCCTCGGAATGCTTCTCAGCTATTGTATGTCCGGCTGTCTGAAAAAGCTTATTCCACCACTCGGCATGATATTAAGCGGTTCGGAGTTCGAGTTACGTCATGAATAATTCTATGGAATCTTGCCGGTTCTTAAAAATAGATTTTTCATACCAATCTTCCATTCCAAAAGGAACTAATATTCGGAATTGAACTTTTATTTCACATACATTATGAACTTTTAATTTCACACAATAAATTCCACTCCTCATATGTGACAAAATGTGGCTTTATGTGTATGCTCTCTCTCTGTTTTTATAAGGAAAAGTGTCGGGAATATAAATCAGGAAAAAATAATACGAATTTATTAAATTATTACTTTTACCGCTATAGACCAAAAATCAGCCCAATTGTATACATTCTTCACCATTGTTAAGGGGATAAATGGATGTGTTGAGCTTGAAGCTATTCAAGGGACATCCTCGCCAGTGAAATGTATCTCTTAATGGGGAAAATATGCATATTAGGGTAATTCACGCGCATTGTAATCGACTGTATCAGCGTGACCATGTAGTAGTATTCGTAAAATATGGAAATGGGAACATTAATGGCATATTAATGCGGCTCTTGCTTTCATCACACTTCGCGTGGTGTGCAATGTGGAAAAAATGGAAATATACTATCAAGTAAAAAGCACCCCGAAAAATTGATTATTTCGTTATTTCTCGTGTCAGATATATGCAAGCAGATTTGGAATTTGGTAACCTGAATTTTTAGTTCAAATTCAGCTTTTGCGTACTTTTAATTATGTAGATCACTAAACTACCTCTAAGAAATTGAATTTGTTTTGTTTTTTCAACCCAAAGCTTAAATCTTGCAATCACATATTTTTTCAATGTTTTACACCCGTGAAATCCCGAAAAGGGAACAATATGGCATCGAATAGGTTAAATGAAGTTTTCTTTAAAAAAAAGCAGAAATCGGTAACATACGGGACGTGTGACACCAGGTAGCGCGTGAAAGTATTTTGTTGGTAAGGTGATGTCAAACCAACGGTAAAATTAAGCTTTCTGGCGATGAACAGTAATGGGATTATGTTGATTTAAGTAAAAAGATTAATTATTTGCTTTCCATAGGCATTTAAAACACTCAGACTGGTCTAAAACACATCACTACAAAAATACTCGAAAATGGGTATGCTTAATTTAGCATCTGTTTATCCACAGTATTTTAATATCATTAGGACTAAATGTTTTACCTTATATAACTCAACGTATTACTTATTTTACCTTATTTAACTCTGACATTACGATAGAGAGAATAATTTTTTAAGTCAAAAGATTTCAAGAAGACCGACCAACTGGAAATTCTCGAAATAAAATCATCTTTTTGGTTTCACTGCTGGAGGATGCAGTCTTCCAATCCGCAATCTAGCCAGACCAAGCTGAAGGTAAGAACCGTGCTCCGTTTGGAAACGCATTACACTCCCGACCTCGGAACAGCTAAGCGATGAACAAATCAGAAATCGCTTTACGCCCATTTGTCCCGGAGAAACACACGCGAAGATCGGTAAGACGAAAAATGAAAAAGAGAGAGAAAGACAGAGAAGCAGACATATTTCATTGGTGTGCGAAGGATTAAAAAAACACACACACGCATCAGAGATATTGAACGGTCCAGCATAGGAGGATCTGGAAGTAGTTTACTGGAGTGAGCATTTCCGAGAAATCATTTTAGACCCGGGGAGTCGATGATAGAAAACCTGGAAAGAATATAGATTAAGGCTGAGAATAAAACGTATTAATACCAGCATCTATCCATGCATTTGATTTTTTGTAATTAATTTTAAATGTTGAAAAACATTAAAAAATTATGATAGAACTGACTTCATATTTTTCCATGTACTAACTGCTTTTCTGAAACGAAATATTTCCGGCAGCTTCAAATGAAGTATTGCAAGCCTTTTTACATTTGTTTCTGTTCTCAAAGAGTGAGAAAAGATGAATGATAGATGTATAAACTCAAGAAAAAGCGCAAATAAGATAATATTCATCGGATCTTCTTTTTACCAACAGATATTTATGAAAAAATTGTGAATACATTAAATGAAATAATTAATTTAAAAGAACTCTTTTTGACCTTTCTTCCTCAGTTGAACCAAAGAAAAAGTTTTCAGAAATTATCGGCTTATTTTGTTCACATTTTATGTTTCCACTGGATATGAGTTTGAAGGAGGCCGGGAATGTGGAATGGGTAAAATTTGGCAAGGAGGCAGTAAAGATTGGCTGGTGTTTCCGATTTCCTTCCACACATCAGAAAATTCGGCGCGAATTATTAACACGAACCTCTAACCCATCCTCTGGGTGATCTGACCAGAATAAGTATGTAACTTCGCTGTAAAAACACTTGCAAGCTGTCAACGTATGATACAATGTGTTGAAATACCTATAGAGTGCAGTGTAATAGCTTTTTATGGAAAAATTTCCCGCAAAACACACACCAATTTCGCTAATATTGTCATCAGCCCTACAGTTCAATTCAGGTTTTCGTAGAGCACTATAACTAGCAAATATGTTTTTATTTTGTGACTTGAATTTCCAATGTCGATTGATAGGAATTGGTTTGACTTCCCATGCCGGAACTTTTTATGGAAATGCTGATTTCTCCCGTGGTGATGTGTGGGGAGCATTTATTATACTCTATTCTGTTTTTGGATGGGACATAAAACTATGTGACCCTGTGTGCCAGTACACCGCATATACCTCCAAGTGGTGGGTTGCGGTCAACAGTATGCTGGCTCTCAAGGTAGTACTTTCAGAAGGGATCCTAGCTTGAGCAGAATAGGGAAAGCGGACCTAGGGTATTAATATGATTTGGTTTCTCTTGTGGCATACTGGCAAAAATGTGCCAAAACTGACCGGTAGAGCGCCGTAACTGTTAGCAGGGAAAGCTGCACGTGGTGCGGGTACTGCAAAGGCTGGTAACCTTGCACTCTATTACAACTTACTGCTAAACGTCAAAAAGTTGCCTCGGACAGCCGAAGCCACGATGAGCGGCGGAAGCTGAATAAGGTTGGCCCATCAAGATACGGACTGGAAACGAACTGGACTCTCGGTACTTGGAATGTGAGAGGAGTGTATGGAAAGGAGCGTGATTTGCCGAATGAAATGAAAGTGAGACGAATGGATGATTTGTGTGTATGTGAAACTAAGCGTAAGGGGCAGGATGCTGTTACATTAGATGGCGGTAGTCTGGCATTGTGGTCAGGAGTTGAAGATAATGTACACGGCAGTCAAGGTATATGACTCATTCTTAATGAGAGAGCTAAGATGCTAGTAAGGAAGTAAGAGTTAGTATCCCCTAGATTGCTCTGGGTTCGCATGAAAGTATGTATAAGGAGAGTTGTGATTACGGCGTGCTATGCAACAACGGATGGAGAGAGTGTCTGTGTGAATGATGAGTTTTGGGAAAAACTAAGAGAGGTTTTGAATGAATGTGATCCTGGTGAGAGAATAATTTTACTAGGTGACATGAATGGGTGGGTTGGTGTGAGGCAGAATGCATCTGAGAGAGTGGTTGGGCCTTTTGGTGACCCCCGAGTGAATGATAATGGTGAAAACTTGGTGAGTGTGTGCTTGGAAAAAGGATTGTTTGTGTCGAATACATGGTTTAAACATAAGAGAATACATATGTATACTTGGCAAAGGGGCGATTGTAAAAGCATGATTGAATTGGTTGTGTATGATGAGAGATTGAGGGAGTTAGTGTGGGACACGAGAGTGATGCTGAATGAGAGGGGTGCTGAATGTGGAACAGATCATTATTTGGTATTCTCCAAAGTGAATCTGGGCAGAAAGTGGGTACCAAGGAAGATTGTTGCGCGTAAGCAGTTGAGGGTAAAAGTGGAATGGTTGCTAGACAGTGAGGTAAGAATGCAGTATGGTTGCATGCTTGAGGATGCTCTTAGGATATCAGAAACGAAACGTAAATGATGCTTGGGCGTGTTTAAAAGGAGTAATTGTAGAATGTGCCGAAAGTGTATGTGGAAAAGGAGTGGTAGGAAGAACGAAAGGTGATGCTTGGTGGAATGAAGAAGTAAAAATTGCAGTCAGAGAAAAGAAAGAGGCGTACAAGGATATGATTGCTGCTAAATCTGAGGAAGAGCGTACTAAGGTATGTGAGATTTACAGAAAGAAAAAGGATGAATACAAAATCGTTGTGAAAGAGAGCAAAGAAAGAATGCGTACGTATGAAGCTAACAAAATGCAGAGTGATTTTGAAGGTGATAAAAAGCTGTTTTGGAAGTGGGTAAAAAGGGCTAAGATTGGTGAAGGTACGGGGAATGACTGCGGTAAAGAACAAAAGTGGAGAGATCATGTGGGACGACAGCAATATCAGGGACTGCTTGAGTGAGTATTTTGAAGAATTGTACAATAAGATTGCAGGCGTTGAGGATGAGCCTTGTGAAGTGGTATGTGAGAATGTGATGATGGAAAAGGATATCAGAGGAGGTCACAGCAGCTGTGAGAATATTGAAAAATGGGAAGGCTGTAGGCATAGTTGGGATATCCAGTGAAATGTTGAACTGTGGATGTAAATTACTAATTTGTAGGCTGCGTGAACTATACAATCTATGCTTACAGGTTTCTGTTGTTCCAGCGGATTGGAAGAATGCTATCATCGTTTCGTTGTACAAAGGGAAGGGAGGAAAGACCGAAGGTAATAATTATCGGGCCATAAGTTTATTGAGTATTCCGGGAAAAGTGTTCAGTAAAATATTAATCGAAAGAGTGAGGAATATTACTTCCGACAGAATATGGGGTGTGCAGTGTGAGTTCATGCCTGGGAGAGGATGTAGTGACCAGCTTTTTGCACTTCGGCAAGTGATAAGAAATGTATGAGCCCGGAAGGAAACGGCGTGATGGGTATGTTTGTACATGTATGTATGCATAAAACTATAAGCTTCCTTCGTCGAGATTAGACAAATATCTTGGCCGTATTTACCTTCACTGCTTAGATGAGGCAAAAATGTGAGAATTGATTATCCTAAGGATTATGGCTCATTCGATTGAAATAATAACGCATTTGGAAGGACTGTCGCGGAAAATTTCGAAATTAGGAAGAAAATGTATTCAGTAATTCTGTTCATAGTGCACGCCAAGAAAAGAATACAATAAACTATTAGACTAATCAGAAGCACTATCACCAATCACTCCAACACGCAGTCACTATTGATATCCAAACGCTAAGATTTATTGTAGCGAATTATTTTCGGTCACAACTCGTGCGTCTCGCACCACGAATGCGAGAACAGTGATTTTCAAGCAAGGGCGAATTTTAAAGAACGCTAATTGCATTTATATTATGCATTAAATCTGCAACTAACTGCAATGTACTAGGAAAAAACTGCGAAATTCAAGCATACAGGTTAATAAGATCCACTATGCACGACCCAGCACAATTCTATGGCTCAGTCGTTTCAATATAAGACGGCAAATGAAACATAGGAAATAGATTTGAGAAAGCTAGCCTGTAGACGCAGCATCATAGCAAGCAATAGCTATGTCACCAACGGATAAATTCAAGTGGAGGAACACCTTAGAGCCATGAATTACCTGGTCGAAAGCCTATTTCTTACCAAACCGGGTTTATTTTCTCCCTAAGTCATTACGTTATCTCATCTTATAACCTTTAGGTCATGCACATGCGTCAAACCACTGTCTAAAAGACCCCTTGATTCTCAGTCATGTAAGAGGGTATGGCCAGCCCTCCCTATGTCCCCAATCTCATCAGCACAGTGCTCTCAGAAACATTCGTCTACCCTCTAATCACCCACACATTCAAGTTTCCAAGCCCGAAGAACCAGTCGCTTTCTCTGCATCGCACGCCATAAACTCATTCACGGAGTCATCCCAGAGGGCGAGCGTTGTACGATCGTGTGGTGGTTAGGAAGGACGGAGGATAAAGTGGGTTGGCTCGAGTTTCGCTGCGATGGCAAACCTTGGTTCCTATTTTCCATCCCCTCTCACGGTCTTTCAAGCCCAGGAAGGCGGCCCCGCCCACAAACTCATGGGCGGGGAAATCAGCCCAAGTAGTAAAAGCTGCCTCCTCCATCCCGTCCACCCACTACTCATCACTCCTTTTCTTGGCTTCCCTGTTTTGTTTTCATCCCCTTTCGCTCCCCCTTTACCCCTCATTCGCTCTTCCTGAAGTCTTCCCTTTAACTCTGCCCTCCTCGGGGGTTCTTCTCCAAGTCTGTGTCATACACGCAAGCATCAAGGATTGCAAGTCAAGGTAGCCGCCTCCTGCGCCTTATCGTGGTGAGTGTCGAGATTTTTAGTACGACTTGTGTGGAAAAGGTACGCACCTTTATTTGGGTGGGATCAAATTTAATAGTCAGCAGTACTTTCTTACTCAAGGCATAACGCATTGGGGAAAAATTGATTAAATATATTGGGTAATATGTTATGAAACAGCATAGTGGGCTTAAATAATTAAAATCTTGGTTCTGCCCACTAAACGTGCAGTTGTACATGAGAGTAACAATTTGAAAAGAGTAAGGAGCAGAAGAAAGGAATGATTTGGGTTAATCCTTCTGTAGTTATCGAAGAATTTTTGGGTTCTCTTCCGCGTGTTTCCACTGTCAAAGACGACAGTTTCGACAGCGTTGCAGCTGTCTTCTTCAGGTCAGAAGAAGACAGCTACAACGCTGTTGAAACTGTCGTCTTCGACAATGGAAACACGCGGAAGAGAACCCAAAAAGTCTTCGATATAATCTGAACGACATCGCGGAAGCCTTAGAGTTCATAATCCTTCTGTAGTCTTTAAGGGAACGTGGCTGGGGGTGTTACCGCTCAGGAAATGTAAAGGCCAGGATGATGAATACGAAGGGAAAAGGACGAAAGACGAAAAGCAAAAAAGACGAAAGTGAACGGAGACTCTCAATGTCACGCTCTGATTTTTAAATTTATGATTACGAATGGAAAGAAAAATTTTTTGTAGGTATCAGTTTGGCAGTAAATCTATTTTATTTTGCCGTTTATATCTGTTCAAGAGGTAAAGCACTGGGTCAAAATAATATGCACTGAGTCGTACTGAATCTATTCTCAACTGAAAAAAATACACCCAGCCTCAATCCTGCGAGCCTCTAATGACTCTTGACTCATACCCTCCATCATTTATGTAACACTTTCTATTACTTATCATCAGTAAAGAAAGAGTGCGGCTCTCCTTTGTAATTTTATTTTATATGATATGTAACTCTTCTGTGAAGGGTTGAAGTTGAACGGTGGATTATTTAAAATGTGGCCTAACCAGAGCAGGGTGCAATCTCTTCCTTTTTTCCTTCCGAAAACATCCAACTATTCATGTCACAAATCGTATTTTAATGAAACCTGCACTAAGAAGCCACCTCGGGACCCATGAGGTATTGGCCGCTATAGAAGGTGACCGTTGAAGGGAGAGGAAATTATCATATCATGTATGTATTGGAAATGCATTCCATTCATGACAAAATTGCCCGCTTAGAGAGGTAATCGCTTTAGGGAGGCGGCCATAGAGGCGTTTTCACTGTATCTTCAATGCAGCGCCGTGAATGTTAGCATGTGTTTCTGCATCGCTAAGCCCAAAGTTACGCAAAATCCCAAATACTCGACTTTATTAAACTCCTTTATTGATATATCCACTGAAGTCCACCGACCACCACTTTTTATTGACGAGCAGCGTATCAATATAAAAATACTATACGCGCCGTATTTTCTCCTGCCCCCGGTGACAAAACTGTAATTAAAAGGACTCTTCTTTGCGTTCAGGTCGTTTGTTCGCTGGTATAGAGCGTTCCCATGACTATTTCTTTCCCGTCTTTGCCTTCGGTCGCCTCTCTGGGATATTCACCCTCCTACCGCTCGCTTCTCCTCAGCCTTCCATCCTTCACCGGCTCGATCTTAAACTTCCCACCCACTCACTGAGAAAGCCATCCCGGATGCCAAGCTAATTGAATCAGCCACCGCTCACCCACCCACCTGACTACCTGTGAAAGCCCACCCGCCCATCCCCTTCGATATACCACGGCAAGACAAGAGGCAAGAGTCTTTCGGGATGACGCGGGGATGTTTATGCGAAGAATTCCTACTTCTCCATGGAATTGTACCTAACTCGTTTAACACTAATCGGATGAAATTTATTCACGGGTGGAACCTACTCTGAGGAAATTGCCTCTTACAGTTTCTGTCGCCTTGAATGTTGGGGCGGGTGTTGTCACAGCTGAAGCTATTTTCTTAGCTTTTTCCAGCTAAAAAAGTAATGAATTCAGACTCTTTGAGGGACCCGTGGGGATCAGTTTGTGCCTAAGTTTAACTATCTACAATACCCGTGTGACCGATTGCCTACTGCGCGATTATGAAATTTTGAGACTAAAATTATTTGATTACTAAATTATTTATATGAAATTTTGAGCTCAAAGAAGTACTATGTAATGTTTTTTTGAAACAAGGGCAGAAATGTAGGCGAAAGCCTCATGGCTTTGCAAACTTTTAAAAGGGAATGTTACCCAATATGTCATTTTAGAAGAAATTTGGGGTTTGTTTTAGATTGATATTTGGAATCTAATACGACTCTATTTTTTTTAGATCTGAGGGTTCAGAATTTAGCAAACAATTTTCTTCAAATTTCTTTAGCAATACTTTAATTGAGTTGCTTTGGTTAGGATAAAGTATTCAAAGTGCTTTTGATCCTCAGTTTTTATTTAATTTAATATAAGGAAAGAATAACTTAAGGCCACTAAGGCCAACAATTTCAAGTTCACACTAGAGTTCAGAGGTCGTTCTTCTGTCTGACTAGGCTAAGGGTTTATGTAGCTACGAGTAAAACTTTTTAACTACCTCTTTCTAATGGAGCAAACATAAAACAATCAAAACTGCTACCATAAACGTGGATCAGAAAATTTGTGGCGTCTTTCCGTAATAGAAGTTGGAAAGTAATCTACATCCAGGGTAAAAAACTTGCGACCTTAATATTCACATAGTTCTTCGAGGCAAATCGACCATGGAGACGATTTTAGTTCGTAAATATTCATGTTCCAAGGAAGAGTACACTAAGACTGACTCTTAAGTTCTTTTTCTTACCCAATAGTGGAAATTTTACGGCACATAAAAAATAGAGTCCCTCTTAAATGAATCGAAAAATGGAAATCCATTATTCTTTCAAAACTGAGTTACTAACTGTAGTCGCTTTTCATGGCTATATCAAAGAAAAACAAATATTAAATTGGCTAGATTGCAAAAACGCATGCAGACTTAATATTGCTTATTGTAAATGCCTGCCCCTGAAAAAGACTTTTTCGGCAAATTGGTTAAACAATATTCTAAAATACAAACTAACTTGCAAATACCAAATGAAAATGGACATCTCGGAAGTATAAGTCTAACTTTTAATGGTATCAGGCTCAACTATGTGGAAGTTGATATTCACAAATGAAAAAACGACTTCGTTTTCTTCCACTGATTTATTTTTTTGGTACGACATGTTTCGACGCATAGAGGTCATTTTTAAGTACAAAAATGTTTGAATTTAAAGCAAATATATGTACCTGGAAGGGACTTGGGGGAGGTTGGAGAGGTGAAAGAACACACACTTTTTCCACCTCCCCCAAGTCCCTTCCAGGTACATATAGGTATTTGCTTGAAATTCAAACATTTTTGTACTTGAAAATGACCTCTATGTGTCGAAACATGTCGTACCAAAAAAATAAATCAGTGGAAGAAAACGAAGTCGTTTTTTCATTTATAAATCTAACTTTTTATCTAAGTGCATATTGGTTAAATTCTCAAAAAAGCTAACTTGTTTTTATTTTTCAGAATTTAGTTCTCTCTCCATTTGTCAGCTTCGCTCAGTGCCAGGAACTTTGGAGTGCATTTTTGCATTGGGAATTTGACATTTGGAATTATTATAAATAGCTAGATAGAACCAGACAGAGGTACTAAAATTAAAAATTATTTTGGAATTAGGGGTTAGTTTGGGTTATGGTTGGAGTGTTCGATTCACTCCAATGGTCGCAGATTCGATACCAAAAAGGTTAAATATTTTCATAGTTTTTGAGAAATATATCGAAACTAAACATCTGCAGCGAGAAAATCAGATCCTTCTATACCCTACACGCTACTTAATACTGCCAGCCTCAACAGAATATGGCACAGATCAAGAAGATTCTTTCGGAATCAATTGTCCCATTTTGTGTGACAGGGAATCGTCAGAAAATCTGCAATATGGAGGCAAGAGAAAATCACAACGTTAGTCTCCATAAAATATGCAGCCGTGCAATCCTTCCAGTTACTTAAGCATGACGTGATGGAATTCCTCTCGGTAAATAGTCCCCCAATCGAATTCTTCGGCGGAAAATACTTGGAGGGGAACATTAGTCAGAGGGGACAAAGGCATTACAAAATATCTCAGAAAAAAAAGTTTTATTGCCTAATTATTGTTCCTCAAATGCCTCCTGGACACGAAAAAGTAAGAATCTATGGATAAAAATATCTAGGACGGAGACCTGAATACTCAAATTAGATGAAGAGGTGTGAGAGAGAGAAACGATGGAAATAAGCGTTTTATCCGAGATGAAGACAGAGTGTACAGCTGCAGTAAATGGATTTTTGCTATATTTTAAAGGATACATCGAAATGTTATTTGCTGGTAAAGCACTTTTGAAGACACTGATTCTCACAACTCAAAAGCCTTCCCTAAAAAAATGAATTCCCACCTACTACAAGGGAAAAGGTGCGAGCTCCCTCGCTGGGCGTTGAATGTTTCTCTTGCGGTCGCTTTCCAGGGACATTCAACGCTCAAATTCGCCAAATAGCTAACTTCCTCCGGTGAGATCAAAGGTAAGCGATTGCACGGACGTACAAACAGGTACCAGCATGCAAGGTGTTATTTATTTTACCCCATAGAACGCAGGCGTGTCCTCACGAGGAACGGAGGTGCTACTCACCAAGGATTGCCGATTCCAAACGGTAGAACCTCGATATCATTGACGGCGTTGAGATTAGCGTCTCCAGTCACCGTGATTCCCCCTTGGCGTCAAACGCCTTTTAAATTCTGGGTAGGGGTCGCAATTCACACACAAACGCAGTTTGCCTTTCGATCAATTCCGCTCACTCGCTCTCTTTGACAAATCGTACACTCTTGAAGATGCCTTTTATGTGCAATTGCACCCTTTCGCGGAATTTGCTTGGATTTCCGTCTTGGGCGGGAAATTTTTATTCTTCTTAGTCGCGGAGGGGATTATGCACGCGCCTTTTCTCACTCAAAAGGAGACACTTTTCGGCTGGATGCAAAGCTTTAGCGAGCAAGGTCTTCTATTGCAGTGTAATGGAGGTAAAGAAAAAGTTTTCCTTAGAATCGTATGAGGCACCCATAACCCGAGAAAAAGTCGTGATGCGCTCCGGCAGAAATCTTTAAATATACTCTCGGAAGATTATTTTCAGCCACTAAAGTTGCATTTTGAAGCTTTTTCAAATAGCCTTGTTTAGCTCGTAAAATTTTTTTTCTATAAACAATCGGCTAAGTAACATGATGCACCCATATAGGTTAGCTGAACGAATGAAATTTTTTATTGTTCTCCGATTCATAAATGAGGCCAAAAAATCATGAATAAGCTTCTGAGAGCAGTCAACATATGCAAATTTGAAATTTCAAATGCAGCAACATTTCTGCCTCTAAGCCACTCTTTACTGTGATGCAGACTGTTTATAGCCAGTTTGGTCGCTCCAGATCATTTTCATGTATAAAAATGAATCACCAATAAAGTGCTAATGGGAGTTTGTCGCAGCTAGTTAAATGTACAATTCACATACGATAAATAATTGCTACTGCAATACTTGTATAGAAGAAATAGCCATGAGGATTCCTGAACGTAAAATTCACATTTAAAACGGATCTTATATATGAGGCGCAAAATCACTGATAGGGCTCTGTATGATCTTCGCTAATATTCGTTTAGATATCGCCCTTAAGCGTAAAACTAATTTTTGAGGCCAAACCTTGTGGACGGAAAGGGTGTAGACTTAAGACTAATTTATTCAACAATTCTAAAATGGGAAGAGTCACGTAAAAGAATATGAAGTTAAAACTAAATTGCTGACAAGTAAAACGAGGGATTAATGTAATTGTGACCTCATGGTTTTCGTTGACGCTCCAAAAACTAATGCTCACAAGATGTGTCATTTGTTAAAAAAAAGTATTTCAATACGTTGTTCAACATGTTCATACAGAGTTCAAATCAATTATGGGACACATCTCTCTGTCACTGTAAGGAACATTTATTAAATAACATTCAAGTCGTTTTGCTGTCAAACTGCTTACATAGAGAAAGAATATGAAGTAGACAGCAGCAGCGAACCGATCTTCGCATTGATGACGGCGAACGATGATGGCGCTCCGACGGATCTAGGAATCACATTTATACATTAACGAGGCCCAGCACGTACTTCTGTCTTTTCCATCTCCTCACGTTCCAACCCCCTGACATCTTCCTTTTCCCTTTCTCACTTATCCGCTCCGCCCTAAGCCAACGTCGCCTCCTCCTTTTATTTCGACGAGGGCAGTGGTAATTCCATCCTTCAGGCCTTCCCTTGCGTTTCGGTCCCGTGCCCTCCTCCGGCCGACGAGGGGATATCCCCTGCGCTCGTAATATTTATTGCCCTCCCGCCTCCGCGGTAGTATTTGCGTGTTGCATGGTCAAGGGCTCGCCCATCCCCCCAATCATTCCAACAACCTCCCCCAACCCACCCCTTCCGCCGACGTATCTCTTCCACGGCCGTCCGGCCAGCCGGAGTGTTTTAATCTTTTGAAATGCCTCCGCTCCTCAGTTGCTTATGGCAATGTTGGATACGCGTTACGGCGGGCTCCCATTAACTAGGTCTGCAGTGATTAACGTTAACGAGTTAGGACCGTGTTTGTGTATCGTGTGCGAGCGCGGCCGGTCTGATAGTCGTCCTAATTTCTTATTTAAGAATCACAAATTAGTTACGTGCTCTCGGCTCTGGTTCGACTCACTAGTAACCACATGTACTAGGGTATATCCCTTACATCATGAAGCACCGAGGTCGGCAGGAAAATAATTTAGCCTCGCGCAAAGGAAGAAGGGAGTTCATTCGCATAAGGTAGGAATGTATTCAAAGAAGCTCTTTGATATGCCGAGTACAAATTAATACACTGCGTACAGCAAGTTCAGGAATGAAGCAATCATTTGGAGCAGAGTGCTCTAATGAATGTAAAATGAATGGCGATGGTGACCTTTTTGTTTGTTGCCTATCATTCCCCTAGTTACAGCCGCTGATATTTATCTTGGTGATTACACTGTGCTTTCCATGACTCGGATAAAGTGTACAAATAAGATCGACTGATTTCGAATAATACGGCATAAAACCGGGCGTAATGCAATTTTTTTCTAGTTAACACCTGGAAAATCAAATTTACATTACATGAAAGTACTCATACCGCTATTTCCCATAGATAACGCTTAGTTGGTTGGTTTATAATACACTAATGCTTTGTACTCGAATATATTCATTTAAACAAAGAATTGAAATATCATCCAGCAGAGATCAAATCAAATCAAAAGGTCAAATTAAAATGAAAGTATTGTTTTATTTTTACTTATTCCTTTCATTAAAAAAATACTTCAAGTCGTATTATATTAGGAATTGTACTGTGCTCTGTTACTTGATGCAAATATTTACTGAAGTTTGTGCTGATAGACGAGTAGTTTACCGAACCTGATACCCAGCAGGACAAACAAACAATAACTCTTTTGCCCATCGATGCATCCAACATTCACTCATCGGCCTTCAAATCTTTTCTTTGCATTCCCGACCCTCTTAAATCTACCTTGTGTCATCCCTATTCTTCCCTTTTGGCTTATCCTAGTAGCTATCCCTGCTCAACACCCTTAAACCTGGACCTTTTTGTTGGTAACTGGCAATGCTTTTCACCCAACCCTTCTCCCTTTCAAATACTTCTGGAAACTTATGCATAGATACATCTATATTTTTCAGTCTTCTTTGCATTACTGTCAAAAATATTTTGAAAAACTTATTTACGCTCGTTCCTTAGCATAAAGTGAACATGAGCATTTATTTAGGCGATTAAGAAAATAACATGAAATTCCATTTTTTTTCACGAGCTTATAAAAATCATAAATTCCGTTATTTAATGTAGAATAAATCCTTTTTCTGCAGATAAAGTAGATGTATTTACTAAAAGCATAAATATTATCTCTATGCCAGCCAATATTCACAGAATGTCTTGTACATCTCCTTTAGTTTCAAACTAAATATACTACCGTCCAGTTCACATAAAAAGAGTGTGACAGGAGTGTTAGGATGCTAGCAGGATTAATGGTGGATATTGGTAAAAGGAATAGGAAACGGAAAGGATTAAATCAGTTGACAAAATGTTAATGTGCCGTGATCAGTTTTTATGAAAGTTGACGAGAGCAATTCAACCAAACCAGGGCCTATAAAGGACGATACTTTTTTTGGGGAAAATAATTCTTATTTATATTAAGGTACTTTTCCGGGTTTTGGCAAGTTTTTTCCATTTATTTGGAGGGCAGAGTTTAGCATAAATTTCTAGCAGTCCGTGACAGAATTTTCGGAGAAATTGCTCGCACATAGTATCAAATAATTTTCACAATGAATGCTGTTGAGGATTGCACATTCCGAGGGACAATTTCAGACCCAGTTTACATTCGAAGAGTATGGTCGATCAATGGCCTCATCCTTGGCATATCAGAAATAACACTTTTCGAGTATATCATACCCTCATTTGCATTGAACAACATTTAATCGCGATGAGGAATTCATTTCTTTTGTGGCCGAAATCCAAAGGAGTGTAAGTGATTCCTTATGATAAGCCATCGTTTCAACTTTTTTTTGGCTTTGGGTTCATGCAAAACGGATTATGGTGTTTTCAGTGACATTTGGCTGGCATTGTGCCACTAAGCTACTTATTAGTAAATATGGATCAGCTCTAAGCTTTAAGGAAACTATTCTCCATCAGTGGGCGTAATCGGAATAAATCCGTCAACATTCAAAATAAGGCGCGTTGAAAAACTAGGCAAATTCCTTGCGTGGCAACTTGGAAGACTTTCCAATCTTCCAATTGTTGCTCGCAGATGAAATTTACATAAACGTTATTTTCTAGATTTCTATAATAGGTTCTTAAGAATCTTTATTCTTAATCTCTCATTTCATACTCGAAGGACCTTATTTTAAGAGATTTTATCAGAGAAACCACTCTATGTAAGCAGTTAAACACTAATTGTATTAGATATTTAAGTATCCATATTTCACGTATCGCGTAATTATTTACGTAAATTCATTTACGTGCATTTTTCACCAGAAAGAAAAAAAATGTAATTAAGCTACAACTTATAGAATTCAAAATACCTCTGTTTTAAAAAAGAGATTGTTATACAGAAAAATATTAAAATGTTTATAAATCAGATATAATCAAGGACATTCCGGAATATGACCTAATATGTTCTGAATACCCTCCAATAGTCTGTCTGCTGCAACCCGGGTAATTTTCCTCCATCATTTCGAGACCAACTTATTCTCTGTATTTTAAACCAAAGTATGGTTACATTCATTGATATTTCAACTGCGATGTATCCTGTTCGTCAAAATTCTCCCATGCGACTGCAGTTTAAAATCCATGCAGGGGACAAAATTTCATTTCAAGATTTTTAATCAAGAATTTTTATCACCTTACATGCTACCCAAACTATATAGGAAGTAGTAGTATCCGCAGAAGGCATTGATAGCACACATTTTGCGGCAAATGTGACGGGAAAACACCACATTAGTTTCCCTAAAGGATGTAAATTTCATTTACCAAGATCTTACACGATTGATTTCTTTCACGTAAAATTTTATCGGAGTAAATTTCCCTCCAATCGGATTTCCGGGTGAGTACTAATGGGAGGGGACATTAGTCATAGGAGTCAAATGCAGGTGTAATGGTACATATAAAAATTCAATTCTTCGTTTCGAGTCTAGCTATGCTGTTTTACAGGTTAGAAAAGTGGATTTAGTTTAATACTAAACCATCTCCAGATGTACACCGTGGAAGGCCCAGCGTTGAGGCCTTGTGTCCTCAATTTCACCCGCGCGAGTCATTAATCTGCCCGCAGTTCTCTTCCCCCGGCTCCCTGTGTTCCGCTCCCTGTGTTCCGCTCCCTTTCTTTTCTCGACCAACCTTCATCTCGTCGGAGAAGGAAGACTCTTGCCTCCCCCACCATGAGCCGTCGATCTCGCCCTTCAATCTCTTCTTCCTTCCTCAGCACCTACCCTTAGCAGCGCTCCCACTCCCTAGCACGTCCTATCTCCGCCCCTTCCTGTTTTTGTCTTAGCGACTTCCCACATTCCACCCCTTCTCCTTACGTCTCTTCACCCGGGCA
Organism: Ceriagrion tenellum; assembly: GCA_963169105.1. Taxonomy (NCBI): domain Eukaryota; kingdom Metazoa; phylum Arthropoda; class Insecta; order Odonata; family Coenagrionidae; genus Ceriagrion; species Ceriagrion tenellum. The sequence continues at coordinate 86,096,591 of OY720637.1, read as the reverse complement.
ACAAAACGCCTTCCCTTCCCAAAACGCACTGTTCCCACCCATCCCTCCGAGCATCCTCTGGGACACACATCCCCTCCTCTCACACTAAGGTCTCATCTTTTCCACCCTTATCACCTTCCCAGACCTCCTACTGCCCTACTACAACCCCTCATCCTCCTCCCCGCTTTCTTATCCAGCTCAGCACTGCCAACATATTCCGAAGGTTGTGGGATATTCGTAAATTCCGTATTATAAGCGTCTTGAGTAGTTGATTCTTTCAGGCTTAGCGATGTAGAAATCTACAGTCACTGTAGTGAATAGAAAATGTACATCTTTTTCTGGATATTATTTATAAATAACTGGACATTCCAATACGCATTAATAATACACACTTGATCTTTTGCTATTACTCTCGGAGACTAAACTGTTATACACTACATCCATAAACCACCTCATTTTCTTCCCTCTCTTACTTCTGTCCCAGTTCCTTGGTCTTCCCGTTTTTCGCCTTGTTACTCATTCCTTACCACTTCAATTATCCTATCCCATTCTGCCCCAAACTCTACGCTCCCTAATCTCTGCTCAGATAGGGAGGGTGAGTGTAAGGTTGGGCTTTCATTACAAAATTGAGTTACAAAAGACTCAGACACTAACAGCATGTTTTTTAATGGAAGGATCTTGGCTCAGTATATGTCTATTATTAGTAAATCTGGAGTTGCATTAAACAAATTAAAAACAGCAATAATTGATTTTTGAAAATCGCTCATACATTAAGTTCAATTTATTACATCCCTCCAATCTCCGTCACTTGAGAAATTTTTACCAAAGCTGTTTTGAAACCGCTACCATCGGATTGGCTGGCGCAGACCCTACCACACCGCCACCGTATCCGCGGTATTGGAGGTTTTTGAGCGGGAGGCAACGTAGGGATTTGTTTTATAATTCATTTGGATATTCTACCTGCCAATTGTTAGTTATTTTGGACAGTCCTAATCATTATATCACCAATTTCGGGACATGATGGCTCGCCATCCGGTCTCTTTTAGTTATCTTAGGCACCCTACCTCTTCCTCTCTCATTCACATTTTCTGCCCTTTTCCACGCTTTCCTGTGCTCTTCCCTATACAATCCTTTATCTTATACCCTTGCATCTCAAATCGTCCTTCATTTAAGGCTTCTGTCTCAATCAAACCTCTGCAACTGACTAGGAACTTGGTAAACTCGTGCGACGTAGTTACTTCAGAGGACGCATATTATCCTTCGATAAGGATTAGGTCATTAAAAATCCTTCAGATGGCGTCACTTGGAAATAATCGTGGCGTTTTGACGTCAGGAGCCTTTCGTTCTAGTATAACTCTCCCTCAAGGCAACAGTAACCTACAAGTATTTGCCAAGTTTTAAGCGCATAGGTGTAGGCAGAGATGACCAAAGATCTGAGAAGACAGGCTGATATATATTCATCATCGTTAGAACCGTCCGAGCCTAGCATCGTCAGAAAATACTTAGATAGCTTGTTGCAAAGGACAACTTCAAGAGTTTACCTATAAACCATGCAAGGTTGTTCCTTAGAGTTCTAATAGAAGGATTGTTACACCGCCCTACGTTTAAGATTTTTCAAATGAGTTACTAGGTTTTGTATAAAATACATAATATCTTGTTGATTGCCCAGTAATTAATTTATTCACCGAGATGAAATTTTCATATTTGAGATACAGGCATCTATTTAAAAGTCTAACATTCACTCTCTAAAAATTTCAAGTTGATCACATAAGTTGCCAACAATTAATGGGGGTCTCAAAATAATGACTAATTCGACCGGTCGAGTGGTTGTAATACACCGCCTTCAACAGTATTGGCCTGACGTTACATTGATAATACTTGACGAATATAGCTTGTTTTTTTATTGGAACTCTTTGCTAGCTGTTGGTAGCCCCGAAGATGGCGCCCCATACCATTCTCATCCCTGTAGAGTCTCTTGGTTCTCCTTTCACACTTCCGCAACCTCCTTACCTCCACTCCTTCCGTCGTATGTCACCCCATCCTATCCACTCTCTCGCAACGCCTTCCAGCCCCACCCTCTTTTTTGGACCCAAGAGAGAGGGAGAGGGAAGGAGAAAGAAAGAAAGAAAAAGAGGGAGAGAAAAAGGGGAGGGGGGAACCCGATGCCATTACCGATCCTTCCACACCCCCACCACCCCCTTTTCTCTCTCTCTCCTCCCAAAAAATCCGTTGTCTCTTGAAAGGGCCATCCTTCACTCACTTTCTCATGTGTGTGTTGCGAAAGAGGCGGGGGGGGGGGGCTGGGCGTGGTGGAAATCAGAGAAGGAAGGCGCGGTGGATATGAGGCGAAGCGGAGGAGGCAGGCGGGTCGTACTGGGAGTGGGTCGGAAGCTGGGGAGGAGGAAGTGAAGTGAAGGGAGTTCTGTTGTGCGGGCTGCGCAGCGGAGAAGAGGAAGGAGAAGTGGCGTGGAGGGCGTATTTGATTGACATTCGACTAGTTTCGAGGGGGAGAAAATAGGGGGGGGGAGGAGAATGGTGTTAGAGAGTGTTTCAAGGCACGTCCTTTCTCGCGTCTCTCAAGAGATAGGTTCATCATCACAAAAGCGCAAGTTAAAATATATATTCTCATCAAAATATTTTTTTCTGCCGCATCTTCCTAGATGAAAGGATGTGACAGGGTTAGTTAGGTGGGTTCCCTTCTCTCGCTGTCGTAAGCCCACAAGAAAGAAAGATGTTAAGAATAAGATCGAGATGATCGGCTAAAATTGTCTACGATCAGTTGGGTTAATTCCTGAGAGAGGCGTAATTATGTTGGCTACCGCTACAGCGCTTATAATTTGGTAAGTATCAAGTCATCTCAAATTCAAGGGGGTGCAGAAAATAAGCTGTGAGAATATCACGTTAAAAATTACTTCTAATAATTTATGCTGAAAAATAAAGCAATGCAAGGGTGCAAAGGAAAACAAAATGGTCAATGTGGTTTACTTTTTTCTAATTTCTTAAATGCAACGCAAGTTTTGACACATGTTTGGATACTGAGATACGTGTACTCTCAATAATGTATAAGTTTACAAATGCTGAGAGGAATGTCTCACTTTGCATTAAAGATGATAAGAGAAGAATATTGGTGTTATAGAGGTTAAAACTCTTCCTGAAGTTTCACGAAAAGACATGAATAATTTTCGGCGTAAATCTTTTGAAAAGATAGAATATGATGTTACTCGGTAGTTTGACAATGTGGGAAAAACATTGATATCCAGTGATAAATTCTCAAAGTACCTGTTATCGCTAAAAATCAACTAGTGCATTTTACATACTTTGTGAAAATATGACAAAAATATTTGGTAGGATTAGGATATTACGAAGTTTGATAAAACGGGACTATTAGGTGAGTGACTGAAAAAAATCAAGACATAATATTTTTTCTTCATTTTACTCCAGTGCACAGAAGCATTCATCAGCCACTGTGTACATTGTGTTTTCCTAGAAGTGCAGGTCAGGATATGGTGTTTTTCAACTTAAAGTTAGCGCATGATTATGATTATTTATTAATTGTACTTTGGGCCTAATTTTACATAAAGAGGCATCTTTGGGCAGGAATTGGTCTATTGTTCTTGACCGGCTAACATTTTCCATGTTAGCCGACGTTTTAAAATTAACCATTGTATTTTGGGTTGGCATTTTTAACTTGCATCATTTTTGATTTCAACATTAAAAATGCTTATATAATGAATAAGTAACAATAGGTAATAATCCATCGCGGAGACCGATGCAGGAAAATATCGGAAGCTGTTTTTAAATTTCGTGCGACTCATGCAAGAATTCAGGGCAAGGGGGACAGTGACGCCTTTCTGTTTTCGGAATTGACACTCTAACGTGAGCTTCCCCCAGACTCCGGCATGAAGTGTCACACGGAGGAACGAGGACCCCGTGAGCGTTATCGAACATGTCATCATCTAGTGACGAGAAGACTACTCACTACTTCCAACAGCAAAACGATGAGGTGTAAACATTCCACGCCTTCTGTACTTATCACAAACTTCGAGCCCACACACATTTGTGTTCCGGAATGTACCAAGAGTGAGCATGTGATCAAAGCAACTCAGTTTTGAATTAGAAAAGGATATTAAAATCATAATTTGTACTCGGTAGTTTTTTATAAAAAACATATTAAATTTGCTTTGTCAGCATTGAATTATAAGGGCAAATATACGTATTTTTTGGTCTAAAAATGTATGAAAATACTGGAAGGGTAAATCAAGTGTAAATGAGTTCAGTTCGGTTGAATGTTAGTTAAAATGCATAACTAACATGTTCTGGAGGTGTGAATATCAAAATAAGATAATAGCGTCAGTCATATACTCAAGAGGGGAAATACGAATGGAAAGAGTTTTGAGTTTTGAGTTAAATATTTTCCGCAATTAAAACTATTAGGAGAAGAGTGAGGGGAGAAGGGAGCCATTCAGACATACTTTGGGTTTTATCACGCCACTTTCATCAATTTAATGCGTTAAAAAGAAATTTACATGCTTAAAACTGGTAATTGAGCAACCTTTTTACAGCAAAATTTTTTAAATTTTGTAATGAAATTTAGACTCACGGAACTAAATTAAATACATATGGCTATAACTTTTGTAAGTCATATGAGAATGCCAATCTCTTTGCGTCAGCAGCAATTGCCCTGTAGATCATTTCGTGGTAGTTTGGTGATAGTTATGACTCCATTGAAGAGGTGAAAAAAAGATGGAAACGGTAAAACAAATCGTACACAATACTTAATTACTCTCTCATTCCTACCCCATTAATGCAACTGATTTGCAAAACAGAATACCTTCCTTCCTATGTGAAAAAATGGCATGGCAAAAATCGACAGAAATCGGTGGCAGGGAGACTGGAACGTAATAATTTTGAATTCTAAATGGAGATTGAGGGAGAACAGGGATGAAAAGAGAGTTGGATGGAGAAGAGTAAAAGATGGAAAGAGCCAACAAACAACAACTGTGTTCGAAGCGCAGAGGGAGGCGATTGTTGAAATGGGTTGAGGAAGGGTTGGAGAACGGATTCTCACACGAGAGAAAGAAGAGTCGGGAGTATAAAATGAAAGGGTATAGGCTGGAGGGTTTGGGACTTGGTAATGCTGAGTGCTAGAGGAGAGTGAAATTCTGCAATCTCTTCTGGAGTTGAGGATTCTGCCGGAATTACATTCTATTTTGCGCGCCTCTTCCGTTGATAACTTAATTAATCCCAGTATTTAAAAACCTAGTTACACCAAGGAGAAAATTTTACTTTTGATTGATCCGATAAAATTAATCAAACTTCGTTTATTTCTACTAAATAGAGTGCTTCCAATTTAGATAAACAATAAGAGATTATTGATGTAAGGCCAATAGCTCATTAAATTTATATAAAGGCACAAGCATTGTACTTTGTAATGCCTGTTGAGCACGCATCACTCCTCTATCAATCGGGATTTCTGAACGAGGCTTTTAACGCGGAGAATTTGCAATCAGAAATTACCCAACCCTGTTAACATTTTGTTATTTATTCATTCACTACTTATTAAATATGATTTAGTACAAGTTGATCGGTATTTTAAAAACGACTTCATTTAATGAGTTTCCATGTACAGGTTCAATGCCAAATCATTAATTCTAATCCTGAAAAAGTATCATTAAAACAGTATGAACTTTTGTTGGTTCTAAGGTTTCCGCGGAGCTGGAATGTAGATCTCTCCATGTTTTCTGACTGACACAACTGACGCGGAATAAATCCCGGAAAACATGGAGAGATTTACAGTATGAACGTTTTGCTAAGTAGTAAAAACCTTAGCTCTAAAAATACAACGCTTTCAAAGAACTCGAAAATTCGTGTAATCGAAAAAATGTTGGGGTCTGTTACATGACAGAATATTCCTTCCGTCTCCCAGGTTTTGCTAGTTAAAACTGAAGTTTCTCTCTCACGATCTCCCAGGTAATAACTGATTACGGTAGGCAGGTGGAAACTCAAGATTGATTTTCCATTGGAATTTTAGTGTCGGATAGAGTTAGGCTTGCAATGTAAACGTTGGATAGTAGGGATTATCTTATTGTAAGCGAAAACTTACAAAAACTGTCCTCAATAATCAATCATATTTTAAAATTTTCTCTCCGTTTTCGGGTCCTCATCGCGTGTGTTGGCTTGGATTGCTACTTTTTAGCTGGAGTTCCAACCATCGTCTTCAGGTCGACGGCCAGTTGTACTTATCGACGCACCAACACGAAATTAATCAACCAAAGTCACAATGTAAAATCCCAGAGTCAAGTGTAAAACACCAGATAATAAAGAGGATAATATAGCAAGCACCAAACGTCTAAAACGTTGCAAGCCCGCTTAGTGCCTCGATGATAGGGCAAGGGGGGTGTTTTGTCTTTTACTTATTTTTCAAGGCGCCAGATAATTTTGGAAAAAACAGCAAAGTCCGCGAGACACTAAAGATAATAAAAATACACTTAAACTCAACGTAAATATCACTCAATAACCATGTAATTCTTCAAAACTCTCAAAGAATTTATATAAATCTCATGGGAACAAAGACGACAATCACTCCCAACAAAACCCTTATTTATGAACAAACGCTCCCAAGTGATAAAACCCAGTCAAGACCTTCACAGTTTTTTTGTTAAATTAAATGTAAAATTAAAGTGTAATATCAATCTTTAAAATGTTTACAAATCAATTCCTTATAAATATAAGAAATCACGCATATTAAATCGTTAAAAAAATTAAAGTCTCTATTTGAAAAACACGAATATCACTCTCAATTCCGAATTCCGTCGGCATTTGTCTTTTCCACTACTTACCACACCAACACACACTGTTGGAATGGTTTCAGGGCGATGCATGCGCGTGATTGGGGTAATGAAAAGGCATTAAAGGGACCACGTCGCGAAATCACTTCCGAGGCATCCGTCGCCGACCTAAAGGCCATTCTTCCGGAGGCCATCCTCCATTGGGCGACCGGCGCGACAGGGCGGGCGGAATCTATCCGCGGGCAAAGACTGAACGAGCGAAATCAACGCATTAACGTCCCACGTTAGAGTTTTCCAAACGGGAAAAGGAGGCGGGGTGAGGGTTGGGAGGGGAGAGAGGTAGAAGTGCAGAAAAAAAGGCCAGAATTGGAAAGGCTGTTGGCAGGGATGGAGGAGGAAAAGGGAGGTGAGGAAAGCCTGGAGATAAAAACACTATAGTGCGGAGTGACTTCAATCAATCAGCGGAAGGCTGACATCGACTATTGATCTCCTTCGGGATACTCCTCCCCCTCCTCTTCCCGAACCAAACGCCTATCTATCGGCTTCCTCCTCTCCCTACACTATCGCCGCTCAACTCCCCCCGCCCTACTCCTTCACCCCTCGCCCCCCCGTTGTTCCTCCCTACCCCCTCTCCAATGTCTTCCCGCCTCTTTATCTACCATCCAGGACGTCCTTGCTTTTTTTCCCTCCACGGCCCTGTTTGTGTTCCCCCCATCCCCTACGTCTGAGCCCACTGTATGTGTGGACGGGTTTCCCCTTTCCGCCCCTGTCTTCCAGTGCGTGTGATATCCATCAGAGCCCTCTAGAGTGTCGGGTTTGGAAGCGAGGCCCAATCGACACCTACCCTCCCCCAAATACTCCTCTCCTTTTATGCTCAAACTTTCCAACCTCTCACCCCTTTCATAGCGCTCCTGTTCCCACACTCTCCACCGATTCGCTTTGCTGGTCACCCCCACCTTGATTTTCCGCCCAGACAGTTGTTCCTATCCGTCAGAATTCTCATTTCATTATTAGAGCCATTAAAGATCTACGAAAGTTCCTCATGGACTTCTCTTAAACATTCCTTTTTTCTTCAAATTATATTACGTAAGGCTTCATGAAGTCTCACCCCTTCCCCTTCCAATCTTACGTTTTTTATAAGAGATTTTTGGAAATTTCGCATGGACTAACTTTCTTTGCGAAATGTCTGGTAGATCGCAGCTTCGAATACGTTTAAAAACAAACCTTTAGCAAAATACAGGCCATTTTAAGAAAACGGCAGGTGACATTTTTTTTCAAATTATCAGTGTTTAACTCATAAATACAAGAATATTTGTTTTTGGAATTTTTTAAAAGATTTTGTGCCCCCAAATCCCCCGATTGCACGATAATATTCCAACTTATATGTGAACCGGACCCAGCACCGGCCACACTGTTTGCGGATGTCAAAACTGCGATTATTTTCCAAAGATTGCTAAGTGATAAAAATTAATCCTCATGGGAAAATAAAATCTAGATTCTAAGAAGATTGCGGATCTCTACACCCGTAGCGTGGAAGAGTTCAAAATTGATTGAGTGCCTACCCACCTGTGTGAATGTCAGTGAATGTTAGTGAATGACTAAACGAATAAAAGATTGTATAAAATATTATTGCTAAATTATACATGAGTAAATGGGAAAAATGGGTAGTTTTTAACAGGAAATTGTGCAGATAACACCTTAAAATTTGCTTCTGTCAAACGTAATATTCCCTTCATAGACAGGTTTGATATCCACTTTACAGTCTTCGTTTTCATCTCCAGCCGATTTCTTCCTCATTCATATTTTATTTTTATCTCTGAAGTTTTGCACCAAATTTACAAGGGAACGTAATCCAATCCAAATCAAAGTGTAATCCATATTTTATCATCCCTATTGCTGTAACATAATATTACCCAAAGAATATTGAATAATCTTCCATATCCCATTACTTCTAATGTTATTCGTAGTGCATACAATGTCAGAGATTTACACGGTGGAAAAAACGGGTGAAGAGTTAGTTTCTTACGGTGCATCATTCTTGACCTCAAAAACAGCAGATATATTAATTCTTCTTTCTATATCCTAATTTTACCAGCAGAGAGTACACTAAGCAGTTTAGTAAATGAACATCAAGGGACTATTACTATATATTATTTCAAGGGAATTACAGATGGGATATCCAACTTAAAATACGAGTAAAGAAGACTACTTTAATTGATTGACTTATCCTGGGCTGGTATCTGCAAGTAGCCAAACAAATTATGACAACAATGGGTTGGTATATTTTCTTACCTTGGTCGGTCACGTTGGTGCCGTGGAATGGATGGTGCGTCCCAATGGCCCCTGTAGCCCGACTAGTGGGAACAAAAGCTATTATACTGGCATGGTCACGGCTACCTTTGCTAAATACATCGAAGGATAGTAACCACTTAAAATGCAGTTCATCTGATGGTGTCCCATAAGAAAGGCCAAAGAAGGACAAGAGGAAACACCAGCGAGCTACGTCAAATGTTCCACGAAAGGGTCCACTGGCTGCAAGATACTTACGGGCAATGTTATGTTAGATTTGGCCTAGATAGGGGTTTTCTTGGATGCAGACGGAATAAGCATCAGAGCGCTGTAAACAAGAAACAATTCCGCCTGATCAGCAGTGGCTGATCATTCGATGACTGAACTCGACCACGACATCAACTTTTGACGTACAAAAATGTTTGCAAAGAAAAACCAGTCCTTCCCAAAATAAGTATATGAAGCCATAGAACATACAAAGAACCAAAATAATTTGAACGGGGAAGAGAGTTACACTCTATCTAACAAACGCAAGAGATTTTTTTGGTACCATGGACCTTAGAAGGGCTTTGGAGGCATCGGAGTGCCAATCAGAAAGTACCAGCCCTAAAAGCCCGTCAAAAACTAACTATTTAAACACATCTCGCTAGCATTACTTTGACCTGAAGATGTCCTCTGGAACGGGAACAAAACAATTGTCAGTTAAAGACCTTCGAAGTGGTGAATCACTGGAAGCCCTCCAAAATATCATTTAGAGTGGAATCCTGACAAAGAATGGTCACTACTATCTTAGGCATATGCATGGAAATGGAGAAGGTGAGGCTTCCGTCTTCGTCATCGCACGAAACTCATGAGAAATAAGGAGAACTGCGGATGAAATTTTAAGGAAAGAGTGTTCTGCGACTGTAAAAATCTAGATTATTATTATTATTTCTGTCTATTTATACCTACTTTATCCGGCAGATTAACCGAGAAGATAAATGACTCATATTATATGCGGTCTTACCAAGACTTGTTGACGTATTAGAATCTATTTGGTGCACTTTCTAACGATTTAGGAAACCTCACTTGAAGGTTTATTTCGTATGTTAATTTCATAAGCCTATGTTGGGTGATTGATTTTGTTTTAACTTATCGTCAACGCACAGAATTACCTTTTTTTTTCATCCGATGGACCAACACTTTTAGCTTCCCAAGCATGACCCACGGCGGTCGTTTTCGAGCAGACACTCGGGTTAAATATCTTACCAGGCGGAAGGCAGCCAGGAGGGTCTCTGTGAGTCTAATAAGATAATCCGACGAGGGGTTATTGATATGTCCATCGCTCAACAGATGAAGCGTGCTCCAGTTCAGCCCAGTGGACGTTCGTTTGATGTCAGCTCACATATCCTTGTACGGGAGGATAAGTTAATGGGAGATGAATTGGTTCGGACGTAGGGAAGCTGAGACGCTTAGGTCTCTCGTCCTCCTCCGCAGTGGTTCGAATTTCATAATTTAGCCTTGAATCAATATCACATATCTAGGGATCGGAATTCCCCCACATTCTCTACTAAAGGACACTTCCTAGAATAAATTTGCCTAATAAAGATTTCTAAAAAGCTTGGGTACAAATATCATGAGCATTTTTTGGAATTACTAATATTGTATGCCGCTGAGGAAGAATTACGGCGTCCTATGCATTCGATGAAATTTCATAATTTCAAATTTTTTCACCTGATTGAACATTGCAGTCATGGTTTAAAGTAGGATGATTATATCCCAGCTTGTCCGTTCGCATTTATTCATATGTCCCCACGCATCATGCGTTTCAGCACTTTCCAATTTCCTCCCATTTAACCTGTCAAAATTTAACAGCGTTATAGTTCTCTCATTATCTTTTAAAACTCAACATAAGAACGAATAATAGAATCTCCTATCCTACTGCATTAGCGGACACATACGTTATCAGTCTTTATATAATTTTATTTGATGAATGCTCTCACCTACGGTTTTTATGAATCAAATCCATCCTTGAAAGCCCCGTACACAACAACTTAACTTAACTTGGTTTAACTTGGCGCGACTTAGGAGTAGAGTCCGTGAGAAAGCAACACACTGGTTCACAACAACTTAAAGAGGCCTAACTCGACTTGGTGTAGTCTTGGAGTTAAGCATTTCTCAACTTTCTCTTAATTCTAGCCAATAGCAAGGCCTGGTTTACTATCGATAGTGCGGAAGTAAACGATTGCTACCATTGGTATAAGATACATTGGTTACGCTGTTTGGGTTGTATGAGGAGGCTTTGTGGAAGGAAGAAATAGCCAAATATTCGTATTTTGTGTAGGATGAATACTGAAAGGTTAAGCCAAGTTAAGTTTTTGTGAACGGGGCTTAACTCTTTCCCCAGAGTTCAGATTGCGGTATCATGTAGGAAACGCCATATCAGCATTTTTGCATTGTGCTTTGATTAGGCTGTGTGTCATTGGTTCTTTTTTCTTTTTTACCCCTCTGTATGTATCACTCTTTTGACGTTCTTACCGACAAACTGCTTATGTTCTTCCTAGTTACTCTACGAAGAATAAAGTTTGTAAATAAGAGTTAAATTATTTCGTACTGCCATGAAGAATAATCAAATTTAGCATAACTACTTTAAGCATCATTTGACGTTTTATTGTTTACCATCAATTTACATTCTAATTTCACCCAAACGACAATTTTTTCCCAGAAATAATGACACGCCCAAACATCCTCCAAACCATCAAATATAATTCACAAAACTGTCTTTCATTTCACAGGAATTAATCAAGTCGCGATTTTAGGACAAAACGCCTTTTCCAACAGCAATAAAAATTTCCTATAAAGAGAGAAAAAATTATAAAATAGATAGGATACCTTTCATACCGTCTTATTAAATCTGAACCTCTGGAAATTGTCTTCGGAGTGCTAGGAAAGTCCCGGAGAGAGCTATAAACGGCTGACTACCACAGGGTAGAAAGTTTGTAAGTGTGGGACACATTGATTACCATAACGTGAAGACAGCGTTGAAGTCCTACAGAACTTCCTCTGACAATAACTCGAAATTGAACCATGCTGTTTCTTCCCCTAGGGCACCTTGAAAGAGGAACCTACGCAGGAGACTTGGAACTTTATTGGAACTTTATAGAGTTCTATTCAAGTAGTCGTACCGTTGAACTATTTGAAGACGCGTCTTTCTCCTTGAGAAGATCACTTAAGTAATCCTGACTTTAAGGCTGAAAATAAGATCCCAAATCACAAGAATCTTGCGACTTATATATATATTTTTATTTCGAGTGGATTCCATAGAATCAGGCCTAATTTGGTAGAAATGATGAATATCCATAGTGAACACTAAAAATATTTGTTTTTTCCCCCCGAGTATTTGGTAATAATTGGTTGGAATCTAACAGCGGATTATTCATTGGAGTCAAAACGGAACGGTTTGCCAGTTAGTTAAAAAATATCCTAAACCCAAACAATCAACTAATAGAATACTTAAATGAATTGATTTATAAATAAAAAATAAAATCATTTCATTTATTTACATAACACTCAGCGTGCTCTGACCATGATCATCCCCCTTATGAACTCACAAGAATAGTTATTCTTTAGCCCTGAAGAAGCAAAGATTATGCTGCATAACATCTGCAAGATACAATTTAACTGCTTTCCCGCAACCAATCCTCCAGGTGAATCGTATTGATACGTAAAAAGTGGTCAAAACCAATTTAAATTGAAAACGCAAAGTTATGGCTTGGCTATGGCTATAATTTTCTTTAGATTTCTCTGTTATTTTATTCGAGCCCATTTTTACGATTGAAAGGAATAGAGGACTAAGTCTTGATAACATTAGTAGTCATCTACGAGATACGTTAATGTGTAAGCTCGGGACATGAACACATTGATTAATATGGATAATCATGCAAATAAAGTGTATTGTTTGTGTCTATTTAATAGCCCTCCATAATGTATAAAATCGATGAAAGTTTAAGCGAAGTTTTAAAACCTTATGTACCTCACTCCAGATGTTAATATTGTTAATAATTCAGATACAGCGATTTCGCGACTGATTATTTGATTCATTTTTATTTAGTTGAGATATTTCCCATTGCTATCGGGAAGATATGCCACCAAAATATAAATCACTATTTGCAGTTTTCATATGAACACACACGTTATCCTTTCTCCGTCAATTGCGGCGCCAATTTTCCTTCGAGACGTGGGAAAATTCAGATGGAAACACGTCCATAAGGTGTGGAAAAGCCTGCAGGTGAACTTCTTCTCCTTCGCCGCATGAGAAAACGACGCCCGCCCCTTCACTTCTCTCCCCTATACGTCCCTCCTCGGGAAGAGCACGTTTTAACTTCTGATGAGCCTATCTCATCCCGTCACCCTAGAAAATCCTCTCGAGGTGCCATCATTCTGGCCGTACTCCAACCTCCCGACAACACCCTCAAGGTGAGACTCTTGAATTACACCCCCAGGGCCGAAAACCGCCTTCCCCCCCAAGTGTCCCGCGATCAAACTCACCCCCCGCCGCCATCAAGTTTACACATTCATCCCACTTTCTTAGAAATCCCGTCACTTCTCTCCCGTCCTACTCCTTGTCAATGCCTCAACCTTCCTGCGCCTTACTTCACTTCTCCCGGTGTGTTTCTTCACACGGTTTCCTTGTATTCTTTTCCATTCCTTTCTCATGCACTTCTCTTACCCTCTTCACGTCATCCGTCTTGACTATTGCCTTGCTCCTTCTCGTGTCCAAAATAGAAATGAAGGTAACTCAATTACCATCTTGGCAGTTCGATTTCATATTTTTTGTTCCAATTCGTTGCACACGCTGTTCATTGGTTGGGAAATGCTGGCATGAGTCCAGGTTTGATTTTCTCCAGATTCAGTTTTTAAACTTCGAATAGGCAGTCTGAAATTCTCAGTGCATCTTCAAAGCACTTGATTTGTCGTGGTTTTTACCCCTTACTTACATGTAAAGGGTCAACAAAAATCAAATTTCCATACAAACGCTTCTACACTTTTTTCCCCAAAACCTTACAAGTGAAGTGGATAATGATGTCGAACGAGAATTTCTATGGTGTTACCCAAAAAGTGATCAGCTAACATAGCTATTTTCATTTGGTGTGCTGTTTTGTAAATTTTAAAGTTTTTTTTATATCTTCTTGTTATGATATCACAAAATGGCTAACACTTTTCAGTCGAAATTTCATATTAAATTGTAACTATGAATAGGTATTTCGTGGAAACCAGCGAAATGACTATGACAGAATTTTTGACGATTTTTATGTTACATGATTAGAACTTGTAACATCGATCAAATTGTTGTAAATAAATTTGATTTCCTTATGACGAATCGTGGCTGAGGCTCACGAGTCTGGAACTAGACAAATCGATTTGGGGTTTCACAGTGCAAGTAGATCAGATCCTGACGATTTGTATTGCATTCTCAAGCTGTGCTTTTCAAATAATTACTGCAAGTATAATAAATAGGTTTTGTGAATATGATTGACATGTTTGATCATTGGATTACCATGAAATCCCAAATCGGGATACACAGCCTCCTATTTCATGATAAATGAAGGAACAATGCTTATTTAGTTTTCAGATGAATGTCCCCTGATAAAAAAAGTTATTTTTGGGCGAATGAAGCATATAAATAACAATAATTTACAGGAAATTTCCTAAACCAGTATTTTGTTGTAATAAATACTCTTTAAGTTCGAGAAAATTGCCTTGTTGCATAGTAACTCAAGAAATATTGTACAAAGGAATTCTCAAACAAGTAAACTACACCGGTATTTGGAGGCGGATAGTATATTGGTTCGCATCTGCAGCACACGCACTTGGTTGTACCTAATTTTATGAGTTCGTATAAATTAAGTCATCAGATAAAAATAAGAAGAACACCGTATTTTTCTTGAGTTTGTTTTGACACAGAGCTCGGATGCGTGCTCTGGGTCGCTTAATTAAGGATGATGAGCTTTGCCCTCGAAAGGTTTTTCCTCACGAGCTAAAATCTACCTTGTATGCTTTTACGAGGTTTCTGTTTTTTCTCTCCTCTTTTCCGTTCTGCCTTGTCAAAATTGCTCGTCTTTTGTTTCAGGTTAGCGTTTTCAAGATTAACCGTTTACGAAGAGGAGAAAAAAGAGAGGTGCCCCCGGTTTTCGTGTCCCCAAAGTATCCTCCTACTTTTTCCCGTCTGTAAGGTTATTTTGAGGCCTCTTGTTTTATTCTTTGTTCTAACAATACGCCTGGAGACATTTTCCTTCACTCTGCCTTCTCTGTTTGCATTTTTCTCAAAACATCCCCGTGGGCGCCTTCAATATTGCGTGTGTTTGGTCATGACGGGGCAGCGGAGTCCAAGTTTTATGACTTTTTGGGATTAGTGTTTATTCGTTATTTATTAATATCAACTGCCACTGGCAATTATTATAGACCTACTCTTTGGAAACTCATTTTCATTCGAAAGTACTTTCAAAATATAATGCGAGACATTCAACTGAAAAGATTGGCATCACATTTGACGACTTTTTGTCCCCGGAATACGCCAATACTAATTTGCGCTTTAACCAGTTGCGGTCAGACAGATATTCAACCCCACTTATGACTGAAATGTCTCGGAGATAGCCTGAATAGGAATTTGCAAAAGGGATAATTGGTGATATTTCAACGTAATGTTACTGGAGAGAATGCTTATTGAGGAAAATTTCTTAAAAATGTCTTCCTGAATTGTGCTGAATTCGACTTTGGGTACAGTCCATGCACAAGAACTTAAACAGCAACATATGAGCGTAATGGTAACAATGAAGTAAAATCTCGCATAGTCAGAAAAGTCAAGACCTTGTCATAGATAAGGCTCCTCTAGTATACTGTTTCTGGATATTAGAGGTCGTTTGTGTGATATCACCACCGGCAAAAGTAGCGGAAATGTTGTATTAAAGTATTAAGCTTTACTGACAAGTATTGCAGTTGAAGTCAATGCAATCTGGTGAATAATTGATCTATGTATAGCAATAGACTTCTGAATACTACTCCGCATTTATAGCAGGACATTAATATTAAAGTACTATGTTGAACCTCATTGGCAGCTCGCAGACAAAGGGACCAGAAAAGATGAAAGCAATTCGACCAGGAATGATGAAGCTTATTCCTTCGTAGATATATTAAGCGTAGAAATAAACTTAATAATAAGGTTTAAATATGCCGACACACAAATAAGGACTCTTCAGGAAGAAGAGTAGCCACTGAAAAACAAGGATGGATGGCTTAGATATGTGGCTAAAAATATTGAACAATGACAATAACGAAAGTACATGTGTATTGAGAAAAATAAGTTTTTTATGTTTTTAACACTAGAACCCCCGGGGTTGGATGCTCCCCTACACGCCCCATGTGGGTCAAAATGACCCATGGGTGGTTTTGTATAATATTGTCGTGATTTTATGCCTTTTTTTAGATATTTTGTTTTTTCCTGGATTATATTTACTCTCTTCGAAATCCAGGATTATATTCCTATGATGTATTGTTGTTAAAAACCTTGAAAACAATTTTTTCATACTCTATATTTTGAAGAAATGTCAAACAACGTGAGTTATATCAAGTAAGTATTATTTTTGATGTCATGAATATTGAATTAAACAAACAGAATACTTAGTGTTTAATCGTCATATGCAAGTTTCACAATATAGTTCAACTTATAACATTGTATTTCGACACAATTCTCCAAGCTTGATGCGGTAAAATAAGACTCGTTTTGACTCGTGAAAAAACTTATATCCATGAATTATTTCTATAGCTATATTGATGGGTTCATCTGCTAATAAGCATAAAATTATTTTAACTCGTGAAATAACTTATTTCCATGAATTATTTCTATAGCTATATTGATGGGTTCATCTGCTAATAAGCATGAAATTATTGTAACTCCAGACTTCTTCGTCCTTCACGTGTGCGTCCACCGAGGCGATCTGCTTTTGATTGTGCATCGGGAGGATTACGTGTTATTCCTGCAATAAGTCATAAGTATAGTGATCCGCTAGAGCGTAACCCTTCGCTAGCAATGATTACTGACTCTGAGACAGGTATACTAACTGCAAGACAGAGCAAGGTTTTCCTTCTGCACTCTAATGATCCTATAATACGATGCCTTCAGGGCGACAGAGTGGAGTCAAGCAGAATTGCAATAGCACCTGCCGCACTGGGTGGCGCCGCGAAGGAATTATGCAAGATGGTCGACCATCCGCGAGTCTTTTATGATCGGCGCCACCCTATCACAGAGCACTATAAAATACCACGCATACGGGGTAGCCATTTAGTCTGGTACTCAATTGTCACTTGCCTGGGCAACTGAAAAACGAGAATGACAATGAATCTTTCATTCGTCTCGTACAGCAATTGAGTTCATTGTATAGTTTTTTGTCTTTCTTTCTAAAAGTGATACAATTGTCTTCCAACCTCGAGCAAAATTCATTTATATTTTTCAGATGAGGTGACAAAGATGAATGCAGATGGTAACATCATAAAACATGATTTATGCTAAAAAAATGTCCAAGGAAAGTTTAACAATGTACAATTTATTAATGTTAGGACTAAAATTAACACGTATTTATACAATTTCAGAAAGTAAAATTTTTAGTGGCACTTAAATGAAGTAAATCCGTTAAAACGCCCTGTGGGTGAAAATGACCCACGTGGGGCTTCGAGGGTAAAGTATATTCTTTTCGGAAACTATACTAGATAGAAAAATTTCGGCTACAGTACGTTAGAACTTCCTAAATAAATAAAAGTCACGGAAGCATTTCTTTTTCCTATAAAACAGCTTGAATGGGAGAAAGAAATGTCATTTTGACCCACGCGGGGCTTCTAGTGTTAATATATGAAATATGCCGTCGTAAAAATCATAGTTATATTGTAAGCCGTTGCATTTCATTTAAAAAAGTTTTTAATTTTATCTTTGTGTATTTTTTTGTTCTGAGACATTATGAAAAAAAATCAATCACAAAATTGCGAGAAACGCAATATTTCATTCTCCCGCGGCTAAAAAAACGGATGGTTATTTTGCAAAACAATTGTACAGAGCCAACGATGTAGTCGAATAAATACTGCAAATCCTGGAAATTTATTTGAAAGCATAGTTTTCTATCGAATCCTATGTTTTTTTACTCAAGCTGATGTCTTAGGATGGAGATCGATTTCCCCTTTCCCCACGTTAGATCCACTCCTGTCCCTTTTAAAAATTATGCATATGACATTAACCTGGAGTAATAGTTGAACCTAGGGTGTTTATCTTGCCGAGTGCAGGGTGAAAAATTCTACGAAACCTATTTTTCCAGGGTAATGATTTGGAGGAACTATATTTGAGCCAGTACATGCGTGGCATTCCAAAAGTGGGATTCACGAAAGATAATTGGGCTTCACAGAAGACTCATCTCGTGAGTTAAAATTACATGAAATGTTCCTCGGCAGGATAAGTTTTCTATGGGTAAGAATTTTAATCTCAGCGGAAAATGATCAGTTTTATAGGTAATAAATAAATTACAGAGACCAATAATGCTCATGTGACTCAAATTTTAATCACTTCATAGGCATCTCAGAGATTTCTACGAATTATTTGTACAGTTTGAGTACTTAATATGGAAACCAAGTATAGGTAATGGCCGAGAGACAGATGATATCTTTAGTAAATATTTGCAGTTCTATATAATTTCATGATAGTATCTTCCTTATCCTATTGTTGGACGAGACCATTAAATCCTCTGCTATGGAATTTTACTATTTATTATGGAGTGAGATAAGATATTACGAAGAGAATACTTACCTGAAAAATATTTTCTCCCCTTATATTATCTTCTTATAAGGCTGAGCGTAGATTGGAGCCTTTTGAGACGTTGATATGGAGGCAGAAGGAAGAGAGAAGCTGAATGGGGTGAGGATGCTGGACAAAGAAGTGTTAGTTAAGATAGGGGAGAGAGGAAATTGCCGGGAAAATTTGATTTAGTCAAAAATAGCAGATGAAGGGAATATTGAGTCTTAGTGGAATGTTGACTTATGCACTAGAGGGAAAACTCAAGGTAAGCACAGAAGAGGGAGCCGAAGGGACGGTATTGAAATATGAGATGATGAAGAGGAAGAATTCGTGTTGTAAACGGATGAAGACGGACGATGTGGTTCAAACTACTCAACTGCATATAGTATTTTTAACGAGGAACGTACAAATACAGCAAAATTTCACCATCAGAAGTTGATTATGTTGATGTTGAGCCTGGTGAGAATAGTTTCCCATGGATTATTGTAGTAATTGGAGGCACGGGTTAGCCTAATTCCTAAGAAACTTTGTGATTCGATTCCAACTATATGCTACCACATTCCCTTCATTTAATCTTCTCATGGCATTTCTGTTGACGATAGCCGTATATAAATCGGATTCCTTCATGCAAATATTCAAGAAAATAGTTTTAATTCCTTGGCCTTTACGCTACATATGAGTACTATCTTGAATAAGTATATTATATTAATATAACATTGCCCTACTTAGTTTGACTATTTGTATCTGAGAGGATATTTACCATCGACAGACCAATTCCTGAATTATATGGTTCAATACTATTATTAATTGATAATTATCAAGAATTTAACATCAAATAACAAAATGGCTAAGTTATACCATGATAAATATTTTTTCTGACAAAACAGTAGGCTAAATCATATCTTAAATTGAATTTGCGGAAAGGATTTTACCTTTGGCATCTCCAGGAATTAGATCTTCAGAACTCGGCAACCATACCCAACGCTTGTCTTACGCTGCCATCGAAAACAAAAATGAACAATGCTGCGCCGGAAAAATGTATAAATAAAAAAGATAAATAGAAAAAATCTTGAATCTTTATTCTCACTGGCGTTCTTTTTTTACTATTAAAGGGCCACATTTTATTTCCGCTTATATTTGGACGGCTTTTCCATCCCTGTTTACTTATTTCTGTTCTCCGAATGCTCATCCTCAGATGTCCTCACCCCTGTTTTTCTCTATTCTCCAAGCATACCCTAACCAACCCCCTATGTGACTGGCTCTCTGGAAACAAACCCTTCTTTCCCCATCCCCTTCTCCTTTGCGAGTGCCTTACTAAACCCCCAGGAGACACCAGAAACCCACCCAACATAGTAAAGCGGTATGGACTCTTTTTTTCTTATTTCCTCAGCCCCCACCTCGAAACCAAGACTCCTCCACAACCCTCTTTACCAGCGATTGTGCCCGCATTCAAAAATCCTTAGGTATGCGCACTTTATTTGCTCTGGTGTGTCTTTGTACCGATCTCCTCCCCACTCCAAACAAGCAGAACTCTTTGTTTCTCTTTCCCCGCGTTATTTTCCAGGCCAGTTCCTTTCTTTTTATGATACCCCTCGCCTTGAGCACACACATTCCCATATATAGTCTATCCGGGTGGGATTTCACTCCCGTCTACTCCCGAGAAATTACACAGCCCTTCGTTCCCGAGACCCGAAGACTGCTTGACGGGGAATCGGTGATCAGCACTTATATATCAAAATATTGATTATATACTGCTCTAATCTCCCATTATATACCTAAGCTGATTATAGCTATTGCAGCGGGAAACTTGTACTTTATATAAACCATTTAACTAGAAAGTTATCAGTTTAATTGTACTCATCAATTCGAATTTCTGTATCCCTCACAGATTGTCTGACATATTCAATCCATTTCCTTCTTCAGAGATTCATCCAATTCATCTCTTCTTCAAGCGTTACTGTTTCATGAGGAAGTTTTACATCAGTTAGTTTCCAAGTTTTCACGTTGGCGGAGTCAAAGCTATATTTTATCTCTTCAAAGAAGAGGACACAATTGAATATCACTCGCAAAAGTTCATTGCCCATATGCGGAATGAAGTAATCGTAAAGATAATGGCGAAATAATTTACTATTTATTAAATGCACCACTCTGCATTGAACTAAATTAACATGCGTGAATCTAAAACGTGCATTTTTATCCCACAATCTGAGAATTATTTGTGACTTGATAAGTTTATCATAATGTTCTTATAAAAAAATCTTTCTCTGAGAGACGGATAAAGTTATAAATGACGAAGTATACGGAGGAGAAAAGGACCTTGTGAAACCCTATGTATGGACAAACAACTAGAAGGATTGGTTGCATCACGCACATTAGTTTTGTGAAGAGTATAATTGATGGAAAATAGAGGGAATATTCCCTAAAATAGGGCCAATAATACTGACCAAATAAACAGAGAAATGCATAACAAGCACTAGGGAACATGATCTTTGAAGAGAGCTGCCGCACAACATTCCTGGGCAAACGGCTTTTATTTTATGGCAAAGTGCCGTAGCTTTTGGAACCTATCATGACAAATAAGCATTTATTCATAATGGGGCCACATCAAAGGAATCAATATGTGGCCATAGTTCATGAAAGTGCTTTTATACTGAAAATGATTTCACTTTCATCATTATAAAACCTGAAATTAACCAGGGACCAAATTAAAAGCAACTATTTACCTTACCCGAATAAACTAGAATTTTCTCTTTTTTTGGAATATCTTAATCATCATAGTCAATTTAGCGGTTTGAGTTTAGGGTGATATGTGCAGAGGACTCCATGTTCAGTACTCTGTCCGTCGGATAAACCGTTGAACCTTGGCATCTTTCGCAATGAGTAAGCAAATTTTGACAACGCGCCGGAGTCCTCATCTCACTATCAATTCCTTAAGCTTTCCTCCTTCAGGCAACCAATCGTCCATGGCGCAAATGAAAGTAGCGCCTGGTCATCTATCCAAATTAACTATTTGTTATTAACTGTGAAGATAATTATCACCGATGACGAATTGAATAAAAATGCTGATTCAGTGGATTACGTATAATTTGCGGAAAACACGATCTCCAGGTTTCTTAATTTCCGACTATTCAGTAAATATCGGGAATTATGATACACTCCCGATTTTTATTCCAAAAAATTCCAGACTTGACGGAACTTTGCTAACTCTCCCGGTTTTTTGGCCCCTATAGTTCCATAAATGTCGGTAATTTTCAAATCTCCCGGTTTTTCATTCCCGAGAGTCCCAGGAATGTCGGGACTTTGGAAACCCTTTCCAGTTCCATTCGGATTTTGCAAAGCTCTTTTCTCCCGCTCCTCCCTGCCATCGCTATGTTGAGCCCATTCCACAGCTAACGCACCCAGCCACCCACTCCCATTTCCCTCCCCCTCTCTCTTTCCCCCACACTACTATACACTGCTGCTAAAAGCCATTTGTCTTCTCTTCCCGTCTCATGCCCATCTTCCTTATCCCCTGCCCCCGCACATGCATACTCACTCCACTTTTCCACCCACTCTCATCCCCCAACTCGCACACTCTCTCTCTCAGCCAGTCCTTTTTAAAGTCGAGATTTCTCCCTCGCCTACCATATATAAGATAAATTCTCTCTCTCTCTTTCCTTCTTCCCAAGGAGATTTCCTTTCCCTCCCATCTCGCGGATCCTCTCTCTCCCCCCCCCCAATCCCGGCGGCCCCGCTCCCCCCCTCTCAAACGGCGTTGCATCCCGGGCGTAATCTCTCCTCTTCGCGCTTCACATCTTTCACTCCGTCGTACACTCGTTCCCGTTGTCTTTTTTACGACCTTTGCCCTCTTTCTCTTTTCCTTATTTCCTCTCTCTCTCTCCATTCTCTCGCATTACGTGCACTTCACTTCGACCTCATCACCCATCTCGTCCTTTTCCCAACTCACTCACTGTTTCTCTTCACAAAATTGGATGATCTACTGCAGCACGTCTGTAACAAAGCAAAGTGAATGCATACAAAGTCCTCTCCATGCGCGTTAGTGAACACTAGAGGTAAAGAACTTTGCGGCATGCCTATTAGTACCGACAGGGGTTAATTTGAGCCTTTAGAAGTATTTTGTCCTTAGTACCCATCTAAATTCAACAGATTCAGGCGAGATATCGTGGAAGTTCTTCATAATGCAAGAGAAACAATTGCACTTTTCCACAAAATTTTTTTAATGCGTACAACGCGTCTCGGCTCACAGAGCCATCATCAGGTACAAGACCGTCTTGTACCTGATGATGGCTCTGTGAGCCGAAACGCGTTGTACGCATTAAAACAATTTTGTGGAAAAGTGCAATTGTTTCTCTTACATTAGTACCCACCTCTTTATTTTCCCCACTCACTCACTGTTTCTCTCCACAAAGTTGGATGGTCTAGTGCAGCACGTCTGTAACAAAGCAACGTGAATGCATAAAAATTCCTCTCCATGCACGTTGCTGAACACTCGAAGTATAGGACTTTGCGACACACCTATTTGTACCGACAGGGGTTATTTTGAGCCCTTAGAAGTATTTTGTGTCCTTTAGGAATTTGTTGCTGAACACTAGAAGTATAGGACTTTGCGGCAAACCTATTTGTACCGACAGGGGTTAATTTGAGCCCTTAGAAGTATTTTGTGTCCTTTAGGAATTTGTGACTTTTTATTGACATAAGACGCGAGTTGCTTCGAAAATATCTATTTTTTCTGTAGCCTTGAGAATGGGTAACGAGTCGGAACCCGAAACGTCGGCTGACTATGAATTTCTTACCCGGTGGCGAGGCCGAGAATTTACACAAATCTATTTTTCTGTGGCATATAATTTTTTACGAATGAAAGTTTATTCCTACGAACTAAAATTTGTCATTTCAAATGAAACAATATTTTTGGTAACTTTGTGGTATATTTCCATAGCCATATTTAATTTTAACTTTTACCACACCACAGGGTAAAACATCAAAACACGACCCGGGTTTAAATTCATTAGTTTCATCATAAGGTGCAACCAAGGGTTGGAAACTCTAATATATGTGGAAAAAAGTGGGGGGGTGGAAGAAAGGAGAAAATGGGGGAGAAGATAGTTCTCGACCTTTGGTGCATTTGATGATAATACTAATGTATTGAAACACGTTATGTTTTCATATTTTATCTCTGTGGTTTAGCAATGATTACAATTAAATATTTCCATTTCAACATATAGGATGTTGCGCATGAGGATTTCGACCCAGGACTTCTGTCCCAAGTCCAAGTCCTAATGCAAATTCTGGGTCTGCCTAGTCTTCATGCAGCGACATCAGGCTTGAGTATCCCTGCCCACGTCTACCTACAGAGTCGTTTGTAATACCACAATATATGACAATAAAACTATATTTTCAATGGCACAACTGGACTAAAACATGGAAGAAATGGTCTGGGGTCAAATGACTCCTCTGGTGCTAAACGGTAGAAGGTTATGTACATTAAACACTATTGGTGCTATAATTTTTAAATTTAACACCATATTTCCAAACATTGCATTTAACAAATGATGTGGTACAAAGTCACTCGCACGGGTGCATATACACCAGGGTTGAAATTCGCTACGAAAAAATCATTTGACTTGACCTGGATTCGCGAATTCGTTTCGGAATTTCGGAATTCGTTTATGCGAACATCTAGTTCGCATAAACCCCCCTCGACATTCGCCTTGAACGAAGATGGCTTGGTGGTGTAACTGGCTAACACACCTGACCGTTAATTGGGAGATCCGGGTTCGAATCCCGGTCAAGTCAAGTGATTTTTTCATAGCGAATTTCAACCCTGGTGTTAACACCATATTTTCCAGTTTGAATAAATAAAAATTGAGAAACATGCAATAGCTGAGACGATTCAGTTGAAAGTAATGGAGTGTCTAATATAAAAAGGGGGCAAAATGACCCCTCTGGTATACATTTACTGTTAACCTACATGCCCGTAAAGACGAATGAATTTTTTTGTCACGCATGCAGATCCTAAGTTCTATTCCGACAGTGGAAAACGTGCCTACCATATGTTCAAATGAGCATAAAAATTATTCTTAGCGTTACATTATGCGACAACTAGTCCTAATTCCTCACCAACTTGATAGGTTATGACGTAATAATAAATTTCCGTAAAATTAACTAGGACTGTTGGCTTCGTAACGTGACCTTCATCGTAAAACTATAAAGAAAAGCATTAGGATTCATACAAAAACTATTAGCCCCTATTCAATAAATTATTCGCTTATAATGAAGTTGATAAAATTATAGTAAGGTACTGAAATAAAGAATATTTTTAATTTGTCTATAGCTTCCGAGACCAAATTTATAAAAACAATTCCTACAAATAAGTAAAAATATCACGTCAATTCCTTCGTATTTTGTAATTAGGCTCCGGGTAATTTGATGACAATATTGAAAATTCTTTCCTACCCAGCCATTCAGCCATTTGCCACCCTTTCGGCGCATGCGCAGCTTCTTTCATTAGTTCTTTAAGTTCCCCTTAGAAAGAATTAAAATTATTTAGCGACAATTTTTTTTTTATTTATTTTAATTTTTTTTAATTTAAAATTTTATATAAATAAAAATTTTAATTTAAAATATAAATAAAAAATATAAAATAAAATTAAAATATAAAAAAATATAAATAAAAATTTTAATTTAAAAAAATTTATTTTAATACTCGTCAGTAACAGGCGCGATTAGACTTAAAAACAACGTCCGCCGAAGGTCACACAATTTTTATAACTGAGACGACGGCATTTAACTCAGCGTCTCTAGAAAGAGGGTTTTTTGCATGTGAGACAACTTTCATGCATGAAACCCAAGATCGCGAGACTGATTTCCTAGTGACGCTTGAAAGACAATAATGCCAATCCAAGGACATAGGAGGAGAGGGAATAGGACCTAAAGGAGGGAGGAGGACCCAAAGGACGAACCCGCCACCACGCAGGTTTCTGAGGCTTAGAGAAGGTATTAACATCCTATTTAAGTTATAGATCGACTTAATTATTTCCTACGATGACTTATGGAACTGTATTTAAAGCTCAAAACTAACAAATAAAGATACACTAGAACCCGGAAGCCATTTCAAAGAGTATGATAGGCGTGACAGTATATTTATTTTAAAAAAAATTGTTCATATACAGCAATAGCGCCAATTTAGTGTAAACATATAACAAAAAACAAGAAAGAGGACAAAAACACAATAACAGCATAAAAATAAGCAACGAGAGCCCAACATGGAAAGGGGAAATATTTAATTTGTTGACAGGTGGGATATCGCTTGGGTGGTGAAATAGTTACATGGTAAATAAAAAGGGTCGACAGTGTGGGGGAGTGAATTTAGAAGGGATGGGAGGCGAAATAAAGGTGAGCGCTTGGTGAGAGATATCCTTGGAATAGGCAGATGGAGTAGAGTATGAGTGCGGGTGGATCAAGTTGGTATCCTGAAGTTGAAGAGAGAAAGCAGTTCAGGGCAATCAATGGTCGAGTTAAGGGTATTGTGGAGAAGTTTTAAATTCATTTTAAGTCTGTGGTTTTCGAGGTTAGAAATGGAAAGAGAGGACAGCACAGCGTTTGAGGACATATTACGGAAATGTGGGACTCTGTGCTTGACTATTTTGGCAAAGAAGTGAGAGATGCAATCGAGGGATTTTAGATTTGTTGGGGCTGACATAGACCACATTGGGGAACAATATGATACTATGGGAAGGACAATTGTTGAGTAGTAGGAATGGAGTGCTATTGGATCTTTAATTTCTGTGAAGCGGTAAAGAAGGCCTAATAGGGACATCGCTTTATTTTTTACAGTCTGAATGTGGTTGGAGTAATTTAGCTTTTGATCGGTTAAAACGCCTAGGTCTTTCATGGTTGTCACTTTGTTTAAGGGAGTTGAGTTTATTGTGTAGTTGAAAGTCAGGGGTTTTGTTTTCAGAGCAAGAGTCATGATGATGATTTTCCAGGGTTTAGGTTAAGTTTCCAGGTATCGCACCACAGGGAAGTTTGATTTAAGGCAAGTTGAAGTAGAATACAGTCAGAAGTATTATTAATTTGCTTGTAAATCTTGCAATCATCAGCCTAGAAAAGGCAATGAACTTGGAAGGAAAGGAGCTGAGAAGGAAGATCATTAATGAATAAATTGAATAGATATGGCCCGAGGACACTATGACGATATGTGCATGTCTAGTGTAGAATGACCCCGTGCCACAAACCCTGAAGGTGATTTTCAGGGAGTAGTTCAAGTAGAACAATGCATGTAGAATGGGCATTAATTTGGGGGCTAGAAATTTAGATCTACAATCCGATGGCCATAGATCGGATTGCGGTAATGAACAGATTTTTAAACACAGTTTTTTAAATCGATACTATGGATTTCAGAATGTATTCCTGAGAATAATAATACATACATTCATGAAAAATTGCTAATATTATCCGGGCTAGATTACATGGTAAATACCATGGTACAATAAACAATGAGACCCGCTCCCTGTTTCACTTCCCAGTATTTTACCACACACCACAAAAACAATACTCTAAATTACCCAAACAGAACATAAATAAACGCCATTTGCATCAGATTACGATATTTCAAAACTACTCTGCAACACTTTATGCTCATCACCTCCACACAACATAGAAATTTACAAATATTAACACCATCAAGAATGTGAAGAACCAAATACCCGTCTTTCAGGTTAAATCAATCAGTCCAGCAAACATCCTTACAACCAGCAAACCTTCTTGTGTTGAAAGTTAAGTGCAAGGCTCCGTGCATGCACCTCCTCTCCTCTGACGCGTCCGTACCTTCTCGGCCGTACCAAACGGCACCTCGTGCGTCGTGGCGACACCCCGTGGTCCCTGCGTACTCTCGCGACCGTGGACCTGTCGATGCTGTTCCCCCTTACTATTCCCGCCCCCAAAAAACTCAGTAAAAAAAACTTTCCGTCGATAATCGTCCTCAATATTCGGATTAGCGTGGTTACTCGTGGCAGGCGGTCGACAAAATGTCAATTCCTATCTCCGCGTGGTTACTCGTTGCTAGCCATCTAAAGAATGAAAAACCCATCGGCTTGTCCGCCCCTCCATTTAGAGTAACTCGCTGCAGCCTATTGTTTTACTTCTGGAAATTTCTTGCGTGTTCAAGATTTCTACGTATTGTTAAACTAACATAGCATAAATAAATAAATAAAAAGTATACGCGGCCGGAACTTCCCAGCGCCCACCAAAAACATAGGGGAATGTGCCCTATTCATTATACTAAAACGTCTCGGAATACAGCATGAAACTATTGAAAATATATCATGCCATGAACAACACATCCACAGAACGAAAGCACGCCACACTGTAGTAAAACAAAGCACCCAACCGCCGAGAACGCGTCGAACATGCAGGTAAACATGTCCAGACCAGAATATGAGTACGTTGCAGTGTTAGGGCAAGGATTAGATTTTAAATTAACCCGTTGTAGCTGAATTCCACATGCATTAGCTCGGTGAAGTCATGCAAACCGGCTCATTAGACTAGAGAAACAAATCTCCATGGCACTGCCTATTTAGCATTGGATTATATCGACGATGTATTGGTCTTCACAATTCCTTTACTCGAAAAATGGGTCTACAAAGTGTTATACTAAATATTAACATTAACAGTTTCCGTAACCCAGTGGTGAGCAAACCTCAGTTCGCGAGCCACACGCGGCTCTTTGGCCCCTAGAGTATGGCTTTTCCACAAAATACCACGTGCGGGCGCGAGAGTTGTGAAGTGAAAGAAAATGTAGTGTCGAGGATTGAGAAAAGTATGTTGAGATGGTTCATAGAGAGGATAAACGAAATGAGATAGACGATAAAAGTATAAAAGACGAGTGTGGATGGAAAATTTGGAAGGAATCGACTTCAGTGGACGTACGTCAATCAGATTGAGGACGTTTTTAGCAAAGGCCAGCTTATGAGCACCCACATTAAGTTATAAAAAATATAAATATCTATATAGTTTTAGTTGAAAAAATTTGGCTCTCAAAAGAAATTTCTATCATTGTACTGTTGGTATTTGGCCCTGTTGTCTAATGAGTTTTCTGGCCATTGCCATAGCCCACCACTGATAACTACAGCTACTAGGAGCATGAGTCGGTGCAGACCAATGCAAAATTGACCACATTTGGAGTACTATAAGCGTACCTATCCATGGTATCAACCATTATTTTTAAACAATGCTGGAAGCACGATATGTTCGTGAATTCAAACTATTCTGATCGTACGTACCGCATATCCTTCATTCGATCGTCTAATATTACCAATTTGTGTCTAGGATTGATTGTTGACAAATTCAACTTGCAAAATTGAACACTTTGATGTTTTCATTAAAACTGCAAATGTAGGTGAGCAGTTTTAAATTCACATTCCTCATATGCTAAATGTGCATGTTTCCATTATGCATGGTAATGTGTATGTTTCCATTTTTTTACGCTCCCTTGAATGTCTCTGATTCCGTGATTATGTAAATGAATAACCTATGCTTGACCCAAGGGGGTCTGTATTGTCCCAGGATGATAAATCTTCTCTTTCTTCATCCCCTCCTCCACTCACTCCACAGCATCCCTTCCCAGAATTCGGCTCTCGTGTATCTCCTCTCCACAAATCCCGTCTACCCCACACCCCTGTAACTTGCCGAAGAGCGCACATAAAAAACTTCTCTCCCCAAGGGAAGTGACTCCTCGCGGAAATTGCGTGCGCTACCTGAATTTTCACAGACAAACATTCCGGCCGAACAAGAAGTGTTGAGCAGGTAGGGGGGAGGGAGAGAGGGAGAAGGATACGGGGCGGGGTGAAAAAAGTGCATTCATTAATAAAGAATTTATTCTTGCTTCACGGGGTGCTTACACCGTTCGTCTCCCTGTTTCTCCTCCCCTCCCTGCTCTAACTCACCGAGTGAGCCGACCCCCGAGAGATACCGCTGCAGGTCTTAACGGCCACTTCCGCGAGTCCACTCCACGGAAAGCCCTTTCCGCCCTTGCGACGAATGGGAACTACGTGATTTCAACATTTATCTTCGCGAAGATCCTTTTTTTTTAACTGTTCGGTGAATTAAAAAGGATTTTATGACACGAGTTGGAATACTATTACACGGCAGTAGTTCAGGACCTCCTGAATGAAACATGGTATGAGTATAAAAATGTCTAAACTGACTTTTTCACGTAACATGTAGTATGATGATCAGAAACGCAATATTTTCAATATACGGTCGGCATATACGGCAGTTTCATATAAAAATATGTTATGAATCACTATATAAATTTCCATTAGTCGACCTGATTTGTTATTCACAATCGTAGCTGTATAACTAGCTTTCCATCTCGATGACCTGGTCTAGAATACCGGCGCAGGAGTATCGTTGATTTTAAATCTCGATCATAGCTAGGTTGCAATGTCAATAGCGCTTCAAAAGTAAAATTCCGTTCTTTGAATAGATTTCGAACTGCAATCCCCTTGGCGCATTTTGTTGAGAGAAGTATAATTGCTGGGCTTCTCTTCCCTCTAACATTCCTTTATTTTACCGGTAATTCTTTCTTTTATCAACCAGCCTCCCTATCCATACCCGTAATAACACCATCGACCTCAGTTCTCGGTGGCCTCCCTTATGACTAACCAGCTTATTCATGAGCCCATATTTTGACAGCCCTCACACTCTACCATTACATCCTCAATCCTTCCTGGTAATTTTTCGAGTGCATTTCTCTTACTATCCTTTATTCAAGCGTCTGCATGTCTAAACATATCTACATTTCGTCCCTTCTTTGAGTTTTTTTGAACTCTTACTTCACAAATCTATTTTTTGGGACTGTTTTGTAATACACTCCGTCCATCAAATCTTCATGATTTTTTTTTACTTTATGCTGATTTTTACCTCCAAACTCTCAATAATATCCTTTTTTCTTTTACAACACACCTCTTACTGTCAATAAACATGTATAAGTGGTAAACGATCTCCAGTAAAAATACTCCACAAATCTAAGCATCAAATTCCTGTTGCAAGAATAAGTCTAATTGAATGAGAATAACATTTAAAGCATTTATTTACGCTAAATAAAAATACGATATCATAAAATTTGATCGACCTATCGAGTATACAAGTTTTATGGAAATTTTTTTTCAAAAGTGAAACAGGGCATTGAGATGAAACAAAAGCACGTGCCACATTTTATTAATGATTTTTAATATTTTTCTTGAAGGCTATAGAAAAGCTATAGAAAGGAAAAGATTAAACCTAATTTATCAGTAATAGAGGATCAGCATGAGAAAATAAACGAGATGAAAATTAGGGGATGGATGGAGAGGGTAAGTTTGTTTACTGAAAGTCGGATAAAAATTTTAGAGGAAGTGTTAAAATATGACGAAGGAGCAGAGAAATTTGCAAGAGGGACATGGAGAAAGAGGTAGTACAATGTTGATAAGGAGTGGTGGGATAAATAGAGGGAGCTGATCAATTTCCAAGAAAAGAATACATAATATACCCATATTTTAAAATGGATACGCAAATCCACAAATATTTCACTTAAATTCATACCATTTGATCCACTTTCCATGTATTTGGTCCCCATTGTAATTATAGCGAATTGAACTTAATAATCCATTGGAGAAAAAATTAAATGCCATGGGAAAATGGCAGTTTTTGGCATGTAACCTTAAAAAAAAATTAAATTGGTGAAGGAGGAAAAACGGTTGGCGTGGGAAAGTCGAGAGAGGAAAATTTGGGTAAAGAGGGAAAAATGAAGTGTAAAAGAGCTGTTGAAGAGATTGGTGGGGTGGAGTATCTTACATAAGAAGAGAGGATTTGAGAAAGAGAGGGTATTTTCAAAGCAATTCAATAGGAAGGAAGTATGCTTTGGGTGTGGTAAGAGCATTCTATAGAGGCGTAATTGGCTCAAGAATGGACCGATGGTCTGTGGGCGGGAGCCTAGGAAGGAACTGTCCTAGGGTCTTTCAGCGCTGGTGGAATATGAATAATAACAATGATATTGTGAAATTTCAATGGATGAACACTTTCACTTAACTGAAACAATTCAATGGCAAAACCTATTTGGCATTTTCACGATAAATCGTACATTCTCCTGTTTCTTTTTATTTTTTGCACTGCCACCCCACTCCCTCAGGATCTACGGTAGGAAATTACTTCCATCTATCGGTAGGACTCATCATCATTTAATACACACATTAACTATCCATATTTCCTTTTCCATGCCATTTTATCAAACTCTCCCATATATTAACGTGTTGCGGGACGGTTCACGGAGGTCAAAGGTGAATGCATTGATTTCCACTTTGATTGTGAATGCACAATTTCGCGTGAAGATAGCATTCAGAGTTTACACGATAGCGACGAAGCTGTGACGGATTCCCGAGGATTGCCATGCATAAAGTCGGATCCGGAATGCCAATGATATGAAATAATAATAATGGAAATGGCAGCTGAATCAACAACTGCAGCGAGTAAATCCAATGATTTCGCTACACAAGTGCCCAAAAAATGAATGAAGCAGCATCTCATTAGTTACTATGAAGCGCTCGAGTGATGATTGTCTCCACTTGAAGAAATTTTTATGGCTTAAAATCACTAAAAAAATCTTATTAGATAGTTGAAAAACTCTTCATTGTGAATCACACAACATTAATAAGCATGTAATTGACCGATTATCTGAGAATGGTTGGTAAAATTATGTGTGAAGCAGCTAAAAATACAACATTTCAATTAGAATGCTTACTTTTGTAATTGAATATACCTTGTAAAAATGTTCCTTATTTCAACTCAAAGATAAAAGAGACTCGAACATAGTCTTACAATGAAATTTTTCAAAAGAATCTTCAAGCTTCAACCACACTAACTTTCAACTAGATTTACAGAAAATTTGACAGTGAAAAGTGCACTATTTCTACTCAAAAAGTAGAAAGTTAAGCCACTAGCTTGAAAAAATTGAATTTATTTAATACTTCACTAGTTTTTAAGAACTAATAAGAATTATTACTTACAACCATACTTTAAAACTCCGCTTGTAAACTTTCTTCAAGTTTACAGGTGACGAGTAGTTTATTATTAAAAAAAAGTATTTTCTGAGAAAGTTAAACATTGAAATTTTGAGTGGTGACAATTCAGAGATACACGACATTTATATATTTTTTAATAAAATATTTTTTAGTTATTAACCATTGGTTTTCATCTGTTCCATTCGAGAACATTTTCGGGAGTTCGCCAGAGTTTTTAATTCTAGGATTGTTTTTCGGCAATGATTTCCACAGCGTTTCTTGGCCCCTTAAATCTATCAAGTAATGAAGGACTCTAACCACCATCATCATGAACTTTTTGGAGTGTCTACTTCTCAAATTAATGCATACACATTGCCTGGATGCATAAAAATAATGCTGGAATAAACAAACCACAGCGAGATGAGGCTTCCCAAAACTAATTTGGCAAAGCTTTGAAACAACACTTCTCTTGGCTCTCGCAATCTTCATCCAGGCTCTCATCGCCTTTCCCATTCCCTTGTACCCTTTGGCTGCCTCTCCCTCTCTCTCTTCAACTCCCTCCTTCAGTCATGTGAAGTGCCCAGAGCTAAAGTCGACGGATTCCACTACAACGAATTCCAAAATTACGTTCATACTTGGGGGAGCTTACATTTAAATCCGGGAATGGGAAAATTATACGATCAAGGGGAAAATTTTCCCAAAAATAATGGCTCATATTTGTTAAGGTCTTGAGATGAATTCATTGTAGACTAGAGGACTGGAGAGGAATTTCTTTACGCAAAGTGGGAACTAATTTTAACAGTCCAATGTGTCTGACAATGAGTCAACAATGCATGCATTTCTTTGCTGTTGGATTGCAGATATGTGAAGAGGAATGCACTGAACTGGATGAGATGAGAAAATGAGTCAAGGATTATTATTTTTACGACTTTCCTGATCTAATGGTCGCTTTACACGGTATATTTTATTGTACAAACGAATATATCATAGAATGTACATGAAACTAAATAGAAATAGAGCAGGTTCTATTTCCCGTTTAGTTATTTAGACAATCATACAATTTGCTACTTTACACGGTACAATTTCCCTCGTGCAAGAGTTCATACATTCGTCTGTACAATAAAATGCACCGTGTAAAGCGGGCTTGAGGAAAAGTAATGCATTTCTAGCAACAGCTCGTTCTATTTCTGGTATCGTACTCGCACTATAGTGACTTAAGTTGGAGCCACCTACTACGTTGGAAATATCACCGATGTCCTTAGAAGAAATTATTTGTTCTCCGTTTTCACCTATAAAATTTCTTCTCACACTTCTGCTTCGTTGATCTCTTTCGGGGTAAACATTGTCCGAAGAGCTTTTTTCTTACCATTAAGCCAAGGAAACTGCCTTGGATTTTAATGATTTCCTCAATTTTTCCTTATTCTTACCTCTTTTACAATCATATATTTACTCATGCTCGTTATTCCGTTTATCAGACTCTTAGTATCCCTTCTCAGTATTTTCCACCACATTCACCCATGACTTTATCGATCTACCCCTTCCTCTCACGCCATTTTGTGCTCCAAAATTTTTCTGATTAATTATTTAATTCTTATATATTCCATAAGCTTAGCCAAGTTAACATTGCAATTTCCCCAAAATTTACAAGAATACATCACAATCAACCTACTGAAAATGCAATAAAATTAGCAGTTTACCTACCAGAGTTAAATCTAAATTGAGAGTTCAATTCTAAATATAGCTGTGAAATAAAAGTGGTATATTTCGCAACAACATTTCATCATCGTGGTTCCTGTCCGATTGAATTCGCTGATAAAAAGTGTGAAATTTCAGTATGTTCCGCTGCAGCGCCAGACTGATCAAGCATGTCCCCAGTAAATCTCGCTTATTTATCCGCTAAGTTGAAAAGTAATAAAATTATGCAAGTGAAAAATTATGCTAGAAAGGAGTGATTTGGGCTATTCAGCATTGCAACTATAAATATCACTTATGTCGCTATTCTATGACAAAATGCAAACGGAATGATTATAATAGGAAACAACAACAGCTAGCGAAAGTGAAGCAAATAACAACCCACGTCTAAAATACAATCCCGGGAGAAGGTCTTATTTCCTCTTGCAGAGAGACCCTATTTCCTCCCGGACTCTTAATGTTTATCCTTCTCGCGCTCTCCAACCCCTCGCTCCCTCCATCATTCCAGCCATCCGCGTTCCTCTTGTCCCTCTTGCCCACGGCATTCGGGGGAGATATTTCAAAAGTGATGGATAGCCCAGAATCCAGCGCGCCTTAATTTTCCGTTTTTCATTCTGCTCCGTTCCACGACTCTTCCCTTGTCCGACGCTCTCGTAATGGCCTCGTGGGAGAGGGCGCCGAGGAGGGAAAGGAGCACTGTATCCATTTTTTCCCGCCTTCGGATGATTCAAGGCATTCGCGATAATGTAACATAAACCTAAGTAGTTACATGGAGTCAAGTCTATCGTAAGTGAATATCTATAAAGATGGATGATTTCAATGTTCTAAATGAAAAAAAAATATTATTACCTTAAACTTTGTTTAATGGTACCCCACAAATTTTATCCCCACGGGATTATCTATAAATATACCCTGCATTATCAATTCAACTGCAAGTTGCGCCATGAATAGGAGGAGAACGGTCAGAAAAAGTTAACAATTTACATACTTTGGTATATAATGGCTAATTCTATAAGCTAGTTGTACCGTGAAGATTTTTCTTTGCAGATTGGCCTCCGATATAGTAATTATTATGATAACATATTTTTTATTCCAACATTGGTGACACGCCTTTATCAATATATCATTTTATCAAATTTCCAATATGGAATTATTTACCTCCCTGGCTATAAGTCTTTTTGGGGTTATCATCTAGGCATATTTCAAGAGACAGACAATCATTTCTCTTATTTACAATTCAAACATGTGCCAAAAATTCACTGGCGCACAATTTAGATGTGTCAATGAAATTAACCAAAAAATTATCAAAGGTTCAAAAATGTAAAAATAAAAATAAACAAATATTTCCAGTAGATCACACATAATTATAAAATATTATAGCATCGACAAATACACACAATTCAAATTTTTATGCATGTTATTTCACTAATATTTCTGTTATTATATAATAAAATAGCCATTATTTTATGTTTCTTAAAAATGTGCCTGTATTGTATGAGTAAATAATTCACAGGATAGGGAACAGAAAATTTTGAGGGCAAAGTAATCGCAAGACCGTGTAAAATTTTGCTTAGTCATGCTGTAAAATATGTTGAGCAATCAAATAATTCAACATCTGCTAAAGTACTCCTACTCAAGATACTACCCACAACCGCTTAGAGGAAAATATGCCGAAGAAAATTTATTTCTATTATTTTTATAAATTGATAGTTTGGTCTGCCCAGTTACTGCTTTTGAAGAAGTAGTTCAAGTAACCTTCAAAAAATTACAGTCGTACTTATATTCATCGATTATCAGGAAAACAAGTAATGAGCGACGACATTATCTCCTTTATTCCAACTAAGTGATGTTTTTTAGGCTCAACAAAAAATATATCCTCACCTTATTCCAGGTTTGCTCTTCAGTACCCTACCTATTACACCTGTCTTGATTCTTTCCATCTAGATGGATCCTTCTAAGGGCCAGCAAAAACCAAATGCTTCATTTTTCTAACATAAACAAATGTATATTCCACATTTGTTCATTAATGTATAACTTACTTAGTGTAATTAATGATTATAACCTTTAGGACGAATAGATTTTAAAAAATATACTAATAAATATAAACTTAAAACATTTTTACTTTTTCAGATTCAAGCAACTTCCGGCAAAGGATAAGCTAACGGAATCAATTCTTCATTTTGTGAGTACACTAAACTTCTTATCTTGTAATTCACATATATTAGACTAAATTGAATGTTCGCACATTTCATTAAGCGAATAGGGGAAGAGACAAACGACAAGTCTTAGCCTTTCACTTTTCATCAAGTTACATATTCATATACTTTCAAATTGCATATTCATATGCTTTTGCTATTCATACGCTTAATGCAAATTGGTTTACTTACTGCAAAGTAAACGATATAATTCTGTCGCGCAGTCAGCACGTGTCAGGATTGTTCAGTTTCGAGGAGAGTCGGGCGTATATCTTGAAGAGTTGTGGAAATCATATGGAGAAGGCGCATTCAGTATGAAAAGTGATACTTCTTTTGTCACTCGATTTTGCCTGTGCATTTTCCATGAAACATGCCAATGAGTATCAAAAAGTAAACAGAGAGTAAAAGGATGTCTGGCGAAGTGAAAGTCACATAATACAAAGTGAATCTTTAATTTACTCCAGATTTATTCCTTAGTACCACTATTTTACACCACATGGTTGACTCATGGCCAATAGAGCAAGAGAAATCAGATTAAAGCCGTATAAAAGTGCTATGTCACATGTTGAGTCCTAAAAAGAGCTTTATTTTTTCGGTGACATTTGGAATTGATATTTTATCATGAAAATGAAATCTACATGATTTCATGAATACAATCTTTTCCCTTTACAAATTTAATACCCAAGTCCTAAGAAGGTGGTTTCACAGAGGTTCCTCTTATAGTGTAAGTATTATAGTTTCCAGGGCCAAAATGAGTTGCTGAAAATTTTAGGATAGAAATAGATGATTGTTTTGTGCTATGCAACCAAAACCATCCTATATTTAAACAATATTAACATGTGCAATGTTTTTTGTTACAGGCGCTAAAGGTTCAATTCCAAACTCATACGTTTATGCAGTCATGTTTGCCAGGTTTTTATCTTTGATGGTTTACTATTGAGGTTTGCTTATAAACTTTGCTTTATTTATAATAATCAATCTAAATTGGGAATCATTATTTTAGTCCACACAAAATGCAACACTTTTCCAACATTACGTATAAAGTGTGAAATTGAGTATACTTTGCGCTACTGCTCAAAGAGGCACAGCAATCTCTATATCCTAGACCTCTTCTCAACCTCTCCATCACTATCGTTTTTATTTTATTTTTAATCTCTCTGATGTTAAAAATATCACGAAGCAGATCCGCGAATCACTGATATTGTTAGGTTTAGGCTTCTCACGATGTCGTTTCCCTCATGAAATTCGATCTAACCTCAGTACACAGTCCCACAAAGCGGCAGGCCTTCCTTTACCTCCTCAGGAGGCGTAAAATGCGCTGCATGCGTCACAATCTTTCTCCCCATTCCAACGTCTTTGGCTCGGTTTGAGCACCGCGTGCCCATCCCTTTAATAATGCACAATTTGACCTCATCAACTCGCACGACATCCCTGTTTCCCACCGTCCGCTTTCCATTCTTTGTTTTCACCTTCCTCTCCCTTCTTGATACTGTGCCGCATTCTCCACCATTCCCAGCGGTGATTTTCCATTATCATTCTTACCCTCCCCAGCCACATCATGATTTTAACGGTTAGTCACTCTTCCTGCTCTCCCCCTCCTTTCAATTTATATTTCAACAGTAGATTTTTTGTCTAAGAATTGAAGAGAAAATGTTAGTACTTTACCGATAGATGTTATTATCAAACGATGAAAAATGTTTTTTTATTACTCCATGTAGTTTAAAGAGCATATATACACAGAACAAGCCGCAGAAAGAATTTATTAAAGCCTTTATTTCGAAAATATCATTATACTACAATGAATCCTAGAAAATATAGCTGCAAATTAAATATCATTGGTACGAAAAAATATGATATGTGAAATGCTAAAAATTGAAGAATTATAGAGATTTGGAGGTATCGAGGAATGATGAAGATGAAATGGACGGAGTCTCCAATGCAAAATCCTATGAAAATGTGAAGAGGAAATTTGTTTTATAACAAACATTTCTCTCTTAAAAAACATGATTAAGAGAGAAATATATGAAGAGAACTACCAATGAAGACCGAGAACTGACAATCTGAGGCCAACTATGAAGTGCATCAAAGCAAACTCATGCAGTAAAGAAACATGTGTCTGATGGCAGAGTGGAGTAGAGAACTGCCATAAACGGATCTTCCGTAGTCTTTGATTCTGATTTTTTTTGCACGCATATCTTATTTCTATCTGAGACAACGGCTAAAGAGGGGAGTTTAGTTCTCACCTTATTCAGTGGAGGAGGGTTTATTCAAAATTGGATTGGTAACCAGCGCTAAACTTAATTGCTAAATTAAGGACAGATGGATCCGTTGGTAATGATAAAATTTCAATAAAATCAAAGTAATGGGGAGAGAAACCATTCTTTTGGTTGTCGAAGCTTCCAAAGGTACCAAAGTTCCACCCCTTCTGTTTCTGTACCCTCAAATTTTCCTTCCCATCCGATGGACGAAGTACCTTTCTTGGAGTGCTCTTCGCTACAAACATAAATAGAGACCAAGGTTTCACTACAAACATTTCTTCCATATTGGAATGGGAAACTGAGCTCTACGGGATGGAAAGCCTGCGATCTAATCGTAATATCATAATACCTTGTCGTTATAGAGAATATCTTTTGAGACTTTAAGGATACTTTTTCGAATCGATTACCCATGTTGATATTTAATGTTACTTATGACCAAAAACTACAGAACTCTATTCTTAATTGTGTAAACTTACTAACTTTGTAATTCAAAATTTTCCTGTTTTTTTCCCTCATGAAGTTTTTGAACAACGCTGAAATCAATCTCTCGAAGCTGCTTTACGGTTTTGTGGGACACTTATTTATCTATATTTAAAAAAATTAAATTATTCGGTGCTCTAAAAATCGTCTAATCAGCGCTTTGGAAACTTACTCACCCATTAATTCGCCATCATATATATGGCCAGCTCTTTATTTAACCGCATGACTAGGGCCTGGTTGTCTGAGAAGACTCTAGAAGAGTGCCGATCTCCCTTCAAATAAAAAGACATTTATGTATCCATCTCCTCTCTTTCTTATTCATCTACCCCAATCCCCTCACTCCTCATAACGCCACCGGAGCATCAGTCTTTTTTTTGCATCCCTGCTCCTCCCCAAAAAACCCTGCCTCCTCTACTTGAGGCCTCTCGGCTATCCCCAGCCTTCCCAGTCGTCTCTCCCTTGACTCCCAGCGCAACCTCGCCCAATTCATTTCGGTCTCATCTCCAATTCCATTTCCATCTAACCTTCCCTCCCCACCCCTATAGTCCTCCTTCCAGCACACAATCCATTCCCCCCCCCTCCTCAGCATTGCCTGCTGTCCTCTTTCCTCTGACCCCTTTTCCGCTAAACCAACCTCCCCTATTTCTTTGTACCACCAGTTTGATCCTCCCCCCCTACGAGCGCCATCCTCCGCCCTCCAACTATTCCTCTTCACCTATTCCTAGGCTATGATTGCGTGACGGGATCTCTCGCATCATCTTTGTTCTCTGGGCTCTCCTCTCTCCAGCTCTATTTAATTCATGAGAAGAGCCGCCGTTCCAAGAATCTTCCACTCTCATTGCATTACAGGAATGATCACTCGTCTCTGTGCGATCATTACTTGATGCACGCATGAGTCAGCGCTAGCCTCTCGAGTTTGCGTTCATCCTTTCGCAAATGGATAGTCCGACATATTCACGCATATCTCTCGTTATCATTGTTTTGTTTTGCTTCCAGTTTTAATCCGAGGAAGGCTAGCACTTACACAACCAGACCAGTAGCTCGGAATGGGAGAGGAAAATAGACGCACGATGTTGATTCACCGGTACTGCTACAAGTCCGGCCTATCAATTAGTGGACGGGGCAAGAGATTCAGAGATGACGTCTTGCGTCAGAGATTGGAAAACCTGCATTGAACTTTTAGAAAAGCCAATGGAACAAAGAACAAAGAATTTATGATGAAACACAAACTTTTACAGAAAACGAATGTAACTTTGTAAAAAAACCGAAGATTTATGTTAGTATCTCTCATTTTATTTTGGAATATTTCATGCAAAAATATGGAGCTACTGACAACGATAACGTACCCCTAAACATCCCAATGGAGCATGACACTCCATGAATCGTGCTCGTGGACCATTGAAAAGGGCAACTGTAGTGATTTGGAGCGCTCTAATCCTGGTTCTTTATGAGAATTTTGAAGATCGAGTGGACAAGGAAAATAAGTATTGAAGACGTATATAGAAATTACATAAGAAAAAGAGCATTTAAAAACTACTCACTGCGATGCCGCATTGACGGGGATGTTTGACACTAGCCGTGTAAAGGTGGTTACAGAAAAGTGAAATGGTGAAGTGTACTATAGGAACGTTTGAAGTGGAGCTCAGTCTTTGTTTTAGTTACTTATTGTGCATTAGAAGAACGAATTTTTAAACCTACTCGTTCCGCAATACATCTATCACATATTATCTCATCTAAGAGACCTAGAGACGAAGTGCGGCGTCACGATAATATTCTCTGTATCACAATGAAACATACATGATTTGAATTTCTCTGGTGTCCTTAGCCTAGCGTGCAGCCTGCAAGTTATAACAGCTTCTAATCTAACCTGTTTAGAAGATGTGAAATAGTATATGATCACTTGTAGCAGTCATTAACGAAAAACGCAGCTTTCATTTGTATTCTCTGAACATTTTGATTATTTCAGCCAAATATGTATAGCCAGGCAGTTAGAGAAGTAGGATTAGATAAGAAAGTGATGTGGACTACAGTCAATCAATTGGCTTCTAAGACCAATGCATATTGAAAGAAAAGATCTTGTTGAACCAGGAAAGTCTTGAAAAACTATCAGGAATGGAGTCAAAGGCATGCAGGTTTGTTGAGCAAA
This sequence comes from Ceriagrion tenellum, assembly GCA_963169105.1. Lineage (NCBI taxonomy): Eukaryota > Metazoa > Arthropoda > Insecta > Odonata > Coenagrionidae > Ceriagrion > Ceriagrion tenellum. The sequence goes on along the minus strand of OY720637.1, from coordinate 86,054,917 downwards.
TATATTTTCCTGCTGTTTTTAAGAAGTTTCATGGAAGGAAGTTATTCTGCCAATTGTAAAACCTGTATCGCAAAGTAAAAAAATAGAAATAAAACTTGTCAAAAGTGTTAATTTGCCCTTAAGTTTCAATATTTTCACCGGCTACCGATTTTTTCCAAGAAAATAGTTGCAGTGAACTACAGTGAAACATGTATTAAGCGGCCATTACAGGACCCATGAGATGATGGCCGCCTAAGGTGCCGGCCGCTCAAGCGAGGGAAAATTTACTTTGCTCTTGTGTATGGGAAATTCATTCCGTTTCCGAAATAAACGGCCGCTTGGAGAGGCGATAGCTTATGGGAGATGGCCACGAAGGCACAGTTTGATGCATCACAAAATGCTATAAAGTATTACTTGCAGTATAAATCACCATGATTCAGCATAGGCGGGGAGAGGGGAGACGTAAACCTTACGAATAGTTATAACAAGTACATGCCTCTGGTCAAGATCATTCAATATCGATCGTATTCTTCCTTTGAAAAGCGTCTTTGCAATTCAAACAAGCTCGCCATTAATACGCTTGTTTTTATGCATTTTCCATAAGTATAGAATAGGTTATTCAACGTTTTTATTGATTTTGCAACGAATTTGCATTCGAAGAGACGACTTGCGGCGCATACTTGCACGTTTACTTGCTTGCGCTATGCGAATAATGGCTCAGGGTTGCACATTAATGGGGGCCGAGTGTTGGAAATGTTTGCAAAGACCCATATTGATAGAGACACGGATATATGGAACTGAAAGACCTAGGTCAAAATCAGTATATGTCTCTAGTACGAGTGCGGCGCAGCCTGAGGCCAAAAGTGAAACTACTCTTCCTTCGCTTCCATTGGCAACTCGGTCGAAATAGCAGATTAAAGTCTTTATGCTAATATTCTTGACTGAAACCTTGGTCGAGCTTAAAACCTAAAAATTAAATCCTGGTCGACTGCAGCTCCCTTTCCCCTGCTAACTCCTCAATGTCATTGAAACTCTTCTGTATCATTTTGTTTCGAGCTGGCTTTGATAATTATTCCTCAGTCTTCCTAGCGGGATTTTCCCTCTAGTTTCCCTCTATTTTCCCTGCTACTGTGTTCCTCACTAATATATTGTATCTCAAAGTGTGACTTTAAACCTGAGTATCCTCCACGGTTGAGCTTAGCTGGATTCAGATTTACAGCAAAAACAAGACAAGGTATCTGTGGAACGTGGGTGCATAATGATAGAGGTCATATGTCAAGAGTACTTCAGACGGTATTCACGACAAGAGATTCATCAAGGTGTCTATCTGAGAGGGCTGGGAATGTGCATGGAGTAATATGAGGATATTACGAAAGCTCTGAATGCAGTAGGACATGTACATGCGTAGAGAGGGCCCAGATACATCCTCGTTCACTCATTTAGACCATATCTCAAGAGAAGCAGTCAACTAAACGCAGCAAAAATTGTGGAAACCCGGGAGATAGACGCTTGAGCGAAGGAGGTCCCACATTTATAGCCGGGGATTGAGGCTACACAGGTTAAATTCCTCTAGGCACGGTAGTATTTTGTGCGCGATGAAGAGTAAAATATTAATGCAGTCACGTAGCGTGATGGCTGGATACGTGGATTTCTATTGAAGCACCCATTAACTGTCAGAAAGCTCTTTAACGGGTTTTGTTTAACAAAGGTTGAATCCCACAGGTTCTTAATTATCATCTTAATTATTGACGCTTTTTATGGTCACACCTTTAATTTTTTAAGTGACTTCATATGGATATACTGATACCACGTTTGGTTTGAAATACGTTTAGTGGTGAAATATTTGAAGCAAAACTTGGATGAAGTTTCCTGACGAGCATGGTTGCAACCATTAAACCGTTTCGGAGGTCAAAGTCTAATTGTTGAATTAAGCCGGCGGTGGCGGCGGGGTAAAGTCCTCAGATAAGTCCTCGCCTGCAAAACCGAAGGTTGCGGATTCGAGTCCCGCCTGGGTAGGATATTTACACCTCCGTGGGCATGGTTGTGTGTGTGAGTCCATTTATTAAATACCTAGTAATTGGCTTCGGCTGTTAGGTATAAAGAATTATTATTATTATTATTAAAAGCTTTGATGTACGTGATTTAAGCTACAAAAAACTGTACACTTAAAAATTAACGACCTATAGGATCTAAATTATCCCTGTATGTATTTTAATGCACATAGGAAAATTCCACCTAAAAACAAGAAATAAAAGATACACTTTTGCGCAAATTAAAAGAACCTAGATTAAATGAACCAAATCTAGGTGGGCATGAAACTCAATTTAATCCGAAAAGAAAATAATGTAATTGCGTCAATGAAAGGAATGGAGGTGCCATTTGTGCTTGGCTATGAGCAATTATTAGTAGATAGTTGGCAGATATGCAAAAAACAATTTGAGGCTGATTGATATTGAAGGGTGTCAATGATTGAATGGCGTCAATAGTACGAGGGTGGTGTGATAATTAATGAGCCTTGAAGCGATCTAGCAACAATGCATCGTAATCTTGTTGTTGTTTAAATTAGCCATCTTTTAAATCGCCACGTTCATAATTTCAACCAATTCCGTCCCGTAGTTTCTGTGTGGCAGCTGTTTGAAGAAGACAAAGTTGTTTTTTTTTGTAAAATAGAATAAGAGCAATATCGGTCGGTGATTCGCTTTCTATTTTTGAAAGGGATGATTCGTGAGGAATTCAAAACGAGTTAGATACCACGTATAGTGATGCCTAACGTGCAATTTCCATCAGTAATCGGTGGTATAAGTTAGGAAATGGCCGAACATCCGTGTTTGATGAGGTCCGTCCAGGACGCCCAAATGAGGTCACCACAGAGGAAACCATTAACAAAGTCCGTGACATGTTGCTGAATGACCACACATTAAAGTTGAAGGAGATAGCTGAGACATTTGGCTTGCCATTGGAACATGTGCAAAATATCGTGCACGAACATTTGGGCATGAGAAAGCTGTCGGCTCGAAGGGTACCGCGTTTGCTAAGTGTGGACAACAAGCGGAATCGTGCGACCACTTCCAAGGAGTGTTTGGCCCCGTAATCTGAGGGACTTCTTAATGTGTTACGTAACAGTGGACGAAATATAGATCCACCATTACGCACCAGAAAGCAAACAACAGTCGGAGCATAGCAATTCTCTAAGTGAAAATGCTCCGAAGAAGGCAAAAACGGTCCCATCGACTGGGAAGGTCATGGCGACCGTTTTTGGAATTCTCAAGGTGTTATCCACATCGACTATTTGGCGAAGCGAAAAACGATCACGAGACGGTATTACAGTGATTTATTGACCCGATTTGACGAAGAATTGAAGAAAAAACGGGACCGTTTGGCCCGCAAAAAAGTCCTGTTTCACCACGATGATGCTCCGGACCGACAACACTAGAGGCACTGCCTCGAACCCGAATCTCCACGGCCAAATTGGTTGAATTGGGCTACAACGTACTGCCGCATGCTTCGTATCCATCAGACCTGTCCCCGTACAACTTCTTTATGTTCCCAAACATGAAGACTTGGCTCTGGGGCAAGCGCTTCACGTCGGATGAGGAGGTCAGAGCGGCCACGGATGAGTATTTTGTAGAGATCCCAAAATCATATTTTTCTGAGGGCTTGAAGAAGTTGGAGACTCGTTGGGAAAAGTGCATCGTCCTAGAAGGGGACAAAGTTGAAAAATAAAACAATGAAAATAATAAAAAACAATGCTTTCATAGGTAGGCTCATTAATCATCATATCACCCTCGTATTTGTCATCAATCCATTGCGTAAAAAGATCTTCTATGACTTGTTTAAATAATTATCCTTGGTAATTGCAAGCTCCTGCATCACTGATGTACTCCTTGCAGGTATCCGAATCATAAATTTAGGTAGCGTAATTTTCTAATGTAAGCACGCTTGATCACAGTCCTATGATTTTTTCCTTTAGGTTGCGAAGTATAGAGCGTTTTTTGGAATACCTAAATATATCTTATATTTATTCACTGAAGAGTAGGAGAATTAAACTTTATTCCTATTACTTACTTTAAGGTTATGGATTGAATAAGGGTTCCTGGAACTCTCTCGATCTGATTTATCTGTACTTTGAATATTAACTGTTATAAAATCAACGTAGCCCTAGTCGTTTGTCACCTAAAAAAATACTATAAATCTTTTGGGCTCCACTAGGCCAATTTCCGGGGGCGCGAACCATTACTCATTTTCATATGAAGAGCGTGATCCGTTTTCCATGCATGAATCATCCCAGTTGAAAACCGTGTTGATGCGCTCCAAAGAGCTGTTTGGTCGTCCAACTTCAAGATTCCCCAGAACCAAGCTTGAATAAAATTACAATCCTCTGGTGCTAATACCCGAGGTCGGGTTTCGGTGAAATTCTGAGAATCTCGATTCAAGCGATGATTTCCCTGAAAAGGTTGTTTTCGGGTTCCACGTACGCGCGTGGCTTCTCCCGAAAACAGTAGTTTTCACCACCGGATCTCAATCACAGCGACTGTTCTCAAGCTATGTTGGGTAAACATGACTCATAACCAAGCTATTAAGCATAGCGTTTGGGCGAATACAAACCCCTTTTATTTGATCTCTGCTTGACTAATTATGTAAATGGAAGCTCAGATAACCTTCGCCGACGGGAGACAAACTATGGGACTTCTGAATTCAATGGTACACGAAAGACTTCTTTTCCAACGTCGTTTTACGCAAAAGAAATTTTATAGGATCCAATTTATGGATTAATTTTAACTCAACTAAGGCCAACAGTTGATAGGCTTTAAGTAAAATATTGAGTCTTAGGATTTGCAAGGCCCTTTATTCCGCGGGTGTATATTTTTGTAAGGCACACACATATGTGCAGAAATAAGGGTTATTTATTCAACTCACCCAGGGTCATATATCACTGCATTGTCCTTCCTTTATGAATGTTTCTAAAGGTGAAAAAAGACAAAACTCCATAAACTTCTATCTTTTTTGTTCAATCTACTTCTCTATATTGTAGATAAATGCATTCATTTATGAGATATTGAATGAATACATTCAGTGGTTGCAATGTTCTTGATATAACAGGTATGTTACCACATTGTTTTTGGTATGTGTTACTATCATAGTTTTATTTTTAATAAGTTAGCAATTTGTAAGAATTTCAGTTTTTCCATTGCAATTTCCGTATTATTTGATGGCAACGCATTCGAATATGGAATACTTAAATCGAGAAAACAGGCTCAAAAATTCTTTCTGCCTACTCTCCTATTGGGAAGAACAGAGAGAGAAATAATAAGAATCCTTTAACTTACGTTCTACTACCTTGTCACTTTTCCTCAACCCATTCCTTTTTCCTGGGTTGAGTCCTAACATGCCATGCCAAATACTCCTTCAGGAGGCTCTTAGGAAAGTATGTACATTTAACTGTTTTGGCTTAAAACCGTTATATCCACTTATTTTAAATGGCTTATTTTTACTGCCTTATACATTAGTTAAACTGGGGAAACACCATGGTATCAAGAACCATGGACCAAGGGGCACCATGCTCCTTCATTCCTAAATTTACTCCATCGGATCGCAATCGAGATCCACCATTAGAGCGAAAAGGGAAGCCGCCCCAGGCGCCAACTTATGAGGGGCACGGCGCCATCCAGGGTTTGAGGTCTGCCTCGGGCAAAAAAAGAACTTTGGGAAGAGGAGGCGCCAAACTTCAGAACGAGATGACTGGGGCAAGGGGCGCCGGAGAGAAAGAAGTTTGCCCAAGGCGCGAAAGGTCTATCAGCGTGGGATGTGGGTGCGCAAGTATCTTACGATGTTTGCCACCAAAAATACTCAGAAGTACTCAAAGGGAACATATCTATCATTATAGTAGGAAAAAACAAACTTACCACTTTGTGACTACTTCTTGAAATTTGTTTTCTGTGCCGCAGATTTCAACAAACATTTGCAATCATTAGGTTCCATTTTTTTTAAAAACTTGTGTCGTGGAATACAGAAGCTTAGAACTAAACTTACTACGTGACAAGTTTTATTTCTTCTCAAACTAAATTTGGGTTTCTGCTGAGATTCAGCAGACACTAAACTTTTCTATGTGCTCAAACATGTATTATCCATTTCAGAGCCTTCAAGAGATCTTAAAAGAGCGGCAGGTTTTATGGTATACATTTACATGAACGTTTTAAAAACTTGCCGTAATCTGGCCGTGGGTTTTTTAAACAGAGATGGTCTGCTGGTAAAGGTATGAAGACTTGTCTCCATCGGCTAATCTCGTAAACCAAACGATCTCTTTTACCATTCACGGCGTCTTTCTACAACTATAAATGCATCCTACCTCACTCGATTCTATTTTTGAAGTATGATTTGTTTCTCTTCCATCTATTCCTAAGTACCAACTAAACACATTCACAAGTATGACTTCAGTACTTGGTTATAAAAACGTCCGCAGAAAAAAATTGGCTGGATTTGAGCTGTTTACTACCTCCAATAAATTAATAAGAAATAAATCACGCAAAGGAGAATTTAAACGATCAGCACAATCATCTTATGCATATGAGATATTAGTAGAAAGAATTCAGGTAGCAGGAAAATGTAGCTAGAACTGGTCTATATCTGATGAACTCATTTTTACCATGATAAAGCGGGGAAATGTTTAAGGTCCATTTAAACACTATCCTAAGCACTACAGTAGGACCTGAAAAACTTCAGCTTTATCTAAAATAGGCTTTGTTTGTAAGATGATCACCATTTTTCTCTCTATCTACGTACGAGTATATATTTTCATACATTCTAGTGCATGATAGAAGAAATAGCGAAGTCTTACGCTGGCGGAGTCACATTCCCATAAATGAAGGCGGAATCGATTCATCTAAGAAATAATCACAATTCACGCACAAATACAATATGCTATGAAATGTATTCAACTAACAAGTATAATATACATACGACTCCCGTTTTAGAATTGAAACACCAAAATTTGCCGACGTGAATGCATACTCTGCCCTATGATGACGAGATTCAAAGCACAAGAAAAAAGGAAGTTAATTTTTTTCCCTCTCCGCAGACAATCTACTCAGAGCGAAAAAAGAGTGAGGCATTATGTTTATCAAAACCTCTTATTTATAAAGGAGAAAGCCTCCTCGCTTCCCTGCAAATAATACGTACGTTCGAGGAGGCCAGACTATTCGAGATAAGTGCACACCACTCCTTCGCTCAACAACGTTTCTGCATACCTACACACTTGAGCTAATTGGAATCGGGCGATAAGGTTACAAAAGGTAGACACAATGGCCTCTCTCCTTCTCTCATGGCAATGATTTCCTCATCCCCTCATCGAGGCATGCGGAGAGCGAAGGAAAAAATGAAGGCGGGAATATCATTCCCCACCACCTCCCTATATTAGTTACGTTGGGACTCGAGAGAGGGGGTGAGTGGAGGCAAAGAGAAGTCGTAAAAATTACGAGCGTAAGAAAGAGGGAGGGGTTAGGTTTCGACAATTTACGGGAAAAAAATGAACGGCCTTGCTCGGCGGCAAAACTCTCCGGACGCGGGAGGGAGCAGCACCTATTTTCGGAATATTGACTCGGTCCGATCCCCTCCGGCTCTACTAAAATTTTCCCTCTCTTCCATAAGCTCCCTTCCCTCCCTTTTAACCAGTATCATTATAATTTTTTCCTCCCTGTCTCTTCATTTCCCATCCCCTCTTCTTTTTATTTTCACATTCATCAAGTACACATAATTACGCCTGAAAGCACTCTCCATTACCAATGCAGGTGAAATGATTCCTTCCCCATTGCATATTGCGACAGGGATGTGATGTCATATCAGAATAAACTGCGTAAATATCCAAATGTGCAGGTCATTGACGATTTTTAGTTTGGCTCAGAAATTTAGTTTTTCAAGAAGGAAATCAGTTAAAAATCCGTCCGTCTTATGCAGGGCCATTTTTACCACCATTAAAGTCAGATACGCTGTCATTGGTTACTATTTTCTTTTTTATGAAAACTCTTCCAGGCATTGGAAATAGTATAACCATCTTCTATGTTGATATTTTCTGGTTTTATTTATGGTGTGTTGTCTGGTGTTCTAGTGACAAAAAACGACCCTAATATAGACGGACACACTTATATGTATCTTTACATCTGACTTGAAGATGGTTGTTGCAATGGTGTCGAAACTGTCGACAACGACAATGGAAGTACACGGTAGAGAGCCCGAAAAGCCTTCACTGCCATTTGAACGACCCCGCGGAAGCCCTCGAGTTCAAGTACCTGCGACACTATCACCACTTAGCTGCTTCTAATGTTCTCACAAAAGGTTCCGTCTCAACTTTATAAATACTTCTCAGGTCAAAACCGTGACACGGCCGGAAAATACAATGTTGGGGAATCGTGGATTTAGGCTCCGAAACTTTTGGAAGATGATTGGAATTGATTGGAAACTATTGGATGGATTTCCACAATTGTATCTGCTAAAAATTTTCCAACTTAGGTCTTCTTAGCCTCGCTGAAAGGCTTCTAAGGCGGATGAATAGTAAAAATACGCTCAAATTCTAATGTGAATAGATTTTAACCACTTTTATAGATGTTCAAACAATTCATCTGGAGGATTGGTCTTGGGGTAATTAATTCAATTACCACTTTCTAACGTTTCATAGTTTTATTTCTTAATCATCAGGGTTTGAGATGGATAATTGATTGTGTCGATCAAATTGTAATGTAATGATCGTTGGCTTACCTGACTCAAGGCTCCGGCACTAAGCCTCGGACGGAATGGAAGGCAATGAGGAAGCCTTTTGCATCTTGAGTGAATAGAGACAACTTTTGGAGAAGGCAAAGTTAGTGGCTGGATCTGGTCATGAGTTGCGAAGGCTTGCCTAAGATCACGATAGAGGGAATTTTGGGTAAGCAGTGACAGGAAAGACAAAGGAAAGGCTTTATGCCGGGGACGAAGATGGATAAGAACATGCTATGGCATAGAAATAGATTATGAAAGGAGATAAGGGATGACGTCCGCAAAAATCTTTATGATAATTTCACTCTTACACTTTACCACGTCAAGTAATGTCCCCTTACAATGGCTGTCAGTTCAAAATCGGAGGATATGGGTTTGAATCTCGCTTAAGATATTTTATATCGTTAATGCTCGCAAAAGTGTTTCTCCACAGCGGGCAGTTTTGGCAGCTCCCGCGATACATACTATAAATCACGCCATAGCATTTCTTCAGCATGCCGTGTATATTTTTATCATTTTCCCGTACCTTCATCGTTCTTCCTCCGTTCCACCACATTGAGTAACTCCACGAAAGGCGTAACCATCTTTCTATTTCTCCCTCTCACTCTTTGTATGCCTCAGAAGAAATTTCCGCGTCATCTCTCGGGGAAAAATAGCAAAAAGTTCCCTCTCTCACGCCGCCTTAAACCCACCGCTCGCAACACTCCTGCGTTCCATCTCTTCCCTTTAAAACTCTCCCCTACTCCATATTCTCCTCCCATGCCAAGTCGTATTTTGAATGTATCTCGAAAATGTTTTTCATCAAGTTTCATTTCTCTCTCGAAGAAAAAAAAGATAAATCTGTATTGAGTCCCCTTCTTTCACTCTCTCCCTCTCTTCCTCTCTCTCTCTACCTCCTACTGAGAAAACTTTGCGTTCTGTAGCTTCTGCTTTACGCTTAAATTCGCGCTCTTTCACGCGACCTCCTTCTTTACTCAGCTCCAAGTTATGCTTTGAGTTGGGTCCCTTTCATTCCCGTTCCCCTGATTCCAACCAAGCAACCAGTCCTCTTTCTTCATCTCTTGTTCCCTTCACATTTGCCTCAAAGAAAATATGCGCTTACATTCCCTTTTCCACAGCTTGTTTAAGGACATACCCTATTGACTGTGTGAGTCAAATGAGAAATCGCATATACTTCGTTTCTTTTTCTAAAAATTTGCTCCTCTCGCAGTATCTCGGAGAGTATCAAATAATCATGACGATATGCCTTCATAATTAGCGGTTCATTCCTGTTGTAGCTTGACTGCAGTCCACTACCCCATATTTTCCCTTAGTAGGTATTTAATTTTCTTGTTGCTGTGTTGATTTTTCTCACACGGTAATGGTCTCTTGGTCCGCCTGAAGTGACTTTCCCTTCCAATTTCCCCTCTATTACTGTTTCGTGCAAATTTACAGTTTCTTAGTTTGATCTATTCCAACCTTAGTTTGGTCTATACCAAGAAATACCTTAGCTACCTTAAAATAATATTGATTCTTAGTGCATGAAAAATCAGAAAATGACTTATAAATAAATGTTTTAGCCAATATACCTGTCAAAGTTGCCAATTCCTGCACCATTCTCGTTACAATTTGCCATTTTGACTTTTAAACCGACTATATTTACTATAGAAATATGTACCGGTCGGATTCTTGTTTTTATTATAAAATACTTTCGATTCAATGTGATATTCACTACTTATATCCGGTTTTTTGCCATAATGGTACCTTAAAGGCAGTAAAAAAATACTATTCCCTGTATTTCTCCAATCCTGGATCAATTTTATTTTTTCTTAACTTATAACGGTAAAAGCGTGAAGTATACGGCAAAATTTTGTTTTGTTGGTTTTGAATGTTTCACTATTCGCATCACAATTATCATTAAGAGGACTTTGACAATAATACGCAGGTAAAATTTGTGAGACAGTGCTTCCTTTGCAGCGAATCGTAGTATCTTCTCGTCGAGATTCCGAATGAAGCTATTCAATTTATCATTGAAGCCGACGGTACGGAAGTCACCGTTTGATGAAATTCACAGTGTATCATGCTAAAAAATGATATGAGATCGGCTCCCGAGGGAATCAAAGGAAAATTATGACGAAACTAAAAACGGGAAGGACTTTTGAGGATTTGCTTTCCATGGAGGGATAGATTGAGCGCATACAAAATCGTCGGCACTGGCACAAGCATCGAGGTGTATATTACGTTATCTCCTCCTCCTAGAGTTCCTCATAGAAACGTAATATTTCACTTAGTTTCTCTATTTATGGTTGAAGAGAAATAAATATGCACATTTGTGGCTGAATGGATGCTTGCTGACGCTATTTTTATCGCGCCATGCGTCGGCGTTTCACACCGAACGCCTATTCTCTTTAACCTGAGAGTGGTCGCTAATCCGCTTCCGTTGTGTGCGAGACATTCACTCGCACCCAGGGTAATGGCAATATAATATATTTTATTTCACTTCCGTTTCACTTCAAAAAATGTTTCCAGTATGCATCGTCCAAGACATAGACGTATTCATGTCTTCACATATAACTTCTCAAATTTATAGTAAAATATCTCGGGAACTAACTGATAAAAGTAGCTTACCTTCTATATGTTAGTGATTATTCAACCTGATTCTTCCCTTGGCTCATATAGTGAGGAAACTTCTATCTCACTTTTCGATGTATAAAATACAATCTTTACTATACGCTACGAGTTTTACACGCATCTGAGTGATTCATAAATAATAAACGTCATTGGTCACGCGTCAGTCTCACACTTTGAAACCGATGGTATTAGAAAAATAATTGCATGGCCAAAGACACTTCCTTTATATTTTGTGGGACGGCTGGTCATCGAGAGGAGATAAAAATTTAGCTGGAATCATTGTACACAGAAAATCCATTTTTATTCATGATTACTAAGTGAGAACCACGTTAAAATTGACTGGGGGAAAATACTAATTTCGATATCTATTATAAATTTTAGTTTCCCCAGTTTTACAAGACGCATTGTAGGGCAACGTGACAATTTTCGACGTCAAAATTTAAAGACCTACTCAATAAAATTTTCGATTGTGTACGATAGTTTTCATGGCAAGGGATCATATCAATATCATATAAGAAATATGATAAATTTATTGCAGAAGTTGGAGGTGTTAATCAAAGGATGAACCGTGGAAAAAATGCAGTAATTTTTTAAATTCTTATTTCTTGACTAAGAATCAGAAAAATAAATATTTTTTGCAAAGAGTAAATGAAATACGTGTATTAGAATTTCATCCTTTTTAATGCGTGGAATACAAATAAATGCTTTTCAGAATTAACTGTTCAAAGGAAAGAATAAAAAAACAGGATTATGTAGTAAAAAAGAATGCATCCTACATTATGTGAATTATAATAAAACTATTGTATATAATTTCAGTATCGCATTTCAATATTAAAGACAGTACATTATTATAAGTACCCTTAACAGTAGTGTAAATTAAACTGTCGATTTATTTTCGCTCTCCAATCTTATGAAAATGCCAAGTAAACTTACAAAAGTTTAGCGGTGAGTTTTCAAAATGAAATAATGTTTCTTTTTCACTCTCATACCTCTAGAGATTATTTACTCGACTGCTTTCGTCGTAAAGACTACATGTAAAAAGGCACTGCCTATTTCGCCCTCACGCTTTTTTGAATTCTTAACAATTTTCATATGGTGCATTTTGGCACCTGGAAACTGATTGATAAGACTGATTAATATGAGGTGTGTACATTTAGAGTTCTGAAACCAATAGGTATTTTTACAGAAAGTAGTCTGAATGCAGATTAGGAAATTAAGGACAGCGATGCTATAATTTATGGAATTAAAGAAAAGATGTCTGCATTAGGCATCGGAAACAAAACAGCATTGAATAAGAAGAATTCTAGCAATCTCCTCTTTAATTTCTTATTTAAGACACGTTGCCAAAGTGCTGTGGTTGCTTTTTTACTGCGTATGTATTTTATAATTTTGCGTTTCTGATGTTTTCCTAGACTTTTTCCTGTTTTTTTTCCTAAAGTTTGACTCAGTTCCTGTTTTTTTAAAAATATTTTAATCTTATATTGAAGACTGTTTTTAGGTATGTCGTCTTTCGCAGAAATCACGAAACCTTAATTTTGAAATGATAAAAGTTTGGGCAGCAGATATTTTTTAGAACTTAGACGGACGAACAAATACGGTGGATGTTCGAAAATGCGTGTCAAGAATATATATCTATGTATTTCTGTAAATTCATGCGAAATACATGCATAGATATCCACTCTGTTTTTTCATTTCAAGCCCGAAGATGCCCCATGGCCGCAGTCACCTCGTGTCTTCATTCTAATATGCAAGCAAAGGAGTGCCCTCAGTTCCTTCGATATCCGCTCGTCAACGGAACCAGACCTTTCTTCTCACTCCCGATGCCCACCTCACCTTGCTCGCTCGTTCTGTCAGATGACCCCAAAAAGCCCCCCAGGAGACATCTACCCCTTTCTTTTACCCCCGTTCCCCTAAAAACTCTCACCATCCTCCCCCCCTCCCCCGCCTTCCACACTTCTGATATCTTTCCTTTCACTCCTCCTGTTTTCCCTCCACCAAAGCCTTTTCCTCTGTCCTCTCTCTTGCATTTTCTTTCGAACTTTCATCTCCGTTGGCTCCTTTTGGAAATTCCTGACCCTCACCTTTCCCTCACCGAACCTGTCTTCCCTTAGCACACGAGATGTCCGTGCTCTTCTTTCTGTCCCCTTCTCTTTTTCCTCCTTTTACTCTTTCTTATCCTTTCCTCTTCCCTCCTTTCCCCTCTCAGTCCCGTCTCCAACACATTTTGATCGTGTTTCCAGACCCTCCCTTTCTTTAGTCTGTCATTCTCGTCCGTGTCCTTGCAAAAATTTCCTCTCTCCAATGTTTTTCTGTCTTTTTTTATGAAAAAAACGTAAGCCGTGCTGGATGTTTTGTTGTGTTGTCCGGATGATGGTTATTAAAAGGATGGAAACGAGAGGGAAATCGGCGACCGATTAATTATGGTAAGAAGGTGTTTCAGTTATTAAATCAAAGAATCATCCGTTTCCAATTATATCTCGCACACAAAATCTGGACACTTTTTATATATAAGCCGCGAGAAAATTTCTCGGAATATCTTATAATTTATGCTGTTTTTAACAGAGGTTACCGGGTGGAGACAGTCCCAACACAATGTTTTCAATTTTCATTGGTATCAAACTTTCCTCATATTTTACTGACAAACATTTTTGGCACTCCATAAAATAAGCGCGGAGGCTAATTTAAGCTTCTAAATTGATCTGTTACATTGAATTCAATTAAAAAGCCGAGGGAAATTTTCATGAGGTGGTTTGCCAGTATGATGATTAAGAGAACTGCTCCATAACGCTTCCTTTTGTAAGCAGAGAAGAGACATTAACGTTTCTACAGTATGGCAAATTAATGTAATTTCATTTAAGTACACATTGTATGCATCCATCCAACATAAAGAGGTAGGATCTGTGGATTAAAAATTTTTCACCAGGTTGGATGATATTTTTAAAAAGGCAGAGTATGGGGATAAAGCTTTAATGAGGGGCAATGGTATGCTTTGGGCAATGATAGGAGTATATTGGACAAGCAAATAAAGGGAAAGAATTGGAATAGGTCTTATAGACGGAATGAAGAAGGTAAGGGCGTGCGCTGAGATAGAGGAAGAGGTTGATGGGGTAGAGCACGTGTGACAATCCTTTGTGATTTTCAGTAAAATTTATCTTAAATCGGTATATTCCCCCATTCCTGAATGAACTTCCGTTAGGGATCCACGGAAGTAGTGAATATTGACTGATTGGAAAAAGAATAGACCAAGAAACCTATCAAGGCTGGGAGGCAGTCGTCAAATCTTAGTATTCATTGATGGAGCACTTTTTACTGCACTTGTGTTAAAAATTCCCTGAGAGATCGACATTCCTTTAGAAGAGATATCAGGGTATATCATTCTCCCAGTCTTTTCAACATGTGTTTCTGCTTACCATCATCATCATCATCAAGTAGCAACTCCAGTTTCCCGGCTGTGGTCTATCAGCCTCTTCCAACTTCTCTTATCTTGGTATGTTTGTTGATATTGAACTTCCTCCCAAGAGCTTCCTCTCAGTTGGATGTCTTGGTTCAGTTGGTCGATCCACTTCCTTCTTGGTCTGCCTGCTCTTTTCTTCCCTAGTATTTCCTTTTCAAGCCATACCTTGGCTACTCTGCTCTGTTCCATCCTCATCATATGACCATACCATCCCAGTCTGGATCACTTGACGTTTTCAATTAATGATATTTTGCATCCAACCTGTTTTCTAATGTCTTCATTTTTTTGCCTGTCGTCTTGTCTTTTGTACCATCGTCCTTAGGAATTTCATTTCGTTGGCTTGTATTCTGCCGATGTCTCGACTTAATAGTGTACAAGTTTCAAGGCTACATGATATGATAGGTACGAAGTAAGACTTATACATGGTCATTTTTGCAGCTCTTGGTATTTTTGTTGTCCCAAAGAAGAGTCCTTACTTGGTGGTAAAAACTTGACGCTTTATTCAACCTGTTAGCAATTTCCCAGGAATTTAAACCTCTATTGAAATTACACTACCTAGGTGAGGGAACAGTTCCACTCTTCGAAATATTTCATTCTCGAGTTTTAAAGTTATATTATTCTGTACTTTGCAAATAGTCAGTATTAATGTCTTACTTTTACTGACTTTCAGGTGTAAGTTTTTGAAATTTTTGTACCATCGGTTCAACTTTTCCTGGACTTCAGTTTCATTGCATCCCCAAAGTACCACATCGTCTGCAAATGCCAGAGCATTGAACTCTGTACTCTCCTCACTTTTTATTTGCTTCATCACTTCATCCATAACGACCAAAGACAAAAGTGGAGAGAGTGCACTTCCTTGCTGTACTCCTCTCTTTGTTTCAAAACACTCATAATTCTTCCCCTCTGTTTGTACTCTGCTACTGCACCCTTTGTACAACATTTTCATTTTATTTATTAAGCTTGTTGGTACTTTCCGTTTTGCCAGGCACTCCCATATCTTTCCCCTTTGGACACTATCATAAGCCTTCTCCAGATCTAAGAACACTAAGATGAATGGCTTATTTTTCTCCCAGTGTTTATCAATTATTCTTCTGAGGGTAAAAATTAGGTCTATGGTTGACCTGTTTTCTCGAAAACCATATTGTTCTTCTTCAAACTGATTTCCTACTATCTGTCGAAGTCTACGTTCGATCATTTTCTCCATTATTTTTAGTCCATGAGATGAGGGTGAGACGCCTCTATAGTTTTCACATTTTTTTCGAGCCTTTCTTGAACAGTGGTACTATTATGCCATTTTTCCAGTCGTTTTGTTTACTGTTCTCTGACCAAATTGCGTTCAACTTTCTTGTTGCCCAGTGAATACCATACACCCCTGCCCCTTTGATCATATCCACACTCAGTTCATTTGCACCAGATGATTTTCTCTTTTTCATAGTTTTTATGACATTCTCTACCTTTAGCCTTATTATTGGCCCTTATTCCTGTGCGACCACTTCTGTCTCTTCTTCAGATTGTGCAGAATGGCTATCTTCTTGTCCATTTAGCAGTCTCAAAGTACTCCCACATTGTTTCCCTGATTTTATAATCGTCTCTGAAAATTTGTCCCTGTTTAGTTTCAATAGCTTTTATTGTTTGAGTTGTTTTTCTTCTTCTGTTAACCAACTTGTAGAGGAGTTTTTTGTTGCTCTGGCAATCTTCTTTCAGTTTATCCGTAAATTCTTCCCAGCTTTTTTCTTTTTTTTAGTAATTATCCGTTTTCCTTTCAATTTCTTTTCGCTATGTATAGCGCATTTCTCTTGTATCACAGCTTCATTTTTGTCATGCATTTTCTGCTTCTCTTTGTCCATATCTTTCTTGGCACTATATCTTTCTTGAATTGCTATTTTAACCCTCGCATTTCACCAGGGCGATTCTTTCGCCCTGACCCTTGAGGTAGTTTTCTCACAGACGTCTTCTGCCTTACTGACTTGAGTTTGCTTAAATACTTGCCACTCAATGGCACCACTTCCTATTTCAGTTTTAAGAAACTCTTTTGCAATTAGTCTTTGGTATTCTTCCTTAATTACTAAGTCATTGAGTTTCCATACTTTAATATTTGGCTTTTTTTACTTTTTATCGTTGGCATTTTGATGATCTTAGTGTCCGCAACAAGAAGTCGATGGTCACTGTTTTGGTATAACTTACTCACTTGGTATAACTTTTATATCCCTCACACAGTTATTTGCCTTCGTATCCGTTAATACGTAATCAATCAAGGTTTTATTTTTCTCACCCCAGCTGTACCTTGTTACTTTATGGCTGGTAAGCTTTTTAAACCAACTATTCATGATCGGAAGATTATTCCTGACGCAAAAATCCAAAAGGAATTTTTCTTCATCATTTCACAATCCAAAGCCATGAGGACCCAGAACATGGTCATACCCATTTCTTCCTATTTCTACCTGGGCATTGAGGTCTCCCATCAGGATCATATTTTCACATTCTATACAGTCTTCTACTTCTCTCTTTAACTCTTCTTTTAAAATATCTTCACAGCCAGATTGTGGTGCATACACCTGTATCACAGTTAGTTTCTCTTTGCTTTAATTATTCGTTCATTCACATATTGTATTTCTGATAGTGGTTCAAGTTCTTTGCTTATTACTAAGCCTACCCCATTCCTTCCCTGATTGTTGTTTCCAAGCCAATAAAGGGTATAATATTTACTGAGTTGTTTCCTCCCTTTTCCTCTCCACTTTGTTTCGCTTAAACCTAGTAGTGGGATTCGCCTTCTTTCCATCATTTCCACAATCTCTTCGGCTTTACCTATTAATGTAATGATGTTTAGTGTTCCATTTCTGTTTTTGTCTTGTTTGGGAGATTTTTTTCTGTTTATTCTGCTGCCTAACATCAGGGTTATAGCCGTCATAATGGGCATCAGAATTCCCAGATTATGTCAAATTGTGTTCTTTTCTCTTTCCGAAGCTTGTTTTAGTTTCGAAAGGAATAATTTAATCCACCACTAGCTTGTTAGGCCTAATGTGGCTTCCTTGAATTTCTTCTGTTTACTATGTGAAATGTTTTTGTGTTTACCTTGAAAGTTTCTGCTTACCATGTAATCAGAAACATTGATTTGAGGCCTAAGCCAAAAATGAGAGTACTTCAAAAGTGATCAGTTGAAACATACGAAGTAAGCCACTTTTTTACGTTCTAATTAATAATCAATATCTTAATTTGAATTAGTTCTCGTCACCATGATTCTGAAAATATCGAATTTAGGTAGAATTAATAATTAAGCTTCTCGTTCCACGATGAAGAACTAATTTTCCTCACCGCGTTCCGTATCCCGGGATTATTTTTCCCAAGGTCTGGAGAATGAGAGTGAGAAATCATAAAATACAGCATTTCGAAAAGTTCAAGGCAGCTGTGCTTTTGTCTTTGCCCATTACAGTTCTCCTCTCCCGCTGAATACGGTGGCGGAACAGATAGTGAGCACCTGGCATTCCGCGACCTCGCATTTGAATCCAAACGGTGCGGAATTCTCGAGCCCAGGTTTGCTTGCGCCGCTGCCGAGAGTGGCGTGTTGCATCGCTGTCCTTCGTTAAGGGACGGCATGGTAGTAACTATAGGGCTGACTCCTTCCAAGGTTTAACTCTCTGAGTGCGCGGGTTGACTCCTAGCGCATGGCTTTGCTCAACTCTCCTTCCAACCGAGCGACGCAGGGAAGAAAAGCGACCTAAATTTTTTGCGAGCAAAAAATAAACAGTGCGAGCAAGGGATGCAATGAGTTCAGGGAGAGTAAATCACCTGAGATAGAGAGCGCTTGGCAATCTTCGTATCCTTCACGTCGTTTTTCTTGCTCTATTTTTTCCCTCGACAGAGCAGTCGAGGACCAGATTGGCTCGTCGAACGGTCTCTCAAGATTGCAGAAGTGACAGGACGTATTGTGATGAATTGAGCAGGAAAATGCATAGCTTGAATATATCTCCGCTCCAGTTCAAAGACTATTTTTATTCCTTTATAAAAATATATTGACAACCCGTAGAGAAAACATTCTTTTCTCTTAGTGCTGAACCATCAGCAAGGAAATTTATTTTTTCACGATGAAGTATTCACCAAAATCTTGGCTTAATAAATGTTTAAGTATTTAATTCATCAACTAGGATGTTCCATGAAGGTTGGTGTCTTTAATTTCTTTCATTGCGTAACAACGAATAACCTTTCCTACACGAAAATCCGACTAATTATCTATATAGAGAAAATGTTATTTTCTTTACATTCGGCATATTTTTGTCATTTAATCTTTTCTGAGAATGCAGGTACTCCCCTCTAGTTCTGATTATAATTGGTAAATTTACGATGGCGAGAAATCTAAGACTAGGCCATACTGCTTTAAACAAATGTATTCAAGAATGAAAAATATAGCTTAAAAATTACGTGTAACTTTATTTATAACCAGAACATACACGACGTAACAGAGTATGAATCAAAATTTCATATATTCTCTTTCGGGATTGTTTTATAATATAAAGATAAGAATTATGAAACTGAAACGTTTTAACGAAGTATGTAAAATTTTGACCCGGATTCCTACCGGGTTTAGCTTCTTCATCCGGCAACAGGCAGCTATTTATCGGTGACATTTTTTTATACCGCTCAAATCTTTACTATAATAATAGCCTTCTAATGCATCCCTCACGATGGGTAGAGTACGGAATCATGACTGTCATTCAAACGTACTCGATGGCAAAATTTTAATATCAAGTTGTATTAAACGATGGAATTCTAGAAATGCATCGAAAATTCCATCGGAAAAATGAAAAAGTTTAGAGATATCGGCCTGAAGGGTCGCGAGACGAAACTGGTTTAATAAACAGAGCCTTGCGGTGAAAATACAAAATGAAAACGTCAGCCATGTTCCACTTCGTAATGCTCCCGCCTCTGATCCACCTACTTTTCCTCATCCCATCTCCAACACCCCACGTGTCTCCACTATTCTCAAACTCCCCCCCCCCGACACACATCTTTTGCCTACCCCGCCTAACAATTCTCATCGCTTCCCCCACTCAGCATTCCAGCGCGACCTCCGCAGCAATTCCAAACCCCTTTTTTTTGCAGGAACGTCCGTCTCTCACCTCCTCGTAAGCCAGCCACCACACGGCACCCAGGCGACGTAGAGAACCTACACCCGTGCCCAAAGGTCCCCCCCCTCTCTCCTCAGGCCGCACCCAACATCATTTCGCAAACGCGCAAACTCCTTGCCGGGGCTCCATTGCCTCCCGAAGCGTCTTCCGGAGACGTCATCCACTCATTCCATACGATGCCCACTTCACCCAGTTGCTTGTCTCTCCCCAGAGGCATCCGGCCAACTAAACTTAAAAGGACAGAGAGAAGGGGAGACAGTATGAGGGAGAGAGAGGTCTGGGCGTGTGTTATATGTTGCAGCCTTGAGAATGAGACAGAGGAAGAGAGGAAGGACATCTACCAGAACTCCTATCTCCGGCATCACCACTTCCATCGTGCCATTTGTCCGGCACAATTCTTTCCCTCCCTTACACTTACTTTTCTCCTTCACTCACTTCTTCCACGACGTCCTACTTCGTCATCTCATACACTTGCTTTCTCTTTTCCCGTCACCAGTTCACTCCAAGTTTCAGGATTCCAGTTTTATCTCGGTTACATCCCTGTCAGCGATCCCGTAGGCTGGGCGATGATTGGAGAAATGAACGGAGAACTAAAATCCATGTTTCCATTTTTGAATAGATTCCAAGGTTAAAATAGTGATAGTTAGTCGTGTGGTTATAGGACTGGTTGACTGCAGGCCCCCATTCTACCCAGTCCCTTGCTTACTCCCTGGATTTCAGAAAAAGTTTTTGATTCCGTTTTCCCTTCTATTGTGTTCCTTGGCAATTCTTGCGCACAAAAGCGTGACCAACTAATCTGTATCTAATTTACAATACTATGCTTCTCAAGGTTTTCTGGTAGATGAAAGAGAATAGAATGTTGTCAGAGGAAAAAGCAGAATGAGAAATATATGGATTAATTTGGTGGAAGATATGCTAAAAATGAGGACTATTAGGAGTAAGAGAATGAGTAATGGATGAATTAATATTTAAATACATTAATTGCTTATGTTTTCTACCATCTGGTTGGTAGACTTTTGGGCAGTTCTTATCCTAATCCGTTTTTTCCTATAGATTGCTGGTATTTATATCCACTCGAATTCCTCATAATCTCCCTCTCTATATTTCGTTCAGAATTCCTATCCTCTCAATTACCTTCCGAGCTTCCCTAGGGTTCTCACCTCTATTACCCTCTCAAGCATTCTCATTCCTTTCAATACGACCTCCATCCACCTCTTATGCCTACTCTAAACCTCCGCCACCAGCTTCTTCTCCTCTTCAACTACATCCAATACCTCCTTGTTCGTCTTTCTCACCACCAAGCTAACCATCATGAACCATCTCCACAGCCACATGTGAAACGCCACAACTCTACGTATATCCTCCCTTCACAATGGCTAAGCGAATCCGAAAGGAATCCGAAAAATACAGCGCCACGCTCAATATTAGGGTAATACTAGCCATTTATTGACACCTCTACTCATCCCTATGATCCTAGGGATGAGTAGAGTAGAGTCATCCCATCCCTATTATCAATTACATCCTCTTTATGAGGGGGTTTAAGACTTAAATATAGCAAATACAGGAAAGGTATGCATGAATAACGTATTATGAAGGAATTTATTATAATAGTTTCCTTGATCTAACATCAGGAATTTGCATCTTCAAAAGAGTAAAATACACTTGTCTGGGATTTATGTGGTAATGAAAAGTTGACCAGGGATTTAGTGTGGACTATAACATTCTAAAGAGCAGAAACATAGGTTATTATAAAAGCGGATTAGAAAATGTATTTTAGATATGACGGGGAAGAAGATGGAGAAGGTCCTGTGCCAGGAATGTCACACAAAGTCCCAGACATCAGTTCACTTTTCATACTTAATAACTGTTGCGCTGGCGCTATCCTATTTATAGTATCCCTACGACTTTATTATCACCATACATAATACAATCTAAACAATGCCTCCATGTAACAGCATTTGACGTGGTGCGTAGTCTCACCCACGGTGGTAAATACATTTACTTGACTAGTTTAATGGTATTTTCTTGGTATATTTCATCCCTTTGGCGCACAAATTTGTATCCTAACTTCAGTTCGTTCTCAGAGCTAAAAGACATTTAAAAAAAATAGATATTTGAATCATTAATAAAGTTGATTTTTCCTGCAGAGGAGCGTATTCATTAGCATAACTTTATATCGTTTACATTTTCAGTCGAGTATGGGTTAGGGAGGAAATATAGTAGATTTATGGACAGAATTGAGAAGGGTACCACGTTCGCTGAGATGAAGAAAGAAACCTTATAGGATAAATGGTCATCTATTCGTAAATTTCCGCATGGATTTACTATTCATCATATCAAATTCTTTTTTGCGGAACTTTATATGATGAATTTTAGTGCATTTTGATGAATTCTTGAATTCCAGTTGCATTGCAGTTGCTGTGTGTTGTCTTTGCTGACTCTCCGATCTCAGTCCGTTCCGGGCGGAGAAAACCGTTTCGGCAAATTCGTTTCTTCTCCACCTCTCCACTCGACCTTCTCCTCTCTATTCGTCCCCAAAACCCTATTCCCGGAGTCCGGTCGCTCGAAGCCATTCCTTTTTCAGGCCGCCCGATGCTCCGATCTAATCCGCCTTCGGAGGTCATTCACAGACGAAATGGCCCAGCCACCACGTCATGCATCACCTCTTTTGCTTTCCCCCATTCCCTACTGGTCCCTTTCCACCCAACCCTTCGTACCCCCTTCCATTTGAGTGGTTCATTCAGCTCCTCCCTTCCTTTTGGACCCCAATTTTCCTCTACTACTCCTCATTCAACCCCCGCTACTTCTCCTGTGGGTCCTTCGTCCTCGACGCAGCCCTTTACACTACCCGCCTGTCACCCAATTTGTTGCCTGCTTCCATCTGCTGCTCTACTTCCCCTTGACTTTTAACTTTCATCCACCGGCACATTTTCATCATCTCTGCTAACTGGCGGGCTTAATATTTCTTTACTCCATTTTTCCTCAGAAAGAGGGTGAGCAAGAGATGGGGGGGGGGGTTTCCAAGCGACACTCACACGGCCTCCTCGTTTGTTGGAGCGCGTTAATTTGAGACAGCTCACATCAAAAGCTGGCGGTGTGACTTCGCCGGCCATGTGTGTTCTTATCCGCAGCTTAAGTCTGTTTATAATAGTTATCGTAGAGGTAGATGTTAAGCCTACATTTAGGAGTATGACAAGATTCGTGTAAAAAATGCAAATTCATGTAAAAGAGCCACATTAACTGAATTAAAAACGAGATATATGCAATTCCCAAAGCCCCTGTTTAATTGTGTATTTTATTTTTCGACAGAAAACTAAATGTAAAACCCATCTCATTGGTCCTATTAAAAAAAAACTATTTTCATTGCAGGGACCAATTTTCCAGAAGCAAGACAATGTATTTAACTCGCTATGGGTAAGCTTAGGAAATTTTCATTTCACCAAGAAGTCACATTTTGGGAGTGTATAAACTACAAACCAACAATGAAGAAAGGCGTATAAAGGTTTCACTGCGTCCTTGTGTTGCGTCACAGTGAGTTGCAATGAAATTCGCTTTCTAACAGCGGAGGAGAGACTTCTTTGGAATATAGTGCCATTAGATAGCGGTCCCCCACGTCAGCAAGTTTTGATATCATGTTGGAGCAGACGTATTCAAAGTTCTTTTCTCTATGCGCAGTGTTGACATCTTATAGTGATGTAAAAATATTTTAGCTGTGAAGTATACTTTACAGATCCTCAAAGATAGAAAGGAATATACGATATGTGTATGCTCAACGGAAAAAATCCTTTCTTTCCTTTTGTTTTTAAGGACTCGCCACTGATCACCGCTTTTATAGTCTTTTAGAGTAGATGAACAACACTATGTATTGTTTTTCGGAATTTTGTTGAAAAACGAAAGTATAGTATTTTTAATACCTTTTTTTCATATTTCATATCATGAGTTACCCCTTTGACGTGAACTTTTAACTTGATGCCATGACTAACAGTAAGAAGAGAACGCATAGTGTGAACAATAAAAGATGATTGGTTTAAATTAATGCATTGCTGATTAAAATTCAACTAAACTGCCACAACTTTAGGTAATAACGTGAAGCACCAAAAACAGATATTTCGGATTTGAATTTCTCCACGTGAATAATTTACATAAACTGTTCGAGGGCTCCTCGATGGATCAGATTTCTGGTGTCCGACGTTCTGAAGGAAAACAATCTCATCATCTTCAGGACTGCCTAATAAGTGGCCCTGAAGACATAACCCTGAAACATCCATTGCTTCTGAACACTATGAGAGGCTCCCTTTTCAACTTTGGTCACCATGGAATACCTGACACTGTATGACACCATAGAAACATTTACAATATATATTTAAACAGAAAATATATACATTAAATAATGATAAATTATTAGAGTTTTTGGTTTTTTACCGAGCCAGCGGTTGCATAGCTGACCTTATTATTGAAAGGTATCGAACATGATATATAATTGAAAAATAAAATCGGTGGCTGTGAGCTTGAAAATATAAAATCTCAGTGTTTTACTTGGTGTAAGATTTACAAGTATTGTTCAAAAGGTAATGAATTCATATTCAATATAAATAAGAGACTAAGAATTATTTTTCTAAAACCTTATGTTAATGAAACCTACTGCTTCTGTTCCACTTCGCTTATTAAAACGGTGTTCATAATTACTTAGAGATACGTGGAAAATCTTGATGGTCATTATGAAAGAGAACCTCCGGATTAATATTTACTGCAGGTAACCTTCCAATGTTTGCATTCTCTCGAGATTCCCTTTTGGAGATCAAGAGGATATTATAATTCTAATGGGAAATGGAGCGGAATCCTTTTAATTTTACGAGTGACGGAAAATCTCCCAGTTGGAATATTTCAAAAGTTTACCTTTCCTCCTCCTGATTGCGGTGTTATATGGGTTGCCGCAGAGTCAAAGGTATCCAATTTCCTAAATACCCGATTTGAACCGTTATTTTTATAATTATACACGCGCATACACTGTGTTGTGCACTCGAAGGAAGAGAGAACACATTTCACTTCTTCGTTCAGTTCAGTACGGACTCATCATGTTCAACATTACCTTGTATTATTAACATTTTTTACCTTCGTTGGCTTTTGTTCACGTTTTCCCGAATAATTTCAGTTACATTTTTTCTCGCGCAATCTGCTCTTACGTCGTTCGTACATATTATCTCTCAGATCTTTTTACTCACCAATCTTCCATTATGTTTCCCCTTCCAGAATCACCCGAGCTTCCCCATCTCATTTTTTTTCTTCCAAGTAGGAGCTTTTCCTTTTCAACCCTTCTAATTTCCTTTTTTCGTTCATCGTCGCTTCTTTTATAAAATAATCCTTTCAGTTTCTTTCCATCATCTCTGTTTTCAAATGAAAATTTTTCTATGGTTTTCTCCGGGAAAAAAATCGTGCACGATGGAACATTATGGGGAAAATCACGTATGGAAAATGACTATTAGAAAACACTTCTTATTTTTTAAAGTGGATATAGATATAACATATTCTTGCTGAAAAGCGTAGAGTGTATTATATAATTGAAATATGGGGATGGATGGCCATACAATCTATTCAAAAGCTCTTTATTTGATATAAACATTTCTATTGGCTTTGGACCATATGATTTTTAAATGGACTTTATATATCGCAAGAACTAGGGTTAAGAAAAGATCTCGTGTGCCTAGAACGTACACTTTTGAAGAAAGTGGAAGTTTCACGGGATATCTTGAGTGACTTTATCCACAACGAAGCCACGTTTTTGTATAAATTCTCTTTGCATGTAACTCGTATGTGAGATTTTTTTATAAAATTTTAAGAAAGACATGTAATTCAACGGTGAAAATTCAGAAAATATACTTATGTACTCACCCTGAAATTAGGTTTAATACGTATGGGAGGTGGTTACTGCCTCAAATTTATATCGCTTTGTGGCAGTTTCCACATATTGATAATAGAGAGGCACGAAGACATTGAATCCTTATCGATTCTTCTTCGTACACAGCTGTTGTTTTGCTAAATAATTCACATCTCTAGCTAAGCTGAGTATTCCCTGAGTTTATGACCCTAAATGGAATCTAGCATGCTAAAACCATTGGAGTCCTTACAATTGTACATACAGCCCCGCCTACCTTGAGTAAAAGTACAATCATACACCATAGAAGTAATTTAAGAGAAACAATTGCACTTTTCCATAAGATTGTTTTAATGCGTACAACGCGTTTCGGCTCACAGAGCCATCATCAGGTACAACTTGTACCTGATGATGGCTCTGTGAGCCGAAATGCGTTGTACGCATTAAAACAATCCTGTGGAAAAGTGCAATTGTTTCTCTTACATTATGAAGAACTTCCACGATATCTCGCCTGAATCTGTTGAACCGTAGAAGTAGGTGGAATTCGTCTACTTAGAGAATGACGTAAGGGAGGGCACGCCGCTGGAAGGATTAAGGGAGCCAGGACGCCAATACTGTCTTGTCCTGTCTTATCTAACCCTTCTATAGGCCAACCCTCTCATTACTTTCTATGGTATATTATGTGGCTTGATTAGCCTGAAAGTTTTTGTGGGAGCAAAATTTTGTACGGGAAATCCTTGGAAATGCGTTCTCACCTGCACGGCACACACGACTTTCAATTTTATATTTCTCTAGGACTCGTTCATTATTTTACGTCGCTAGTCAAATTTTGTTCCCTCGACCTGAAAATTCTTCCACTCTCTGCGCCCGGGTCTGTTGCTCTCAGTTTCCGCCAAATGTTATCCACCCCCTGCCATCCTCCTCCTCGAGGCCGACGCACATGTACTGCTTCCCACCGATATCCAGCCATGCGCCCCTTCTTTTATTGCCCGATGCTTATCTCGCTCGCTACCCTCCTTTTTCGTCGCCTCCTTTGTTATTCCCTCTCCACAAACACCCTACTCCGTTTATTTTTCCAGTTTCCGTTCTAATTTTCCAGTCTGCTTCCCCGGGAACTTCCTCTTACATTTTTGCACACCGATATCCCCCCATTCATTCGCAACACTCTCATTTCTCTTTTCATTCGCACTCCGTGCTTTCCTCTCTTGTTCTCCTCCATTCGCTATCATTTTTTTTTCGTGCCTCGTTTACATTTTTTTTCAAGGATTGTTTCCAACTTGATGAGTGTCTCTCTTTCTTATTTTTTTTACTAATTCTTTATTCCATCCCAAGCGTCTGAGATTTTTAAAATGTTGGAGTTCATAATTGCTAAATTTACCGAACAAAATAAAAATGAAACCGCAGATTAAATGCAGAAAAGCTGAGATACATGCACGATATATCTTTATTTTGAGTAACAATACTCTTAGCTTCATTCTTATATCGGTTAACTTCAATGCGTTATCTTGCTTAGATATTGACAACGTTGATTTTGGTGGAGTAATTACACAGCATTATGAGGCTGCCAATCAGGGACGTTTTCTCTCAGGAGGATTGAAACTACGACATTCAATCAGAATGATCATTAGCAATCCCGTAAAACATAGCATGGCCAAAATTCAACTAAAGTATTTCAGCTGGGAGGCCTGGATCAAAAACTAAACGCATATAAAGAAGTTTAAGAACACAATGACACAATAAATGAATGAAGAAAATAAACAGATATCAAGGAAACTGGAATTAAAAAAATCATGTTTAGTTACTAGTACTCAGCAAGAAGGTGGGATGCTTAGTCTGTAAAAATTTTGTTGGTTTCAAAATTCAATGCATTTGCTTCGTCACACGATGGATGAAGATTTTTATCACATCTCTTGTATTATTTGCGGATAACTGCGGAGTTATTTTTCTCGATAATACACTAAGATGCACCAATAGTGAAACATCGGTGTCCTAGTGGTGGGTAAACGTGATATATACGTCAGCCGGTTTCATTTCCACATTGAACTCTATTTTTCATTACTGTACGTTCTTATCGATTCAAAAATATTTTTTTTGTTCAAAACTCTCTTTAATAATAGTACTAACCGAAAATTGACAGCAGTCAAATTAAATAATGAATATTGTACTTCCAGAAGAGTCCTCCAGTATGGTGAAAGATATGGCTGTTGTAAA
The DNA here is from genome assembly GCA_963169105.1 of Ceriagrion tenellum. Lineage (NCBI taxonomy): Eukaryota > Metazoa > Arthropoda > Insecta > Odonata > Coenagrionidae > Ceriagrion > Ceriagrion tenellum. The sequence goes on along the minus strand of OY720637.1, from coordinate 86,026,923 downwards.
AATCATTAAATATATTTCAGTTTTATCGGTGATTATATATGTATGTAGACAAAAATAACGGAGGAAAATTGTATCGAATGTGTACGTTATACGTATAAAGCAGAAATTTGTGATTACTCGCGATTGTATTCCAAACACGTTATTGCCCAGTGTGCACCTTCATTGCGCATTATGGGCTTTGGCATTCCGCCAACCAGCATTACGCTTCCGTTCCGGATAGCAGAAACATGGAGGTAAGACCCGCCTCCCCAACAAAATCTCTGCACAAGTTGGTCTCCTAATGATGCAGGCAATCGAGCCCCATCTCCGTTATTATCATGGACAGAGGGTAGTAAATGGTGATTTTTGCTTTTAAAGAGATTGTTATTTTAACTTAAATGGAGGTTCCTTTCCCAATGAGCTCAGTATTCACCCTCATCTGGTATTCTCGCCTTCTCCAGCAGATATTCCTCCCGTTGCCGCCTATTCCTGATTATCCCATGGACGAATCTACAGGGCGCTACTTCCAACTATAACGCTCCAGTTGCAAATAAGTTTTAATCATTAACATGTATAAACTTAAACATATATTCGTACATGCATTCATATTTAGATAATTTAAAAAGACAATATAAGCCGTTAAACGACAAGAAAAATTTTTCTTCTCATTGATATTGCTCAGGTTGCCCACGATACATGAGTTGACATTTGAGCAAACTTGAGAATGATTTTTCAATAAAAGCATAATTTTTAAACGGAAATGGAGAGTTTAACGAAATTGATTTCAGAAATAATATATTTTATTCTTTCTGCCATCCGCTAGTGAAACATTGAACCCCATATCGAGATTGCAAGGAATTTAAAAAACCAAAAACCTCTGTACTGATTCCAATGCTTTATTATTGGGGTAAAATTATGCCCCGATTTGAGGGCCCAGGGATCCATGATATGCAGAGGTATGACGGATGCATTAGCACACACTATAGCATATGAAAAACAACGCATGGAGTGCATAATTTACTATTTATCGTGCGAACAAACCCCACGCTAAGTATATGGCATTTTCCCAACTTTTATGATAAAAAGCACTTAGAACGCAACCTCCAGGGTATGAGTTGTCACATACACTAGGGTATTCTTTCTTGTCTTCTTAGGGTAGTCTTTGTTACAGCTTCCAGACGTTGCATTTCACTTTCAATCTCTATCATTTATGAACGTAAAATAAATCCTCCGTGATCATTGTAACTTTATGCATAAACCTCAGCAAAGATTGGTTCAAGCTCTTTTACCGTTACTTTAGAGTTAATAAACACTAAATATCACCCATTCAATATAACCTTTGTTATTTTACGGCCAATGTTTGGTTTTGTACCAGTGCCGAATAGGGTCCTCTTGCGCATCTCTGCATTGTCTAATTGCAAGTGGAAAAACTTCATCTCCTAGCAGGTATTTTTAGATTTTTGATGGTGCATCAATAACTGTAGTTGCATGAACCTTTTTTTTAAAACAAATAGAATTTATTGCACTGAATTTTTTGGGAAACATCCATGAAACATTTTTTACGCACTATGCGGATATAGACGTAAAGCAAGGAAAACTCAGTCTTGAAAAACATTTTGAAGGATCAAGAAGAACTTTATTGCTTATTTACACTCATAAATTCAACAAATTTGTCCCATAAAAAATTATATATAGGTACTCTAAAGTACAGATAGAAACGGTTGTTCCCTTTAATTTTTTTGCATCGTCGTCAACTCCATTAATCATTATTCTGCAGACTGATATGAAGTACCATTCACTCCTTTCTCTCTAAACTTTTCACGTAATTCCTGTGAAGCCCCGAAGCTTTCTAAAATTCCCGTCCAGGTATTGTTACAATTATCCCAGATCATTTTACGTTATCCAAATTGATTTTACAAGAATAATATTTAGGAAAAAGCCTATTTACATTTAGTGTATTCTGCGTTTCTTTTTCTCTAATTTTCCTTTGGTCATTTTTTTGCTTTCTCTTTCCTAATTCTATCCATCCTACTCAGAGATGTCGATTTTCAAAAGTACTAGTAACCAGTCTCTTTCCTTGCTTCCTGAAGGTTATACATTAGGCTACCTCTTACTCTGAAATAAGAACTTTCTTCCCAGCATTGTGGGAATAAAATTAATAGAAAGGTATGATAAAGTAAAACCTGAATCATAGAAAACCTCCCTCCATAATTCTTACACTCTGTTTTCTAATTTAATAGGATTTTGTTTCCTTTTTCTTCTAGTTCTTTGCCTTTTCTTTCCAAAGGGTGTTTCCCATTACCTGCTCACTGATGCACACGAGCCAAGACCGGCCGAGACGTCCCACGCCCTCTACCGTCACGGCGGACATGGAGGGCGCAGAGGGAGAACCTCTTTTGCCTGGACGTTAGGAAATTCCAAGGAAATCCATTTCGCTCTCCTTCTCAGTCTCCTCATACCTCTTTTTTCCTTCCTCCTCCTCTATTTTTGCAACTCACACCCGCGTTCCCCACCCTCGCCTCCCTCCACCCTCACCGCTCACCCTGGGCACAAAGGGAGGAATTTTTCCAATAAGGGAAGCTCATTCCCTCAGCCGCTGCTTCTGGCTCGTGGGTGTGAGAGGAGGGAACGGGATGGGGAAATGGGAGGAGGAAGAGGAGAAACAGGAGGTGGGGGATGAGGGTGGGAAAGGGTTGGCTAGTGGGAGGGTGGAAGAGGGGAGGGCTGAAGAAAGGTCTTCACGAGTAGAAGTTATTTCTCGCTGACCAATTGTTGTCGGGGGAGGAGGGAAAAATGCGAGGTCCACCCCTTCCCTCACGTCACTCAGAGTTCTCACCCCTAAATCTCTTTCCCACCCCATGAACCTACGCACTCTTCCACCTCTTTGGCATTATTTACCTCCTTATTTCTCTTACATCCTTCTCCTCAGTGAAACTCACCACTGTACAGCAGCATTACAGAGAAAGCTTGCGAATGTAATTAAACAAACACACTTGGGGTAATATTTCACATTGAGTTCAATTAAATCGATTTCAAAGTTTAATAAATTATAATTAGAATTAAAGCATCATACATAAGTCATTTTTGCGGAGTATTTTTGTCTACTACAAGTTGAAAAGCTAGAAAAGAAATGTACGACTGACCGATTTCTGCATCAGAATGTTCTCCGTTGTCGATAGTCTTCACATATTTGCGTTGAAAATCATCCGGTGTTTAGCAAAACATTTAAAGATTTTACCAATCCACTACCACAGTTAGCCTACTTGAACAGGGAGACCAGGTTGCAAAGGCAGTTCAGGCTACAGCTTTTCTGGGACCTTGGTCAAGGTTTGACAGGTAGTTTGAATCGGTAGTTGTTCAGTCTTTTCCGTGAATACTTAAACGGCACAGTAGTCCAGTGCTTAGACCACAACTTTTATTATCCATCCATCCGATAATATGTCAAACAATGTCCCACTTAACGCCTATCAATGGGTAATACCTAAAATAAATACTCTTCGGATATTAATTCTCTCATCTTCTTCCTAGCTTTTTGTTACAGGCGAAAATGGCTTTAGTTATCAGTCGTTTCCTCAGTTACGAACGTCAACAGATAACAGCTACTGCAAGCAGTACGTTAGAAGTCGATAGAGAATATTTGGTTAAGAACAAGTCAACTGGAAAAAAACTAGCGAGAAATTTTGATACCTAAGGTCACTGGAAATATTTAGGTCATGTGAGATTTAAACCCAACTCTCACAATATTTAGATCTACTAGAAAAGATAAAACAAGACCATACGATTGACCCTAAGACCTTCGTTCCTGTCCGAACCATTTATAACGGAGCTGGTAGGTCGAGGACAGAAATGATAATTTGTTGAAAATTATGTCAATGCTCAATTTTAGCTTAGCACGATTGGATAATAAGTAGGTGAAATAAGTGCATAGACGGACCCATACGATGAGAGGGCACAGGAATAAATACGGAAGCCATTAAAATACATAATTAGCCTTATTGAAATGATAAATGCAAAAGATAGTACGTCAAAAACATAGTAAACACGACAAAACTTTCACTATAGCTGAATGATTTATCTTGAAATGCAAAATAGAAATTGCATAAAAACATTTCATTCTTCACAGAATTTATGGACAGCTGTCTCGCAATAACCAAGTTAGGTAGATCATTTTTCATGCAAAAAAGCAAATATCCCTTTCATGCGTAAGGACGCCATCTTTTCTCTTAAATCTATGATGGATGGAGTCCCTTGCAACATGCCCTCTGGGCAGCTTGCAGGGGGGATGTATGTTCATTGATCCCCATTGCCTATGGTATCTGACCTGCTTTTTTACCCCCAGTATTCCGTTGCCTTACTGCCACATCGTTCTCTTTCTGTCCCTACACAGCATCATCCTTCTATTTCCACTCTCTTTTCCCTCCTTTCCAATTCTTCTTTTTCTGAAGTTTAAAGAATGGTGAGACGGAGCTCCTTCCTTTTTCATTGTTCTTTCATTTGCTTTGTCGTCCATCCCTCTTATTCCTACGGCCCAACCCCCAGGGGGCAAGGCTGTTCCTCCCATATCGAGGCTTTATCAAGTGGATCTTGCATAATCAAACTTGAGTTTGGTGCCGCTGCCCATGTTCCTTCGGGCAAAGTTACTCTTTTCTACTTTTTCCTTCCATCTCTCCTTCCTCCCGTCTGTTTGTTTTTAATGGAATTTATGAGCGGGTGGAAACTAATTTAAACGCCGAAAAGAATTCGGTTCAAGCTAGGATTTTAATGGATGGGATCTACAAGCTTCCGTTTTGCGAGCGGAATCTGTCGTCCTTATGGAGTTTATATTGGCTTTCTCTTTCCGTACGCTTCCTTATCAACCCACCCTCTTTCGTTCATGCGTTCTCGACATCTCTCCCTTTTCCTCGCGCTTCCACAGGCTAACTTCATTAATAGGAGGTTAGGGTTTTTAGACGTTCATTCGCTGCAAAATATGTCTACTGACCGCCATGCTGTTGCTTTCTGACAACTCTGTTGAGCGACTGGTGTAGGTGGGGTGACTAAGGTAAAATCGCCGAAAGAAATTGTATTTGCAGGGTAATTCAACCTATTGCTAGGTATCACATGCACTCATTGTTATAAAAACAATAATAATCCCGAAGAAGCTGCCGATGCACTACACTAATATATAATTTTGATAGGAAAAAATACGGCGAAGAAAAGAAAATAATTATCATGACAGAGTAAGAGATACTCCGGGTAAACAGGAATGGAAATATTTATATTTAAAATGGGAAATATTCTATAATACTTCCCACCATACGCTTGACGCGGCTGAAATTTCTCCAAATCCAATGGCAAAAAGGATAGAGACATGTAAATAGTGGTATGTGTTCCATACACTAACCAATTTATTATTCGTTATCCCTGGACCATATTTAAATTTTCTCTAGTAGACCCACATTTAAACGCCCCATTTTTAAGAATACCACGCATAATATTTAACCACAGCTTTTTTAAAACAATTTTAATGAAACATAGTATCATATAGCCTTGAATACTCCATGAAAATCTGTTCCTGGCGATCATCACTCGGGTTTTGTCTCATAAATGAGAGTACTTTTTCCTTTCTCGTCACGACGTATCACCACGATGACGACAGACTAGCTAGAAAACAATAGCCACTATTGCATGCGCCCTTAATTTTTAGTACGAATAATCACATGCAAGATTTATTAAAGTACCTGTACTCATTTTTTCAAATTCTTACATGCCATATGTAAATACATATGTGTGTATGGCATTTAAGAATTTGAACAAATCACAAAATTTCTAATTTTAATTTTGCATCATGCCTTAAGAAAAACCAGAATATTATCGTCATTTCAACTTTATCACTTTTTCAAAAAATGATGGTAGTTATAAAAATCGCTTATATGAAATAATGGAAAAGATGAGATACAATTAATCAATCAATAGAATGGACAGCGGGAGCTGTGATACTGAAGGCAATTTTGGAAGGAATAACCCGGGGAAGGAAGGGTGATGGAGAAAATTCCCATTTTGGATGATATGATTAGAGGAAGAAAGTGCTATAGGTTAAAAGGAGAGGTCTTTGAAGAAAGATGTTTGATCATTGCCATAGCAATGAAAGGTTAGCAACGATCCTTTCATAAACCTACCCACTCCACTAGGTCGCCGAACAGCAAAATGGCCTTTCTCGATCTTTCACGTCCCTTGCTTTGGGATCACAAACCACTCCATCCACATCACATTCCTCTGCTTTCCTTCAATTCCCATCGTGTCTCCAAGGACATTTCCCGCCTTTCTTCTATTCCCAACTCGCTACCTTCGCACGGCAGTTACTCCCTCTCATGAATTTCCTCCACGTCCGTGAAAATTCCTTGGCAACTTCCAACAGCCTGGATCTCAGTTTATTGTGGACATTTTTTGCCTCCATTTCCTCGTTCCGCGGCATTTTTCCCCTTAGATCCTCACACGTCATTCTACTTCTCATGATTTTTCTCTTTGGCTCAAGTGTGTCTCTGGAATTGGAGCGGCACATGGATTTCAAGGACAGAACTGGTAGTTAATGATTAAAGTTTGGTTTATCCGGTACAACGCCTTTTTAGGGATAAAATTACTGCGAAAGAAGAGAACTGGCTCTTTGAAGCAATGAATTGAGCTGAAATCCCCGCAGAAATGTAGATTTTTCAATGATCTGTCATTGAATGGTTTGTGAAAAACATTTCCAGTGCAGTATTATCTCCGACGGATAGGACCTTGCATTGCGGTTTCCTTGGTAATTTTGTCATAAAGACTCAGTTCATTGTGTTGCTAGTCAGATTTTGAAGACCCTATCTCGTCAGAACTATGAATATATGCCCTTACTTCCGATTTATTCCCATTCTAAGTGCTACATTCCTCACTAATGCAGACTTGTTCGCATAAAACTCTCGACCAAGTCTCCTACACAAAACCACGCCCAAACTTTTTCCATTCCCTTCGTTCTCTCCTCTTCAAAAGCGCTCATTCTTCTGCGGAAGCTTTCCTCTCCATTCTTCCTCATCGCCGCCGTTTGATTCTGTTGCGTGACGCTGGCTCTGTGTGCAAACGTGAGGGAAACGGAACTTTTTCCACGCTTTCCTTTCACCACATCCGAGCCGACACCTTCTTCCATGAAAGAGAAACGCTCGTTTTCAATTTTTTCCTAACCAAAGCCTCCCACGAAATATCATCTAACGGTTGGAATGTATTTACGAGAATCTCCCCGGAAAATATCCGACAGCCCTTCACTTTCTCCCACAAAACATCGAAAATTTTCGTTTTATTCCGTAAAACGCTCTCCTCATTAGCCGACAAATTAAGCTTTGAACCTATTCACGATATTAGGGTTATTCTCGAGAAAGTATCGTATTAAGAATATCCCATGCATTCATTTATTAATATGAAGAGCAAAACTCCGTATAAATAAATGAATTATATAAAATTATCTTACGGTTTTTCCGTCTATCAGCCTATTTTAACATAATTCTCATAAGGATTAATTAACATGAAGTTAATTGTTGATTACATCAATACATGTTTTAACTAGAAATAATTATTAATAGAATAGAAAACAAAGGATATAAGCAAGGAGGTTTTATATACACGGATACTCTTTCAATCAATCATCGTTTTCTATTCGAATTTGTAAAATTTCGGAAAGGAATTCGTTAAATTGCTCAAAATTACAACCTTAATGATTATACGTTTTCTCGAAAATTGACAGTAATATTTTGACCAAGACTAAGGCCTATAATGAATCAATATGGAATTTCAAGAACCTTTTGTCATAAGATAAACATTTTTGAGTGTAGCACGTTTCTTAAAACGAGGCATGGAATTTAGCTCGGCGACATATTTACAAACAAGTAGTTGGACGGCAGTACTTTGTAGGTTGAGATTTACTTATATGGAATTACAGGTGACTCTGAATTTGTGAATCATAGAAATTTCAAGTCATTAGATTTTATATATTCGTTCTAGTCGTAGAAAATTCATTGGATAGACATACGCCCAAACAGGGGTTTCAAATATTATAATAACAATTTTTAATCTAAGGAATTTCATATTTTTCATGCCAAAACAATATCGTCCAAGAGTCACTAATTTCGAAACTTTACCCACTCTAAAATGCGTGTATTAGGAAATAAATTGTATCCTTGTATATTTTTACCATAATACGTCGTAGGGGAGATACTGGTTAAGAATAATGACCCAATAACTGGTTAAGAAGAAGAATATTATAAGTAATTCTACACGTTAAGGAAGGTATTCATGAAATTATTAAATATTGTCAGATATTTACGGGCGCAACCTTCAAAAATTCTTTCTTCATCTCAGCGTACGTCCAAACTCTCATCATTCCTTCCATAAAGCCTATTCCCTTCCATACTCTCTCCCGCTTAGCCAAAATCCTCCCATCTTCCATTGTCTTCGTATATACCTCATTACTTTCTTTTACCAACCTCCAACTCTGTCTCCTTATAACCAAAACTGGAAGGAAAGGAAACTGGAAAACTTTACCCTCCTCAGCCACCAGAACAACCACTTTCTCGTTTATCTTAATTTCTTAATTTTTTTTCGCCGTACTTAATCCATTTTCCTTCTCGCTCTTGACCGAGTCTTATCCTACTCTTTTTCTTCTCAAGTCTACGCTATTACTCCGCACAACACTACATTCTGCATCATTCGTTATTAAAATAGAGGAAATACTGAAAAAGGGCTGAGATTATACTAAATAATCTTTTAAACGATATATTTCCGTATCAAATAGCACCGCTACATAGGAAAGAGAATGAGAGTAGATTAATATGTTTTGAGCTACGTGATGTAGAAGAACGGCTACAGTGAGGTTGACAGAATGTAGCCCAACCATAAATGTACGATGGCGAATGAAGAGTTGACGTAAATAAGGGGGTACGTGGCTAGAATCCAAAAGTCGGGTCAAGAGTATTCCAATGATAGAGAGGAGAGTGTTTGATGAGAATGCATGTATAACTGAGAGAAGAAAGCTATTAAGGTAGTAGGTGACTATGTATTACAAATAAAATTTTCGTACTCTTATTTTTATCCACGTGCATTTTGATTTGTAGATCACATACTACAATTATAATAACAACAAAAAATATAATGCAAGAATATTTTTGGGAAAGATTTTTTAATTTATATATCCGTTATGGTGTTAACAAGTAAGGTAAACATTTTATAAAGCATAAAATAATTAGTTAATAGCAGTTCCTCCATTACTTAAATTTTGTGACGCTTTTAGAAAATTTTCATTAGTTCAGAGTGGTGACTTGGCATTTAAAATATAATTCTGCATTAAGTCGGTGGTGTCTGTTAGAGGGGAGAATAAAGGGTTTTAGTTACCTCTAAAGGAATGTTTGATAACAGTCTGCCAGTGCCCAGAAGGTGGAACTAAAAGCAAAAAAATACTCGAGGACCTATCGTCATAATATTCCATAGGAAGCATAGTAACAAACAATTATGCACGTTAAAAGATTAATATATGCCTTCTTGTTATTTCCTCTGATATTTTTAATAAGAAGAAATTTATTATAATTACTTACGAAGGAAAAACAAAATTTTCTATAACACGATGCTTTACCAGAAATTAATAAGCCACGGAATGTCATAATTTAGGCTAATATCCACATATTTTAATAATCTGTTCCAAGCTATACGCGTTATTTCTGGATAAAAATTCATCTAACCCGAATGTATCCTAGGATATCAATTTTATAGAATGACAGCAAGAAGCTTCTGAATTAAAAAGTCACATGCCATAAATAAGCCTCATGTTTTCTAATTTTTAACTCTTAAGTAATATCATAAAACGGAGTGTTTACCAGCCGACGGGTATCTCAATCTCTTTAGAAGAAATTTCCGGGAACAAGATTTATGGTGGCTTAATGTTCTCTCAACTTTGCCTTAAAGGTTCCAGTCGTTTTCTTTATGAACCTTTTTGGGAATGAAATAGCATTGAAAGTTAAAATTTACATTATTCAACTCTTTGACTTAACTCTGGTTTAACCTTCTTAAGAAATAATCAGTTTTCAAAAGCTTTTTAACGTAGTTATAAATGCCAATTTACTTAATATTTGGCAATAAAGGTAGATTTTGTGTCACGTAGTATTGTGGCACCATAATGAAAGGTTAACTTTTTAAATTATTTTTTTTTCTGCCGGACGATTCTGTTGGCCCGTATGTGCCCGATAGGCTACTGAGCCTGTCATCAGGTTTCCAGGGACCGGACCAACAGAACTTGACATACATCCATGCCCTGGGTGGTGACAAACCCACCCAGGCGGGACTTGAACCCGCGACCCTCGGTTTAGCAGGCGAGGACTTCACCCCGCCGCCACCGGGGCCGGCATATTTATATAATGAAAACTAAGATAAATTTCTCATTTACGTCCATTAAAAAGGATATATTTTAAAAGTTTTTGCGACGTAGTATTTATTCGATCGAGTTATTTGTTATGCATACTAAGTCACATATTATCCCACAAGAAAGTTTTATGTAATTTTAATGATTGATAACTAATATTGTCCCTTTGTATTATATTCTTCGTTATCTAATTCAAATTGAATAAAATATTTTCGCATTATTTAATATTTTTACCATCACTTTAATCCATTTAAACATTTGTAATGGACACATTGAATTATACATTTTTAAATTCATTTGTAATGGACTATATATTCAAATGCCCACTTTTGAAATATCATGCAATCTTTAGCTAATACAGGATTTCAATGCTTATTAGCATAGACTTAATGCATGATATATTAGCCAAGAAACACGTACGTAAATAATTTATTGACTGTGAAAATTTATTACCTATTTCTTAACATTAATTTTTTGTCTCTCAAATGCAGGTTGTGGGTCATCAACCCTGTAGTCCTGGTAAGACTTCATATTTATGCATGTTTCAAAATGCCTCTACCATTGCAAATACCCATACACCGAACAGTACTTTAACCGCGATCACAAGCTGTTAATTATTCATCAGTGATACAAAAATGTGGCTAGCGTGATGAAAAACACTTAACTTTGGCTGCGAGAATGATCGAAAAAAAATACGGCAAATAAATGGCTTTGACTCCAAAGCAGTGTATTTAATAAGTTTTAGTGATTAAGCAATATGTATTCATAACCCATAGGGAGGATTAATTCCAATGATTCTACTCTTAGTGCACAGCTTTCCTTTCTGTGTATTGCCTGTTCAAGCACTGTATCCCGCGCCACCTAATTCAGTCGCAATGGCGTGAAAAAAATTTTCGCCTGGTTTGTTTTTACTGACTCCACGAACGGTCATTGCCCCGTATGATTTGCGGAACAATTGGTTCATTGGCGCATGTCACGCCCATTAATTATCCTTCAGAGCTAGCATTATTGGGAGGTTTCGCGAGGGTGTAGCTGTCCTCGGACCCAATGCATCCCATCTCTTATTCAGCAAGCTGTTATCGGCGGGACCCGGAGACATTCACCTCAAACCCCGAGGCCTATCGCGTTGAGGAGAATGGACCATCCAGCATGACTCAAGGGATCTCCATTTTCACTGTCTCTGGAGTCTCCAAACCCGCTTAGGATGCAGAGGTCGAATGGGAACGCCTTTGTGGGAGCAGAACAATACAGTTCCGATCCTTAAAATAAATGTTGGGTGTCCACTCAATCAGTATCTGCAAATTCATGGTTGATTCAGGGTCGTTTCGGTCCGGCGTATGCATTTTTCCCATTTTTTTGAACACCTTTGCACACCCATCGATCTAATTATTAGAATATATAATTTGGCAGCGAAGTTAGGTACATACGAAAGCGGAAATATTAATGTTAAGATTTTAAGGCCCCAAGACTTTGTCTCCTAAAGCAATTTTATGATTTATCTCGACATACGTCCTATGTCTTTAATCCCTCCCAAGGAGTCTATATTTTTCCTCCTTCCTCTCTAGTATTCCCCAATGTATGCGTAATTCCTCTATTTCTAAGGATTTAGCTAATGTAAATTATGATGACTTGAAATGATCTAAACTTTCTACTGGACAAACGATTAGTATCCCAGTTATTCATATTGTTATCCTTAAACATATTCTATATAACCTTAATTTCTATCATTTGTCTATTCTCTACTTTTTTAATATTTGCCACTAAACTCTTGCAATTACTTCATCTAAGCCTGATAGGAGATAAAATATTTTTATCCTATTCGGTCTCAATTCTTGCTTAATTTTTTTCTCATATCACATACCTAATAAAATATATATTTTACATTTTTCCCTCAAAACCTCCCATCGTTCTCCACAACGAATTTTTAGAATTCCTGGTGGTTAAGGCTAATTCTCCCAAATCCGACATTGGTGTTCAAGGTTAACGAGTAGTACCGTTTGCGTTGACGATTTGTAAGATGAAGATTAAGCCTTGTTCCAGATTGATGTAAGCATATTAAGAATAACTTCTTCAAGTTATAAAACGATACCCAGGATCATTGAATGAAATCAAAGTTCATTTCCTCTCATTGTGTGAATTATGAAATATGCCAGAAAAATCTCAGAGTGACAGCTCTGAATTTTCCGTTCCACAGCATTCTTTCATTTTTCGACGAGTTCACGATTTTTCTCGCATTTTCCACGCAAAAATGAACCAAAAAAGCTGAAAGCTTACTCCTCGTTGACCTCGAGATAGGTTTCAAAAAATTTATGAGGGTTTTTTTATTCTTTCATTTACTTCCATCTTTACGGTAAAGAAGTTATAATGTTCGAACTGAACCTTCTACCGGAAGAGGAGAAATAAAAAATAAGGAGAAACAAAGCGTGTTTCAGATACTCCCACAGCAAATTTACGATCAACGGAGCGGCAAATTTCCAATTTCTCATATGGAAAACTTAAAAAGGTACCCCATTTGTTAATGCGACATCGAAAAAATTAATCTGTGCTAAAAAATTTCCTTACACATGGAAGATAGACGTATATTTCTGTACGTATAAATGACATAACAGGTGAGAAATTTCTAACGTGGCAATTTCTACGTTATGTAAACAGGAAAAGCGTCAGAAACATTTTTTTCTTGGGAAAAACAGTTAGGGCAGAACTGTTGTGAAATATTAAGGTTTAGTACATGTTTTAGATGCAGAACTAGCCCCCCATATTAATAATTAATTTGTTTTTATCATGAAAACATATTATCGCGCCATTGTCTGTAGGAATTAAATAAGTTGTTTTACTACATTTGGTGTGTAGGAAAATTATGCATGTGGCGTTTTAATAATTCGCTTTACTAAATAATGCGCGGTAACAGAAAAAAAAACATTACGCTGAGTTACTGTGGCGATGTGGCCCTAACTATTAATTTTATAATTAAGATCTATTATCAATAGAGTGAAGGAAGTTTCAAAGCACACAATCCCTATACTGCCTCCCCGACTTCTGGTTGAATTTCCTTATTCTTCTACCGTACTTCTTCTGTCTACTTCTACAGTAAATGAAGAATAATAATATTGAATATTCTACGTCCACATCTACGTGCTACCCTGCGATCCGCCGCATGGACGTATAGCAGGGGAAGTTAGGACACCAGCTGTGTAAATGTGTAAAAACAGAGGTTTTTGGAGGTGAAATGGTGAAAGGAGCGTTTTAAATGGAGCTCCAGTCTTATTATAGCCACTTATTGGGCGTAAGAAGTGCAAGTTTTTATACTAATCTGTTTGGCAATGTATCTATCTAATTTTATCGCATCTGTCGGACCTAGAGATGTAGCGTGGTACCAAAATTATATGCTTTGTGTCGCCCTAAAACACATTTGTTCTGAATTTCTCAACCAAACTAAGCTTAGCCTCTGGGCCTAGTGGGTCCCAAAATTAATCCCTGTAAAAGCTGAGAAACACTGTACGATATATTCGCTCGTTGCAGTTTTTAGCAAAGGGCGCAGCTTTCCTTTGTATTTTATCGATTTCTTTGGTTCATTTTTTCTGTCTAGATTCCCAAATGCTCGCGGCGTATTCGAGGTGAGGCCTACCAGAGCAATGCAGCACCTTTATTTTCCTATTTCATCGCAGGGCCTTCCGATAACACACGTAATAAATCCAAGTGTCTTTAATGCAGTCCTGAATATTTTTTGTATGTATGTTCTCAGCGATATATCTGAAGTTAAGGTAATTTATTGGTATTTGAATTTTTCTGAGGGCTTTATGTTTAATCCACCCACATTGTAGACATGGCTTTGGATGGTTAACTTCCGCAATAAGTGTACTTTTTTGCATTTACTAAGATTTAGTTCTTACCCTCACTCCTGTAACCATGAATGAACTTTTTTTATGTTCGATGATAGATCTTCCGAGTCCGCGCTTTCGCCAATATCCCGGTAGATGACCGTATCATCCGCAGAAAATTAGTTTACTCCTAATTAAGGACATTAACATAAAGAATGAATAAGAGAAGGCCAATCACGCTTACTTGTGGAAAACTGAAATAATTGAATGTAACCATATCAGAGCTAGTGCCATCAATTACTACAACATAAAGTCCCGTATCCAATGCAATGTTTTTTCATCACTCCACATGATTGAAATTTGTAAGAATTTTTTTGAAGAATGCTGTCAAATGCTTTCTTGAAGTCAAGGAATTTGCGTCAATTTGCTGTTTTGATTCATCTCATTTTAGGATGTCATGAAGGAAGAGCGCAAACTGTGTTTCACAGTATGCAGCAGAATATTTCAGAAGAAAATATGCAAAGTGACAACCTGCTAATTATACCTCGTAATTTATTAAGATATCCCGATGGTGTTGAGACCGTTTTTAAATGTTTCATCTGTTCCTTTAAGTACACGCAATCGTTGTGGAATATTATCAGAAATTCATCAGCTATTGACCCGCTCTTAATTAAAAAGCTCTATGTATTTGGTTTGGATCTGGAAGACCAACCAAAGTTCCTTGAGGAACACCGGATGTGACTGTTACCATATCAGAACTAATACTACCAATAACTACCATACCAAGTCCCGTATCAAATCCACAATTTTATTCATAACTTCAAAAACGGGAATATTTTAGAAGAATTGTAAGTAAATAGTTTGGGAAATTAACAACGAATAAAAACGCAAGAATTTATTCGATAATAAAGTTCATTTTGGCAGTGCAAAGCCTTAAGTTGAGCGTATGGCGAAGAAACACTCGATACCGGTGTGGTATTGAGTGCGCTTTGGCTACGAACACTCAAGTCTTCGCAGAGGATTTAGAGTCGCTGAAACGTTAGTCTTTGCGTTTTTTCCCAGTGACTAAGAATTAAGTTTTCTTTCTGTCACTGATGGCCGGTCCATAATGTTAACGATTAGTTCCCAATATAGGTAATAACAATTCCAAAGTAAAACAGAAGCAATGGAGGTTAACGGAGGTTAAGAAGAAGGACGACGGTTAATGGAGATTAAGACGGAAGGATTAACTTATACGAAATGGACGAAGAGAATAACCGGTGATAAAATCTTTTTATGAGTTGGAGGAAAACATGCACAATGTAATTCTTCGAAGGAGGAGAAACATGTATATAAAACACCAAATGGAAAATGCAATTTTTAGAGGAAAATCAATGGGTGGTGCTGCTGAGTAAGGCAAGGAATCGCATACATCAGGATAAGCATGAAAACCATTATAATGAATTATTTTGTGGAACGACCACATTGAAAAGCTACAGAAAGCCAATCTTCAGAAGGATGATTATTGAGGAAGATAGCCGAGATTGAAAACCAACGTACCGTAAAGTGGGGTTACTTTAGTACGTAGGGGTGAAAATGTTACAACCTCATTTTCATACATTTAGCACTTGATAATTTGTCGTAGTTCAAAAATTTGACAAGAGATGTCAGTTTTATTGTGTAGGTAAAGTTTATTTGGGTTGGTTACACCGGTCAACAATCGTTTCTTTCGATTTTGAATTCTCACAACATGAGGTAATATACAAGTCTGTTTCAGGAGTTAGTTGTTCAGTTCTACAAATCTATTGATGTCAACACGATTGCGATTGTTCCCGAATCAAAGGTAAATGTGAATTTTGGTAACAATATATCCCTGTTTACTTTGCGATAACAACTGTTTTTCTATCTGCATTCGTTAATGTAGTAGTTTGCTAAAATGTAAATATGAAGCTTGGTGGGGTCAGTTTAGTACACCTGTTTAGTCTACAGGTTGGGAGGGTGAGTTTAGTACACATATTTTTTCAATATAAAAGACGTTTTCGTTCCAGAAACAATACCACGGCAGCATGTTCGTAAATTGGGATCAAGGCCTTATCGAAACTACACAACAGAGACTGAGGTCAAAGACTGACCTTTTTAAAGGAAAGATGAAGAGACAGGGTTAAATTTATTCCCACTTAAAAGTTTTTTCGGCATTTTTGTTGTTACTCTATGTTAAAAGTTGATATCTATTTTGGAGTGGCTTCTATTATTTTTTGGTGACATAACACAGAGACGATCGTGAAGTTGAAAATTGACAAAATATTCTTAAAAATCTTAAAACATGTTGAAAATATATTTTTTAATCAAAAATTGGCCTTGCTACTTCTTGAGAATCTGAGGAAACGTTTGTGATGGGGTGAGAATAGTACACAAGTCTCTGCTATGTTATTTCAATATGATATACGCTCGTAATAAATTGACCTCAATTAATGGGGTAACATTAGTACATTTAAAAAAGGTTTTTATAACCATTGTAATGCACATAGAACCTTAAGCAATAGTTGATTTTGTCATGAGGATTGAAGCTTTCACAAGAAAAAATAAATTGGACTTTGAAAAAAACATAGCTTGCTGCAAGTTAAAAATATGTCAAAAATGTACTAAAGTGACCCCATTGTACAGTACTTAATGCTCATAAATTCATCAAATTTAAAACATGCTCCCCTGATATGTGTAATTCGATACATGTCTTATTACCATTTTTCCGTTTTTCTTTCATAAGCATAGTTAAATCCGCGGTAATTTAGACCGCTAGCTAGTCGAAACCATTATTTTGGATAACGCTCACAGCATGAATACACCAAAGCTGATTCTAAGATCACGTTTGCGTTCGGCTGGCTCCCGAATCTGAAGATGAGAAATTGCCAAGAGGAGAGAGGAAGGGCGAGAGGTGGTAGCTAAATGTTCCTGAATGTGGGTGCGCACTTAGTGGTACATGAGGGAGAAGCTGCGAAGGAATTGGCGGAATTCGGGACTCGGCGAGGAGTTTGGTTGAATGGGGCGGGTAGAATGAGGAGCGAGTCGAATGGGAGAGGGGGGGACGAATGTGATAAGATTAATGGGGTATATAGATGGGAGAGGAGCTTCGTCACGTTGTATCGGAAGCGGAAGGCCTCTTCCTCCTCCGCTTCGTCGTCTCACACATTTGGGATGATCTCGTGCGGAATTGTAGATCCTATGGAATTCATTGACCTTCCATCGATTTTCGCCCCAATAGCACTTAAGCTCAACCACCACTGCATTGACTGAGGCATTTTGGAATCTTCTCAGAATTGAGTGCGGAAACAAATTATTGTTTGCTTTGGCCTCTTGGAATATCTGGAGGGAGCATCTTAAGATTGATAAATTTAAATTATACTGGCTTGAATGAATGGAATTAATTACTTTTAACAATCCCTCTTATAACTGAGAGAAAATATTTCGCAGTGAGGGGCGTGTAGCATAAGGAGAGAAGTAATGATCTATCTTAGCCAATCACGGTAGCCAGAAAACTTACATCATATGAATCATCCCTGGTATAGAAGATTCCACTGTGACAGAATGAGTCCAATAAAATACAATATTCCATCTTCTTTTTTGCAATGCTTACCATGCACTAGTCTCCCTTGGGAAAAGGATTAAATACCCGAAAAAAGGCCAAAAGGGGGTCGAGTTGGTGTGGTGGCTAGAGTACTTGCCTACCATATGGGCAGCCAGGGTTCAAATCCCAGCAGAGGTGGATCTTTTTCAGAGGGAACCCGATCCCTACTTGAGTGTCTTATGGAGGGCACTTCAAGTACAATACTCCGTCTGTCGGATGAGACGATAAACCGTTGTCCCCTTAGCGCCTTTCGTTGAGAGCAGGGTAATGCCGACACCGGTTTTCTATTCACCCTTCCTCCCTTGCTTATCCCCTATGGCGCAAATGACCTTAGCCGTCGCACAGTGGTCTGAGAACCCACTTAAGCGGTCGATTTTCTCAAAATGTTGAATTTACATCGTACATGTTCTTATGATAAAGATAAATTATAAATTCATTATAAACTAAATTGAATTTCATCCCTTGATGACCCATGTCCGACTAGCACAGACAGACATCTGAGGGATCAGCGCCACCACTAAAAAATCATTTATCGCGCTCGAAACGGAAGCAAAATATAACTCGGCTTAGATGTTTATCCACCATAAAATTAGACGATTCACTCATTTTGAAATCTTTACTACAATTTTTTCCTCTGCAAAATCGTCTCTTCTTGTCGTATTTAAGTAACTACGGCAAGATATTCTCAAATGGTGCTACGCCACGCACTTTACCGGCATCAATTAGACTTTAAAATAAAAGATTACATTATCTTGTGATGATACAATATACTAGGGCTAGTGAAGTCCTTTTTCCAAAGGAAGAAATAAGAGTTATATGCTTTTTTTAAGCTACTGGCACTTTTATCCCGAAGCGCGGGCAGCGGTACTTGCGCTAGTTGCTCATTATCGCGCTCCATCTGAGGGGTACGTGCTGAGAAATAGCGGTCTGTAAAACTTCTCAAAGAAGTTAAGTGCATTAGAAAGAAGTAAATTCATTACTTTACACTCTAAATGCAATAATACATATCATTCGGCATATTTAATAGCATAGCTATTAGTGTTAAAGACTTGATGTAGATGAAAATCAACACGGTCCCATTTGCAATAGTAACAAATACGTACGACTTGTATGGGTTCATGAAAATAAATACGGCTATGGTACTATCTTGGCAACAGTGCTACTGAGTTTAATAGGATATTAAACGTTTTTTTGCTGAAGTGAATCTCACTTGGGGTAATTTAAAAGTTTGTTACTCTAACATATCACGTCGAGGACCTGTTCATTGCAACTTCCTCAATTGAACAGCCATATGCTGCTTATTACGAACAGATTTGTCATAAATTTATTTACTTCCACTCTTAATTTTGCTTTATCCATGCCAAAAGTTATGAACAAACCAATCTTTATGGAAAGGAGAACGTGTGTTGATTAGTAATTTATGATTTTCTGCAGGCCCTGTATGTTTTAAATATCATAGTAGCCTGTGGCGAATATTAACCGCATAAAAGACAATTCTTCAGTTGATCACTGCATAATAAAAAGCTTAATTTATGCCAGGTCCTCTTCGTCGTTTGAATTAAAATCCGTCACTGGTTCCACACATGGAGGAAGCAGAAGCTCCAATACTAGAGGGATAAGGTTTTTTTTTTCTTAGAAAGTTTGCGTAGGTGAAATAAAAGTGGATCT
This sequence comes from Ceriagrion tenellum, assembly GCA_963169105.1. Classification (NCBI taxonomy): domain Eukaryota; kingdom Metazoa; phylum Arthropoda; class Insecta; order Odonata; family Coenagrionidae; genus Ceriagrion; species Ceriagrion tenellum. Next base: position 86,007,446 of record OY720637.1, on the reverse strand, counting down.
GAAGACTGAAGGAGGATATTTTATTTATTTATTTATTTAAAGTAATAAAACCACATACAGCTATGTCGCCATTTTATAGTGGCCATATAACCACATATAACACATACACTTAAGGACATATACAAGCAAGTAGGTCTTCGTTTGTTAGCTCGCGGTTCATTTTCATCATCTTTCATATCTACTGAAATCTATAAATTTTAAGATTTCTCTTGGCACTCTAACGAAAATCACGAAAGTCGTCAGTCTTTTCGTATATAGTTCTAACCGCGATGTTATGCATTTTTTATCTTAAGTTTGTTTTTTACCAAAAAAGCACGAAAAATTCCTCGGAATTTAATCGTTGCAAAAGAGCAACGCATATTCAAAATTTGACCTGAATATTGATGATTATAAAGTTAAAGCCTGTAGAAATTGCTCTCATTACTCCCTTAACACATTAATCTGTAGGGAAAAAGCAAGAGAATTTATTCGTGCCAAAAGTCATAGCCCATATATATGTATAGATTCAATATTAGGGAAATATCATCCTTCTCACGCCTCGTGATGAGATTAATACCAAAGAATATGAGCATAAAAATATCCACTATTCTTCATCAATGACATTAAAAGGCCATAATACAGGCCAAGCCTACGTGCTGTTAATTTCAATTCATTTTCAACGCTCTTTTCATCATTTGAAATTAATTTGGACTCTGAATAGAGATTTTCATTTTGGGGATGAAGAGAGGAGTGAAGTGGAAGACGCATTATTTCACTCATGAATCGTTCTGCTTCCTTTGAATTCTCGAGAAAGGAGTCGCGGCTGCTTTAGACACACCATCGAATTTCCATTCAGTGTCATTGGTGTCTCTCTCCCACGCTAGACTTTTTCTTGCCTCGAGGCGCCCAAAATGATTTGAACAGAAACGAATGTAGTAACAACTCAACCATGAATGCGATGTAAGGTCTAAGGTGGGTGGAGAAAGGTGTTGGAGATTTGTCACGTGATGCGCTAAACAGGGAAAATGAGATCCGGCTATAGAAGAACTACTTAATATGAAGAAGACACGAAACGAGTGAGTGAAAAGGAGCTTTAAGCTAAGAAATCAATGATACCTGAAAATCATTGCAACGATTTCACATACAAAAGAAAAGTCCGAGAAACTCAGAGGCAGCCATATCAAATTGTGGCTTCATTTATAAAAAAATGTTATGAAAAAATTAAGAGATGAGATGACCACTATAGTGTATTTAGCAAAGGCTTTAAGTTATAGTTTAAGAAAATTGGTTGGTGTATTTTGATAGAAATAACTGTTGGAAAAATGCTATCAACATTCATAGGTTTGTTATGTCGAATGTTTTTGAGCTCGACCATTACTCGCCCTATTCATACGATAATCTAAGAAATTTGGAGTCTATAAGGGAAGTTAAGAGAATGACAACCCAATGTTTGTTATTCACACAAGCCACGAATGGCTTAACAGGACCATAAAGTTGTAAAGTTGATGAAATAGCGTGCATTTTACAAGATTTATATTATATTGATTTTATAGCATTTTGCTTTTATATTTTAGGTATTGAAACTGTACAGTTTTGTTAAGTTCCATGTAATTATCCCATAATATATAATTAACATTTGTAATATTGTAAAAAAAATATATGAGGACCCCAGAAGTCAAGGGGTCTAAGTAACAAAACCATTGTTTAGAGAAAACTTAAGTCAAAGTCGAAAATGTTTGGTACAACCCACTAAGTAGTTAAGAGGCATTACCCTAGATAGCAGCACCTATCAAGAAAATCACTTGGATCCCTTTACCACCTAAAAGATTAATATTTTCACATACTTACATACATACATACTTTCACATACATCGTACCTAACTTATTTTTTTCAAAAATGTCACTTAGACCCCTTGGCTTCTGGGGTCCACATATATAAAGTCGTTCATGAAGGGCTGCATAGGCAGATACATAAAAATATTTTCATTAGCGATGAGCCTTTCACAACATTCTAAGAGATAATGCTTTCCAATATTTTGTTGCATTTAAACAATAAGTTGTGAACAATGCCAATTAAGAAATGTATGTTGTCATTTTGAGCACTTAGAACTGTAATCAGTATCACCTATCTGGCAAAAAAATAAATTTAACTGATCATAATCGCATATTTTTAGTAAATTTCCAATGCAGAGCTTCCTTATGTTATGTTCTGTTACAAATTCAGTATTAAGTAAGAGTTCGTACCGAAGACAAACAAGTATGGCAATAGTTGACAGAAGGTATAATTACAGCAATATGTTGTGCAAAAACTCTCCTAACGAAACCCACAATTTTTTGTTTCCAGCCTCACTTCGGAGAAAATCGAGAATGAAGAATGAATAGCTGTCCCATGGGCGTTTAAAGCCAGTTCATGGCAATGAGAACTCTACAGCCAACCATTGGTTGCCATGAAGGAAAAAGGATCCTCATCAACCGTTAGTGGATCTAGGAGACGAGGTAAGTCAAGAACTACAATCACTCTCTATAGACTCATATTCAAAGGAGTGAACAAGATATATTTGAATGGCTCGTGCTATTTTTTTCAAATGTCTCGGCATTAACCACAGTTAAATAAGTCTTATTTCACCAAATACTGAATTAGAACTATCAATACGTCATTCTATAATAGTAAATAGATCTGAGAGTGATACAGACACTAAGGCTGAAAAAATATCTGTATATTTTGGAAACTTTTCTAGAAAAGAGTTTCTAAGTTTGATGGACTAAAACTTAGCAATCTCTAGCTGAATGTCAAGAAACCTATTTCTAAAGGTGACGCTGAATGGCCACGGTGAGAACCGGGAACATATTTGTGATTTTTATAATAAAATTTGTGGCTAAAATATCCAAACATGGTATAAGTTACTGCTCTATTTGAGCAAGAGGATGAGCTGCGAAAGGTAAAGTGATCTTAAAGCTTGTGTATAGCGTTGCTAGGTTGAAATACCATCCAATCTTTATCGTGATCGAGGAGGTTCAAATACTAAGACTAACTTCCGAAACATACGCCAGAGAATTTGATGCCGGGTACATCCCAAGCGTGAAGCTGGAATGGTGCAGCGAGTAAATAGTTAAACTCATCAGTGCCGGAAAATTGGGGGTGATGGGAGAGCGTTGAATGAAGAGTCGGGGCATTCCCGAGAGCCAAGATAAGAAGTGGCAAAAGACCAGCGAGGAACAATGCTGAGAAAAGTCCGTGCCGCTCGGAATGCTTTCCCGAGCACTTCACGTAGCTATTTTTACGGTCGAGGGGTGCTAATGTGCAGTGTTTCCGTGTGCTAAGCACGGAAGTTTCTGTGGACAGGAAAATCGAAGCCGTCATTTAACCCGAACAGAGGAAATGCACAAATTCTAGCTTCTTAAACACCTTTTGAAAACGCCTAGAATTAGGCAGCTAATTCCCCATGTTTTGCACAATTTAACCCCAACTTTGGTTGTGGAAAGGTACAAATTTGAAACTTTTTACAGGGCCCCATATCCATAGCTCTCTCAAAAGTTCCTGACACTGCATCGTGGAAGCGTGGGCTTCGAACTTTTAAAATCCCGTAAAACGGGGAGTTGTTTAGTGTGGAGGATCATTTGGAAACTACTTCAAGTTTCTGCCAGCAAAATTGCTTCGAGAAATAGGGAGACTTGACAATACCTGTCCTACCGTTTCCGCTCATTTCATAACGAGACCGCAAGGATAGGTGTCTATTAAAGTCATGTCGAAGAGTTGATATATCCATTTGATTAGCCCTAATCATGCAATTTTTTCCCTTATTTAGCCTAGCAGTTTATTTCCTCGGCCCATCTCTTTCACATAGCCTACATCTTTTCTCCTCCGTCACTTCGATTAGCTCTCTTTGATTCGACCTCGCATTTTTGCCAAACAGGCCTGCATCATGCCTTAAATGATCGTCTTCTTGAGCCAATGACGCTAAAAGTGCAACTCCGTCATCTAAACAATGACAGACGACCATTTTGTTTTCATGGTTAAAAATAAATTTTATTATATTCATATTGAAGGCTTGGTTGAATTTTATTTCATTTTGTTCATCGTAATATGCATTTTGAAGTTTCCCATTTCTTACCGGTTATTGGTAGGAAAGAAAACCTAATTAATGACGTTCTTAAAAATGATGTATAGATAGTAATCACTAATGCAAATATAGCGAAATTCATGATAAAAGGCAACTTCCTCAGGGATCAGTTCAGGAAGCTTGAAAACCTGCTAAACTTCATCAATAAGAATGAAAAAAATCAATGAAACTGTGACATCTATGTGCTCATAATATTTAGAACAGTACAGAGGGTAATTTTTATTTACTTAATACTAAGACAACTGAAGGGGCAGTGTGATTGCTGTTTTATTGAATATTATGAATAATGGAGAATATTTTGAAGATTGTCGAATTATATGACTATACATTTAGTTACTATAATGGTTAGGGACAACCTCGCATTTCATTGTACTGAGTACCATTCCAAGTGGAATTTCGAAGCTCCAAAGGTAAGCCAAAGGTCTAGCCACCGGAACTCAGCAGAAGGCACGCCAGGCATCAAAGCAATTTGTCTGACGATCAACGTATTTCGAGAAGTATCCGAGGTGCACAGGAATTGACGAAACTTCAGTTTAGATCATTCAACTCTGTGGGAGCCTCATACATAAGGATTTGCTTATCATTCCTTTTTATATAAACTTACTACATTGTTGCATTGAATTTTCGTATCTACTTGTGATATACTATTAAAGGAAAAGATTTAACAAAGCCATAAATGTCATCTGAACTGATACATAATGAAGGCAAATCACATTCGGATTTCAAAGACTTACATAGTTCCTTCGACACTGGGTTTATACAGGGCATCACTCACCTGAAACGAAAGAGACAGTAAATTAATGATGAATGCTTAAAATCAATTGACTGTTTAAATGTAACTAGAAATTCAAAGTAGTTAAGATTTGACTAAAATATCTAGCAAAAATTTTAATCTACTAAAACATAAGCATTGTGCATATTGCAATTAGAATAACACCATGAAAAATTCTTTGACGATATGTTAGGTCAAAAACGCAGAAGAAAATTCTCGATTAAAGACAATAATTCTCTTTACAAATTAAAAAATTACCCTCTCGGGACATATGTGAAATACCAAATATGTCTATTATGTTCCAAGCGACCCATGACTTGAACGTTTGATAATTGTCTTAAAGTTACTCTGATGTTTTGAGGGATACACCACGAGAAACTTGGACATGAGAGAGAGAAGAAAATACTGAATTGATTCGTTACCCATGATAGAGAGACGGCGATAATGTACATGCAAAGGATATAAAAGATTAGAGCATTATAGATCATTTAAGCATCAAGGTTCATTAAATATGCATTGAATTGTACAGAACCCAGAGAGAGACACAGACATATACTAATTACTTTCATATTTTTGGTTTTTCAACAACATATACAACAATATACAACAACAAGAGCAGGTGCTTAAAGTGAATTCAGATGAAATCGTCACTTTCTAAAGCAACATTTACTATACAATGATCATAAATTTCCGCAATACTCGTAGGAGAAGAGCTAATAGGTGCAATACCAATGTAATATTAATAAGAAAATAGATACTGAATTCAGTGGTGAAGTCTTCATCACCATTGGTCGTTCAATCCCAAGATTGGTTGACTGCAGCCCTCCATCCTTCACTATTTAATGCTAGTTCCCTTATCTCTTGTCTTCCATTGGGTATACTTCCAGTGGCCTCGGCCCTTGGAAGAGTTCTTCAATTTATTGCTTCAATCTATTCCTCACCCTCCATCGGTCTTGTTCGCATCCCTGATGTTGATGCTTTTAATTTCCCTCTCCTCGAAGTGTCTCTTTGCTAGCCTGTATGTCATTTCAGTGCTCCCCTTCTTAGTGTTTTTGTTGACTTCCCAGCAGCAGTTTTCTCTCCGAGTCTCACTACCATTCTTGCATGTTCGATTGACTTTTGTCAATCGCAGCTTGGCAGGGACGAATGCCATTATGCCATATACAGTTTACCATGCCGATCTTCTACGGAGGCTAATGTGATGATTTTTCATTTCCTATTAAGTGAATTATTATGCAGTTTTAATCCAAATCTCCACTTAAGAACGAGGGTTTAGCAGAGAGAAACAGGGTGAGACAAAGAGTTGGAACTGAACTGATGAAGAAAAATTCCAAGTCAGGACGATAGGATTAAGTACCTGCATATGAATTTCTTACGGTGAAGGGAAGGTTGAGTAACCAAGTGGACGAATCATTACGATATAACGCAAAAATAGGCAAACATAAGGACAGAAGATGATGAAGTTAATCAAAGCAATAATATCTGATTATGAGTGTTAAGTGGGAAGAGGCAAATGTATATTATAAATACCGGTTTTCGCTAACGACCCCATGTTAACTAGAATCTTTCGTCTTTTGATAAGATACTAATAACATAGAAAATAGATCAGGCTATGATGACAGGATGGGTGTGTGAGCAAAGCTTAAAGGACGTGCTTGGATCATAATTATATCGAGTCACTGATACACTACAACGTCTGTACATTTTAACCCCAACGTATTGGGAGTAAAGGATTGTAAGAATAACAAAAGGTGAGATAGGCTCTTTCAAATCATTTAATTTTCATAATTTCATAAAACGTGATCTCAGGACAGGCCTCAGGACAAATCAAGAAGCCACAACATGGTGATAATGAGTGCAAATTTGAAGATTATAAGGCTCTTAAGCACTATCCAAGGAAAACAAGCTAGTTGCTTAAAAAGGAGATAATTAATTGAATCTAGGTTGCAATTAACGTATTTAGGATACATATGTACACATTTTATAATTGGAGGAAAGAAGGAAGATAATTCGGTCAGCAGAGGAAGCACCGGCGGAGAATATGGATTTGATTACAAAAGAAAACGGTAGAATTGCATGAGAGATTTGCGTAGGATATGGAGAGATGCTCAAGGTCATATGCTTGGCAAATGAGGAAAGAAAATTAGGGCATGTTGAGGCTTTTGAGATGGTTGAGAGTGGATGATAGAAAAAAAATGCTGCTTAGATTTGTAAAAATCTTTAAATCTATTGAAAAAGGAGAAAAGTGGAGAGAAACAGCAAGAAAAAATTTTATTGGCTCTTATACGTCATAAATTGAAATAGACCTCTCGTGCAATATTCAAAACCGAAAGGACACATTGATTTACTTAATAAATATGTATAGTAATCATATTGAATGGGCTCAGAAAGAAAAAGCTTCAATAAAGACATGGTTCTTAAATGGTTTAGAAACATTTGTTCTCTTAAAGAGCGATAAATAAAGGGTTTGATGAACTTAGGGCCGTGAAAAAAAAACTTTTGGTGACTTTTTTGGATGTGTGCTGGTTGGCAAGAATCTTGTATAACCTTTGTTTGTTTACAAGACAGCCATTTTATAAATATTTTGATATTTCAAGCTTTGAAAATTATAAGGTTTTTTATGCCAACGGATTTAAGAACAGTATTTTACTAGCTTTCTGTTGTTTTATCTTTTCGATTGTAGTAAATGCAACATCTTCTATCACATAAGCTAGAGGTAAGTAATTATCCTAGTAACCATCAATGCAGTGTTAAATGATGTGTGTTTTGCCCTTGGGTACAGCGTTGCGTCAATAATGTAGGTCCACAATCAGGTCACCACACTTCGGGTCGTATTATATTACGATACTATTAAGGCATTGCATAGCAGATGGGGCACAACAATGGCATTTCAACTTTTTTTCGCACTTAGGCACCCGAGACTTTTGCCAGTTCGCGTTAATGCAGGGCTTATTCTACTGATATAAAAGTAAATAAGAAACTCCCTTATGATGGGTTCAAACCAGCAAGTTATATATGTAATTTACTTACCGGAATCTACCTTAGACCTCAACTTAACGCGATAGAGGCTATGTAAGTCCGGTTGCTGATCTTAAAGTTTCAGCATGTCGCCCATTAAAGGGTTAGGTTGAAAATGTATACTGCAACCAATCTGTCATTGCATTTACTTACGACAAACTTTTAGACATAAAAAAATTCCCCAAATGCTCTTGCTAATGAAACTTGAGCAAGTACCTTGTCAGTGTTGACCTAATCTTAGACCTGATATGTGATCACTAGATTGGATTTGATTTTGGGCAGGCAACCGACAGATTAATTCATTTTCGCCATTGGGAAAGGGTAAAAAGGAAGGATGGATAGAAACCCGGCGTCGGCATTAGCCTGCTCTTAACGAAAGGCGCTAAGGGAACCACGGCTTAACGTCTCATCTCACTGAGGGAGTACTGTACTTGAAGTGCCCTCCATAAGACAATCAAGTAGGGATCGGGTTTCCTCTGAAAAATATCCACCTTTGCAGGGATTTGAACCCTGGTCGCCCGTATTATTAGCCAGTACTCTTACCACCACACCAACCCGACCCGAGATATTTTCATCAATATTACGAACGCATTGTCACTATTTAAACAATATATGTGAACATCCATTGATACGAAATAGTGTATGTCTAAGTTCGTGGAAGTCTCTTAAGAACTTATATTTTAATGTACAGGAATATTTTGAAAATACTCATCAACTTCCTCCCATCCAACAAAGTTGGAACTAAGTTGACGATAACGCTAGCCCACCTGCTTTAATGCTACGAAATCAAATATGAGGTATATCGAATCATGGAACTGATGGTAGGGCTATAACTCTTACTTTTTGAGCAATTACAAAAATCTCAAGTTGACACCATGCTCGAAGCTTTCTAATGAAGTCTCGCAGGGCTTAACAAATCACTAATCGACTCGCGATCGCCCAAGTTAGCGCACTTTAAAAAGCGTCCTTTGGCTCACATGCGATATGGGAATCACCGTGCGAGTAAATGGATGTAAGGCCACCGGTTGCCGCCGCGTGACGGCGGAACGAGATAAAAAAATAAGAGAATCGGACAGCGAAGAGGCGTGTGGGAATGAGAGAAGTGGGCATTATGCAAAGCCCGGAAAGAGATGAGGGTAGGCAGAATGCAAGCGAGAGGACTGGAGAGGGAAAGGTGAGGGGTGAGTGAAGCCATGAAGTGAGATAGAGGAAAGGTCGTGAAATATAAGGAAAATGGATTTCATAGGAACGCCATCAAGGTTGGGGGAGGGGAGGCCGAAAAAAGAATGAAAGGGTAGGGTGATGCCCTCCCATCCTACTCCTCTCTATGATGAGAATCTTCTGTGGAGGATGGAGTAGGGATAGGGTACGCGGTAAGTTTGGAGCGGGACTAGAGGGAGATGTAGGTCGGGTAGTTGACGGGAGGGATTGTGGGAAGGGCTGCGAGTTGTACGAGGTCCCGTTGAGGTCCAAGGGGGGAGGGCCGAGAGAGGCTGAGGGAGAGTCTTCGGAGGGTGAGGGGCGGAGGGTGCGCGTGCGGGTGCCGCATGAATCATTCATCGTGCATGGGGAGAGAGATAGAGGTCATGGGGCAACCGAGAATGGGGAAATGGGTGGGGGGGGCGGACGAGTGGGATAAAGAGTGAGAAGGAGCGGAGGGTGTGGAGTGAAGTGGCCGGAGGCGGCGAATCAGCAACCATCGCCGTCAAAAGGGGAAGAGAACGGACGGACGATATTGGAATTTGAATATCGCATTGCGATGGAAAGCGATTATCGCATTGATAGCAATATAACTAACACCATCATCTATGAGGTCAGCATTCCTCTTTCTAGAGGCAACGCGGCGTCGAGTTTACATTGCAAGACACAGGCTAGTATGAGTACTTTCATGGAGTAGTTTATTTTAAAATCCACTCTTTTAATTTTCGACGACCATTAGATTAGATTGAATTGCGGTGGAGGTCCCCCGAGGAAGACCTGAGGCACCTAGACCTATTGGTCCTTTGTACTAAACACCTTATTCATATCACCCAAAGAGACTGGTGGCCTTGCTGGAGGCCAGCATGTCCTCTATGGGGATACCCCTAACTTCAGCTGGTTCCAGAAAGAGAGATCCCATGTGCCTAATTCTAGTCCTCATCAGGGCCGGATAGTCACAGAGAACGTGAGATGTTGTCACGTCCTCTTCTTTGCACCATCTGCATCTGGCAGAGTCCACAAGCTTCTGAAGATGGAGGTGCCTCATGACCTGACAGTTAGGAGTCCAACTATCGTGCGTAGTTGACTTCTGTTTAGCAAAACAAGTCTTCTTGCCAGTCCCGGTTTGGGTAGTCGAGTTTACATTGCAAAACACAGCGTAGTGTGAGTACTTTCATGGAGTAGTTTATTTTAAAATTCACTCTTTTAATTTTCGACGACCATAAATTGTGCATCAATTTACTGTCATACTTTCAATATCAATAACGTTGTACGCGATTAAGATTCCTAAGAACCAGGCGGACTATATAAATCATATAATTATCATTATATGATTTATATAGAAAAACAACTTCAATGATATTAACTGTTCAGGCCGACGTCTCACTGCTGACTTACTAGGAGACAAGGTACAGTACACGAGGCTATTTAAATAGAAAAATTTGACTTCCTTAGCCACAAGAAACGAAAGAATCACGGAATACACTTTCTAGGCGGAAAGTCAATTTGAAAAGAAGTCTTCCTAAGCAAACGTATTTATCAAGGTAATTACAAATAGCGTGTCAATGAGATACCACTATTAGTATTGGTTATGACGTTATGTTTGTATAAACTACGGTTGGTTCAAATTTAAAGTTTTGCAATCATTGCACATGACCCAGTTCCTAAATGTGGAGCATGGAAATTTCACCGGTATGTACAGTACTTATGCTTTTCATGCTTCGGTGCCTATGATCATACCGTAGTTACAGTCCGTCACTTGATGACGAGGGGAAGACAACTTTATCAGAATAATTATTTGGTTCTTTTCCAGCGAATAATTCAATGAAGTTTTTTTCACCATGTTAATTTGCTGGCTGTAGTTTCGGTTCTCAACTCCACCGTTGTTCTCAGAGAATGTCTGTTGCAATATTCCGCGTCCTTACATACACCATCAGCTCAGGTCAAGTGTATCAGACGCATAATTTTCCCACTAACATGCCTTGAGGGCCGTGGCAAAGGTTTCCATTGAAACGACAATAACCCATCAAAAGAAAAATTATTTTTAGGATCGTATCGAATTTGGCAATAATTTTTAACGTATAATGCAAATACGTTTCTTTGGATATTTCTTCCTGGCTCTCTGAAGAGTATCCTAGAATGAGTGATACTAATCTTAAAATTAAAAAACACTCTTAAGTATAAATGCCGCTAATACCTGGTTTTTTGGCCGTTCTTTGAATGTTAAGAGAAGGATAGGGATGAAGGATAATATGTCTTTATGTTAAACCGCGAAGGAAAATAAAATATAATTTCATTAAGATTAGACAATAGATTTTCAAATAAAATTCAAAATTCAAACCAACATAAATTTTCCTTTTATCAATTCCTGGATGTTGCTGAGATTATTCTAAGAATTCCTGGCCAGCATGTGTGTGCCTTTTAGAGGTATCTTCAAGAGTAATTTAGATTAAATTACGTTAAAAAGTAGTCTCTTTTGCGCCTGTCGTTAAACGCAGACTCAATCCGATACTATATTTGCTCATAATTTGAAGGAAAGACGAACTCTTAGCACAGAATTGCTACTTCTAATTGAAGTGGCTCAGAGTCTGAGAAGGTTGCGGCGGTACACTAAGCCTTTAAATCCCTCTACGGAGATTTTACACTCTCTGTGGTTGGCGCAAACATCGTGTATTAAGGTTCCTCTCATTAAAGGTGCATGGCTTTGCCAAAGTGAACCTTGAGTATGTGAAAATTAGGCAAAAAACTTGACTTTCAACTCTAATTGTGGAGCACTGAAACGTCTTTTACACTTGATTTCAAAGTTGGGAGAATTGTTTGGTGTTTTTTATACTATAGGTATATTTTCTCTTTGAGTGAAACATCTTCTCAAGAACTTATGGAGAGATGCTATGTATCTTATAAACTTTCGATATCGTTGTATCGGAATATCGCAGAAACTCAGAATTCGGACAAGTGTGCATGTGGTTTGAATGAATTTGTGTACGAGAGAGGACGTCCAGGATTTTACTTTTCTCTATATAAACATGGAGGGGTAGGGAATAAGGCTGTTTTGGTGGATAGGGTATTTTTGACTGCTCGGGGCTCTTCCTAAGGGATGGTCCCGTGATGCCTTAATGGTGTAAAAGGATCACCTTTGATTGCCTCGTATTCCCTTATCATATCCTCAAATTTCTCCCTTGCCTAAAGCCCTTCCCATGGCTACGTCGGTGGGTCAAGGATGGAAACAGCCTCTGATTTTGCTCTTGCCCATTTAACATACATTCTGTGAAATTCAAATCGCTTCAAGGACTCCAGTCTACCTGCATGTATCTGAGGCGCTTGCTCACCTGTGTAGGGAGAGATTCTCTAAATTGTGAGCTATCAGGCCCAATTTTGAAGGCATGAGTGTTTTTTTTCAAAATACGATAAGTGGGAAAGGAGTAACTGGACGAAGTGTGGTGTGAATCATTTCTTTCATAACAAATGATGTGCTTAGTAATTGGTACATAACTAAAGGTATTGTGGATCAATGGATTCCCCACATAAATTTCATCTGACCTTTGGGAGCTTTAATTTATTTATATATCATTAAATATCTGTTAATTAGTATAAAATATATTTTAAACTCTTATTCGGCTGTTTACTTGTGGCAATGGCCAACAGCTGAGGTCCGTAAACTATTAAGGATAGCTGGGCGAGTTGGTTTAATTTGGTATTCTAAATGCTGATAAAATTTTTGAACACCTCACCCTTAAACCCAAAGTACTGGTACATACTCTCAATTTTATCAAAAAAAACTCGCTGTTAAGTCTCTTAAATTTCTAATTCCATCAGCCTAGTTTAATTTGTCCCAAGTTTCTATCCTATTCCGAACTTATTTATTTCCACCAGATATTTCTCCTCTATCACCCACTTCAACATGTTCTGACCTCTCAGCACGTCCTCAATCCATTTTTTCTACCATATCCGTATTTCATATGATTTGAGAAATGAATAAAGTGTTGAGAGATAACTTGTCCTTCAAGAATAATCATTCTCTCAACCAAAGGAACATGGGGGACTACATCATCACATTTTTTCATCGGCACATCATGTAAAGAAACCACCACTAAAAGACTAAAGAATGCTGTTCAGGATTTTGTTGCATTGTCTTCGCATTTATTGAGACTCGATCTCTGGCCCACTGGACTGGAAATAGGCTCGCTTGCAACCATACGATATTCATGCAATCCTCTTATAAACTCATTGCATGATTGTTCTTCTCACGTTCCCTATCTAACTCACTACAATTGTTTTAACAGGGCCTCCTCACGTCATCCAGCCACTCGTCCGCCTCATATATTTCATCCATCTTTGTTCCTTGGCCTTCTATATCACGTCCTCTAATACTACTCTATTCCCCTGCTTACCTTCCTATACAATCTACATCTCCTTTTTACAAAAGAATGCGGTTACAAATTTGGACAGAGTGTCTCAATGAAAATAGTGGTGCATTCCTGAAGCAATACAAGCTCTAATTTCTAGCCGCAAGAGCCATCAGAGTATCATTTATTTGTATCTGTCACCGTTTATGATCATAATTTGAAGGTACCAATATTCTGCCATTATTGGATCTTCTGGATGCTAAGAAGATGAGGCTGGATGCGGAGTAGCTCAGAATCTGATACGGCAGGTACCAAAAGCTAATTTTATAACCCATTCGGAGGTTAACGTCTCTCTTTAACTGGTGCGAAATTCACGCATTGACTTTCTGCTTATGGGTGCTGTTAGGTATCGTAATACGAACATTGAGTAGATGGAGAAAAGACAAATCATATTGATCTATACATGAAAACTGTAAGCTTTGAAACACTTTCTTTTCTCTATTTATTTTCAAAGTAGGAAAACAATTGTCTTTATACGATCTAACATTTTGTTTGACATTTATGGTAATTTGTTGCTGTATTATTATCTTCCAATTCCAACGCTAGACTAATATTCTTCCATTAATCACCTACATCACAATTCGTAATACTTCCATAAATTTCCGCATATTTCAACCACGATACTTTTGGGCTGTCACGAGAATAGTAGATTTTTTTAACTTAGAGGTAAAAATCCATCCGTCACGCAGTGATACGGTTGATGAATGTGAAGTGTCACTTTTTTTTAAATTGATGGAGACTCGCTAGAGCTTTTCCCGAGAGAGCTACGTGTTTTTATTTTGTGCAAATAGACTGAGGGAAATAAATTTATAATTATATTGCATGCATAGAGTTTTTCCTCTGTGGAATTATCCACGCTTTTGTTGAGACATATCTCGCTGATACGAGTATTTTAGTAATGTTCATGTACTATACTTTTATTTTGTTTCACCTAATTTTTATAATAGTTGGAGGATATTTGCAAGGTCAAAAACTCACAAGAAAGCAAGAAATGTGGAAAAAATATGCTACTGAAGTTGTCACGGATATTGTCATTTCCATTTTCCTAAAACATGCATGCAACATTGCCGATAAAAAGTAGAGTCTATATTCACAAATATATAAAAACATACGCATGCACTGTGTGACATTTGAAGGTCATCCACTATATGGTATAAATAGTGTCCTAATGTTTATTAAAATGTGTTTGTAGATGAATTGAGTGGTATGGTAATTCATCATTCATTTATCTTTTCCCTGATGATAAGCTGAAAGCTTCATTTCGTTTGAGTCTAATTTCATTATTACGCTTAACTTTTTAAACCATGGATCCCAGTTTCACCTTTTCACTTTTTACAGGTTGATTAGGGTTTTAAATACCTTTTTCATTTAATGCAAACCTTAATGGAAACAGTTTTTAACAGGTATCATTCTGCAGATGAGGTAAATAAATCAAAGGGTTTTCGTTACAACACTGAGTAGACAAACTGTCAAAGACAAATAGGACATAAATTTATCACAATTGTTGCAAACGTTAAAATTTTCTACTGGAGATCAAGATTCTGTGGAGAAAGTTCAGTGGATTGACAATATTACTACTAATCAAAATGAAATTAAGGAAAAGGCAAGGCCTAAAATGTTTAAAGAGCTTTCTCCAACTTTATCAAATTTAAGAAAGGTAAGGCGTGTTTTAATGGCGTAATTTAAAATAAAAAAACTGTACAACATTTTCTTAGATAGCTCTAGCGATAACTTGAACCATGTGGCATGAAAAATGCCCTTACATTTTCGATTTTCTCTCATAGTTTGCAAATCTTGAGCGTCGCTAGTCACAAAGGGGTAAGGAACATCGTCTCGTCCAAACAAAAGTTTGAAATACCTTCCTCGAAAGAGGACTCCAGTAATGCATGACAACGCTGGAGAGGGATTTACGATGGCACGCGGAAGATCCGGGGATTTTGGGACGGAGAAAATGTGCAGGTGGCGGAAGTGATACCATGATTGGTCGAGATTATGTCATAAAACGCGAATGGGCAAAGGCTGGGAATGGTGGGGGGAAGGATGGAGGTAAAGGAAGGTAAGGTATGAGGGGCACAAAATGCCACCGCGGATTTCCGTAGGAAATTTCGAAAATCTGGGGTCAACAACTTCTAGGACGCCTAGGAGGCTGGGATGCTATCCAATTCCCCCGGAGATACGCGATACGGTCGCGGGCATGAACTCGCGAAGAATGGGCGTCATATAGTTTGTCCCCGGTCGCAGGCGGGGAGTTGTGAAATTCACGTATGTTCAAGTGACGGTGGTTGCACCTCCTCTCATAGAGTAATAGTCTAAGAGAATGCAGGTCGTCTGTCAAAAAGGTACCGTTCGTGCATAACTTTTTGTGAAGAATTCTTTTTATCGTGTCAGCTCTTCTGGGGATTCAAATGTACAAAGAATTGCTCTTTTTTAGAGAACTAAACGACAGACGCCATCTTTTGTGCGTTTGCTGTTTCCACAATTGAGTTGCGCTCATAACGATACCCTCGTTTTCTCTTATTTGAAAATATGTCAGGCAGGATTTTTTTACACATTAGAATAACGCAGTCCTTCACACCAATCTTTGTCGCCCTATTTAAAACCCAGGAAGATGTAGCGTTCCATTTGTCTCCCCTAATCTTCGTCTGTAACACCACCGGGATATCAGCACGTAAAGCTTGAATTATAATCCGTCTAGGACTTTTTAAATCTCATAAAATGTATCCTACGTATCGCAAATAGAATAAAATTTAAAACAATATGAAAGATAGCTGATCATATTCTATTTTCCGGTGGGAATTTGAAAAATTGGTGTGTTATTTCATTTAGTATAACAAGTAGAAGAAATGCAGTGTCTACCAATTCCTAGATAGTGTAAATTATGCGCTATTGCAACCTAGAATAATTTACTATTAACAGCAAATAAAATATTTAACAGCAAATGAAGCAATTTAGTACATCAGTGGTAAAATGTCGTTGATCCCTAAAATTTTATTCCGATAGCATTTAAAACAATATGAAAAGAGAAAAAGACAATTGAACATTAATAAAGGTATCACCATTTAAAAGACTAAGTTTTTAAATTTATTTTTCTGAAGACGTTTGCTGAATTTATCTCCAACTTACGCTTCGCATGTTGAGAAGTAGGAATACATATTGGATATGAGTTTTGTATAATAACCGATTTAATGATGAAATACTTTGGATTATTAATTGCAATGCCATCAGGCGACGGCTGAAACGATGAAAGCATATTGTTAAGTTTCCTGCCCATTTATACCTAAATTAGCCCTTGCGATAAAGAGATTGTTAGGGGAAATCATGAACTATAGTTATTAACGAAATGACGCGTAAGTTAGTGCACATTTTTCTTTTCAACCTCGTATGAGTTAAAGTTAATAGTAAGTGAAATAGGATAATGTTGGAAATTGATTAAATGGAAAAATCTATAAAACCTCTGTTTTAAATTTAATTTGGAAACTAATTATGTGATTCTATATTTGTATCCAAATTGCTACTTTAATTATTATTTCCAAACGTTAGCCTTTATTTAGAGTGAAGAAAGCAAAATGAATATTACTAGTTATTTTATTCTTTCTCGTGTTTTGGAACAGAAGCCGCATGGAAAATTAATTTTTGTAATCTTTTATAACTCGATGACCCAGATGTGATATAATTTTTCCGAAATATGCCAGAAATAGAGCTTACACCAAGCAGCCTTGTCTCAAGCTCTATCAGGTAGCGATTTAATAAACTGGTAAATTAATGACCTTCGTGAATATGAGATTTGATTTTTACCTCCGAAGGAAAAGTAAATCCATCAATTGAGCTTAGTAATGGGATCAATGTCATTACAAATGATGAAATATGGCGGAGAATTCTGCGTGACATTTCCTTGACATCATACACTCGTATAATTCGTCGTTAAATCAATTTGATAAATACATCATGCATTGAAACCGTAGTACACCGACCATTTCTCGTGCCGTTCCTTATCTTCATGTCACTTAATCACGAACTTCGTGAGGGTGCCGAAAGGGAACCGCGTCAATCTGACTTAATTAATTCCGCAGCTGTATTACTGAAGTAGCAAATAAATCCTCCTCAAAAATTCCAAATGTAATGCAAAGCAAAGTGCTATGAATTAATTTTATGAGTCACGAGAGACGCTAAAAATAGGGAAATATGTACACACCGCGAGTACGAAGGGGTTTTGGGATATTCTCCTGCACGTGCATAAGTCAAAATATATACATTTTTTGCCCCCGCAAATTTTTTGTTTTGTCTTGGAATGGATAAAATTTTTGTGCCCAGCACCGCGAGTGTTTTATAACTATTTTTTCAGAGATTATTTAACAGCCCGAGAATAATCATTCTGAATACTCGTGAAAGGATATAAACATGTCATAGGAAAGAGTATTGAGTAAAATGAAGCAAAAAAAATAGTGAGCTATCTCGTCGGTACCGTGAAATATTTAGCTGTTATATTTATTCTCTGATTGAATACCGCAGCCTAGTACTGGAACCAAGTTTTTGAAAATTTTTAATGACTGATATAAAATTTTAATCAAGCCATATTTCTGCCACGGGGAGAAACGAACTCTCAGATTCCAATAAGTGAGGTCCCTTAAGGAGAATTTATCTTATCCGAGGTGTATCTAATTTCAAAAAATGTTTTATTTAAGTGAGATTGATAAAATAATAATTTAAATGATACTCAAACATTTGAAAAAAATTCTACTGAGTATGTGAAACGTTTACAAGAAGAGTCGGTGGACATACAGCAGTTATTCTAGGATAGAGTCAGCCTTATTATATGCCTTTCATAAATGGCTAAGTATTTTTAAGTCTAGAATTCTGAGAACAAAGTAAATGCAGAGTAGAAAATTATTGGCACTTTATTATGAATCTTAACAATAGGAAAAAAATTTCATCATTGTAGTAAATCATAGTTTATAACGTTTTAAAAAATTCGAAATCCTTTCCGAAGTTTTTTCCATACGCCAATAACAACTTGTTGGAAAAGACAACTGCATCACCGTATCCATAATGATAGGAGTTTTTTTTATTAAAATCATAACTTGAAAGCCATAATTTTTTATGCGTGGTATAAACGATCCATATCTTCGTAAAACATCTAAATTTGTAAAGGCAGAGAAAATGTGCAAAAAGATCAAGTGCAAACGACATTTTGTGTTGACTGAGGTAAATTTGGGACGGGAAGTAAAGTTTTTTGACGAAAGATTTGCAGAGCTTCACAATTATCAAATGGAGGGGCACTGATGACTCTTTTGAATAAAACGTGATAAATTTTAGGCTTACATAAGTGGTTTCCATTTGTACTAAAATGAGGCATTTTTGAAATCAGTACAGCCCTAACCATAGTTAACATCCTTAGGCATAATTTGCTATGTATATTACTCTCATTCAAAAACTGTTTTCTTCTTGAAGAGCAGGAGTCAATTCCTAACACTATGCCTTTAAAAATGAAACAACTCTACCTAACTTAATAGATTACTAGATAAGGTTCACTTTGAGGAGAAAGGATAATAACATACTAGAAAATGAATTGGCAATCCGTGTTGAATTAATCAATCTCAAAGCATATCGACAACGGAAATTTAAACCAAAGGATGTTACCGTAACTGCATGACTTATAATGTCTTTTCCTAATTCCGACCTGCCAACATACCAGCACTCTATAAAACCCGCTTGATTCACTCCCATTACCGTTTCATTTAAGATTCTCCTTGAACCACAGCATCATACTTCACGTAACCCATTTGAATCCATCTTGTTTTTTCAATATTTGCTTTTACTCCCTTGGCGTCCCAACACATTACCATTTGTCTTTGGTAGCATAAAAACTTCCTAAATTAAAGCAGAAGGCGCTGCTTAGTAATATTTATCATCTTTAAGCAGCGTTTCACGCCGACAAGACTGAAATATAACGACCGTAATAGAGGATAACGTCCGACAGGCTCCCACTGGCGTTCCTAGGTCAAACGTTATTGGGGCAAAACCGAATGGAGAGATGAAATCAAGTAGAACGCAGAGCTGATGCAAGCGATTTGAGCGGAAGAGATGAAAGTATCCGAAAGATAGCTGAGAAATGGATTTTTCCTCCGATACGCGGAGATTTTTTGATGGAAGCCGTGTGGAGCGACAAATGCTGGGGCGAGGGGGATATCTTTTTCTTTTCATGGTGGTTTGGCGGTCGGTGCCAAGCCGCTGGTGGAATGAGAGGGAAGCTATATGGACCAGCGAGGGATGGAGGAAGAGGAGGAGATAGGTAGGGGAAGGTGGACTGGTGGGAGGCAGAGGAAAAGAACTGGTGATGGCTTTATTTCGAGGAGAGTTTACCCCCTATCTGGCAAAAGAGGCGATTGAGGAAGCGGGGGCCTAATAGGCTTGGACAAGTGGAAGTCAGCGGGCGGCAGGAGATCAAGATGGATGGGCGACTCTTCGTTGATCGGTCAGTGCGCACCGCGGGAGTTCGGGCGATCCGTGGGGAAAAATGCGGGTTATCGTCGGTGGGGCGGGGTATCGAGGATTATTAGCGAGGAGTGAGCGGAAGAGAAAGGAAATTTTAGGAGTCAAAAGCATTACTTGCAGATTCTCTCTCATTATATTTCGCTCTTTTATTCGTAAATAGAAGTAATTTTTCTAGTTACATTCACTTAATGCGTATATCTTCGTATTTATAAGGGGCGATTTACCGGTAAATTTACGTTTATATGGGCAAAGGTAATACCCTCAAGGCGTGTACAGTCGCGGCCCCCAGTCTCTTCGCATGATTTTTAGCTTCAAGCTCAGCATTCGCCCAACCTCTCTATATCCCGTCCATAAAACTTATTCCCTATCTTTCCCTCTCCAGCTAATCCAACACTCTCCCCAGTATCTCTCTCTAAAAAATATTCGCACTCCTCATTACCTCTTTTATAAACCTATGAGGCAAGGAGCGACTTTTTATTTTTTGTGGGTTTATATCGGGAAAATTATAATTATTATCTTCAAGCTCAGCATACACCCAACCTCTTTACATCCCACCCATAAAATATAGTCCCTTTCTTCCCTTCTCCTGCTTACACAGTATTATCTCCGCTATCAGTCTTTTAAAAATATTCGCACCCTTCATTACCTATTCTAACCACCTCACCAATTGCCTCTTCTTAAGACCTATGGGGAAATTAGGGACTTACTATTTATTGGAGGCTTATTTTAGGCAAAAATAGGTTTTTGAATAAATTTCCAGCGGAATACTATGCATGTCGGTATGCTGTTGCATGATGCGAAAAGCAATGAAATTAAGGTAACTGACGCTGAACGCACGACGTTTCCCTCAACTCCATTGACCAGACAATTTTGACATGGAATTCTAGATGTGAGGTAAGAATGAAGAAAAAGCTTAGCATTAGTTGCCTCATATGCAGATTACTTCACGTCTGATCAGTTTTTAATAGATAAAGGCATTGTAGCTTGGCAATTTAAGATGATTTATCTTGATGATTTGTGTGTTATGTTTTTTAGAAGTATATTTCTGATAGTTCCATCGAAATATTCTGAAATATTTCAAGGGTATTTTTAAAACTTACTCTACCGCCTTGTACTAAATGCCCAGAGACCATCCCAGTACCCATCCTCTCTGAGTTCATTCCCAACACAATCCTCATTCAACTCATATCTCAGGGATATGGACTTCACCGGGGAATATTCAAAACAGATGAAGAGGATCCTAGTTTAAGAAGTAATATGTAACTGATAGTCGCCTCAGGCGGGAGAATGGAATGCATTGAGTTAAACAGGGAAGAGGGAAGGCTTCTATATAGGATGGAAATCAGATGAGTAGTAATTATGATGGCCGGTATTGGTGTGTGTTTACCAGTAATAGAGCTAAGTATGAAGTAAATTAATCATGTATACAAAAAATTTTATGACATAGGTCCATTTTACGTCTTAAAGTATTGATTAACTCTCAAACTATCACATCGGATTTGAAAAATGAAACACTATGTGCGTAACGGTAATTTAAGATTTACACTAACGCTTCTTCCCGATGATTCACAGTTGACGACTCGGTTAAAAGAAATTGCGCAATAAAATAATTGCGCTCTTGGTTCCTATGTAGGGAAATCACCTCCAGCTGAAAATGGGCATGCTTGGCAATTGTTTATTTTTTGTTGCTATTGCCAAAGCTGTTTATCTAGTTCCTCTTTTTCCCAAAAAAGGGCAGATGAACGTAAATAATTCTTGAGAGTGGGCAACTGTGGAGAATAATATGTAATAAGGACTTTGACACAGTTTTAGTTTTGTTTTGACAGGCTCAGCCACAGTAGCGAATCATTTCGACGGATTTTATTTTCGTAATCACTATCCCGAGGGAGAAATAGAATTATAATTGGCTTAGATTCTGAGCCCTGATTTTTTTGAAGGTTTACGGTTGGAAAGCTACACTGAGAGAGATATCAGAGAACAATCAATTTATCCCGATGATATCGCTGCCCTCCGAAATGGGAAGGAATGTGGTGGCATTGACTGATGCGAAGCGTTGATTATTCATTCCAGCGTTACTGCCCCTGAAACCCGCTGAAACGCAATTTATCTGCCGCTATTCACGAAACAGCACAGCGGGATAAAAAGGAAAACATTTTTGTTTTGATTGATTGAGAACATGAATGTTTCTGAGGCTCCAATCGTGAATCCAGAAATTTTTCGGACTATCGGAGCCTTTTTCCCAGGAAATCACAAGAAATTTTGGCCACTGTGATAGTGTGGGTACGTATGTGTGCATTATCACTCAAATAGGTTTGCACACGAGAGTACAGCAATGAACTGAATTCTCCGAATTCATAGATTTATTTAATGTCCAAACGTCCACCAATCATTTGTGAAATATTCATTTCAGAATGATAATTCGTGTTAGAAAAATTGTCAAGCGTGCAACATTCTTTTTTTATCGCCATTGACGGTTTAAGTCAAGGAAGTTTTTCTTATTCTGAAAAATAAATTCTCAATTTGTCCTTCCATGTCTTATAAGGACATCCATACCTCATTCCACGGGTCCATATTCTTACACATTTAGAACATGGCTTTCGTCCATGATTTAGTATATGACCGTGCCCCTTTCTCCTGCATTTCTCCCATTTCTTAACTCTTACAATCTATATCCATTATTCTGTTTCCATAAGCTGCTAAACTTCTCAGAAATCTCATTTCATCTGATTCACATGTCTTTTTCTGACAAGTGAACGACAACTAGAGCCATTCAACAACAGAAGAGGAGACATCACTTGATAGAATTTCATGATTACTTCCTTTCTAGATTAGATTAGATTAGATATGTTGCTGGTGGAGTTCCTCCGAGGAAGACCTGGGGCACCTAGACCTATAGGTCCAGTGTGCTAACCACCATATCTTGGTTACCCGTGGAGTCCAATGGCCTTACTGAAGGCCAGCATATCCTCTATAGGAGTAACCCTGATTTCAGCCGGATCGGGAAAAAGAGTTCCTAGATGCCTTATTCTGGTCCTCATCAAGGCAGGACAGTCACAGAGAACGTTGCCTCCTTTCTAACTTGATTTACTTTTTTTTCAATTTACCCTTGAGGAAAGCTCTTGCTCTTTTTTGTGTGATAATACTTATTTTTCTACTCTGGTTCTTCTATTGACTCTGGTTCATCTAATTGTACTATAGAAAAAGCAATGCTTTTGAAAGTATGGAATTGTTTAGCAAATTATTAAACTAAAGCTTTTATGATAATAATATACTATAAACATAGATTGTCAAACAGCGGCTGATGAGCTCTTTGTTCAACAACCGGACCGAGTAAACTTGTGTGTACAAATGACACTTCAATTATCTGTCCTAAAAAGTGTGGTCCTTTTTGTGGTCTTGATATAAAACATCAAACGGATTCGTAATTTATATCTTAAACACACTTATCTGACATGGTTTCCAGGGAAACCTTGACAGTGACAATTCCTGCCAAAAACATTGCCGGGGAATAAAAGTGTGTGAAGCATACTTCGTGCGTATTTATTGATTTATTTTTATCCTCCTTTATTCCAGTTTTCTCCTGAGTTTTCTTTCTTTAATTTCTGTTCACATTTAGTATAAATGCTTTCCTTTTTCTGCCTTTTTCCACCGCAATATCGTCCCTATCACGGATCTTGACAACCTTGGCTATACGGTATAATTTGCCCCAATCGCTTATTCCTTAACTTAGCAAATATTTTCTTTTGGCTCACTTTTTTTTCTATTAGTCATCTCATTTCAAGAATCTTATTGCTAAAGATGATTAATTTTATTGCTAAAATATTAACATCTATATTGTGTTTGCCCGTAATTTTTTTACTGGAAGTAAAAGAAAATAATCGTCAAATATTCTGCTTCATAAAAATTTGGGTATCTTAGCCGAAGATCAGTATGCTACATAATTGGAGCAGTGGGATTGAATAAAATAATGTAAAACCCCCGCCAGAGGCGATTTTATCTTTTTGAATTTTGACTAGAATACTTGTCTACTTTTAGTCTTTTCAGGTCAGTTATTTGGAGTAATCTCGAATGTAAGCATAAACTGTCGCTCATTACATGTGCTACCCTGAAAATGGAAAAGTAGCCTAAATCTCACTTTTTTCATACAAGAAGAAAAACAATGTTGACTGACTGACAAGAAAAAACACAACGATTCGGTGCCTCATGTGAGTAATTTAGGATTTAACTTTGAATTGTGTGAAAATTCAATTAATTTAAATTTCCGATTATACCCGGGCCATGACATGTCTATCGTTAAATTAAAAGCTCTTTAATTGTACAATTCAATGATATTTTAAACATGGTCAAAATTAATAGCTACCTTATATTCGACCACATATGAACAATAGAGGGCAGGTAAGGAACGTAGAGCTGCAAATCGAAAAATGCTATTCTGTAGTTAGCTAGTGACACTATAATCAGCGTATCACGGAGGAGATATTCGTTGCTATTTGGCTTTTGGAAACCATTTTGAAACGTCCATTAACATCAATTACCAGTGAAAAAACTTTGTGAGCGAAGCGGTTTGATCAAGCCGCCGTTTATTAAGATACAATAACGCATAGAACGAGGATATATGCTCATTGTTTTAACTGTGGAATAAATGCAAATCAAAATATCACTATATAGTTGAAGTTAAACATCGCAACAAATTGGCAGCTTGACCTCTTATTGCTAAGTTTGAGTACTTTTTAGTGTGTAGATAGAAAAATAAGCCTATAAAAAGGGGTGTGTTTTTTATTTACGTGTATTATAAGATCGAGCTCGTGATGCAGTCTAAATAGAATGGATAGGAGATGCAAGATGAAATAATTCAGGAACCTTGTTTAAACCATTTTCTTTTACATACATTTTTCTCTTTGTTATTTACAATATTTGAGGAAGTTGTGCGATATTCTGGTGTTCTTAAAACGCTTGTTTTTCATTCAACATATACTCTATATATTTTGTACTTCTATTCTACTATTTTATCCTATTCTATTCTAACCTACACTCTTTGTTTTCTGTAGAATCTATTCTATTTATGATAAGTTCAATATTTAAATGCTCCTATCCTTTATTCTAAATTCATAATACCCATTTCTTCAAGGATCAGTGTCTTCTGTTTGGTTACCTACTTCTTTCCTGATCCTTTTCGATTCACATAAGCGTAAGCAATAATTCAACTAAAAAAGTAACGAAAAAATCAGTCATCTCATCCTTTAAAAACCTTTGGAGTACCCTGAGCCCGGTCCATAAGAATCAACATCTTGTGGATTTTGCGTCATCTGGGAACGTATACGGAAAGATAACCGAGGTGGGTGAAATCTGGAAATATGTGGCAGATATGGAACAAAATTGAAATTGAAGAAAATATTTATTTTTTTTTTACTCCTCGCTACGACGCGGCATTGGGGGAGCTCACGAATCACGCGCCACATCTCTAGCAATCCCGCCACTCAAAAAAGAGTGTCGCGGGAGGAAAAAAAAAAGATCTCCCATTTCCCTTCGCGCGTATATTTTTACGATACCTCGAGTTGGAAGCTTCCTCCCATTGGCCCGCTTTCTTTAGTTGCCTCCCTCACCTACTTCTCTGCACTCACAAAAACTCCCATTCCCCTCAACTTCTCCGACATACTCCCCTATTTTCGCTACTCTAGAAAAAGAGGAATGACTACCCCACCAGGCAATAACTTGCGCTCTTCAAAAAGACACACGCTATCGTTTTCATTGCTATGTGCCTACTTATTTATGCTCGTGCATAACCAATCATCGAAATACAGTTTCTCATTCAGTTTTCTACTACTGAGTTATATTCCTCTTTCACTGAAAGTATTTTCCAACGTTTCGTTTCGCTTGCTTTCATAGCTATTTTTGCATTCACTATTGTATGTAAAAGAGAAAAGTAAAAACAAATTCTAAAATTAGACAAAATTAATAATTTTTTAAAATTTTCCACTCGAGTAAAATCTCTAAAACTGATTCCTAATTACAATTGATCAGGATCATATTTGTATAGCTAAATATTGTACCCATAATTTTAAAAAGTTTTTTTTTTACAGTTTTGGATAATATACCTGGAATAACTCGCCCCAAAAGCTTTTAGCCACTTCACCTTAGAGTATATTTCAAGGTAGACTTTTTTACTTGTTTATATATGACATTCATAATAATCATAATTTATTCTTCCTGAAACAATTACATCGTTACATTCATTAACAATTCCAGCAATTCGGCAATAGGCAATTTTTAGGGTACCGTCAGTTTTATTTAACATCCATTGCTGAGTAGAACATAAGAATTACGACATATACAATACGAATCGATATATGAGTGTATATGAGAAAAATAATTTTTATAACAGAAGAACAACCTTCTTTTTTTTACAGACAAACAACTTTGACATAGGTAGGAAAATGAAAAAATAATCTCAACGAAGCAGAATTTCGATATTGTTATAAAGCAAATCATTGTTTAACTACTACAAGGAAATGATTTGATTTTTTCCCGGCATATGATATTAATAAAGTTTTATCTGGTTTTCCACCAGGTTAGGTAATTGTTGACCGACATGCATGGCAGGGCATGCCCTAAGGACGATGGCGGAGGTAGCTATCAAAACGTCGGCCAATAATTACATCACCTGGTGGAAAACCCGATAAGACTTTATTAATACTCTTTGGAAATGTTAAAAATTTGTTACCTCTTTTATTTTGTTTGATAATTGGATATATTATTTCGATCCCACGTATAAAATCGATCTTTCAAATAGAATTAATAATCTTTAGGTACAGGGACCACGGATTCAGTTTCGTGATAGATTTTTTATTCTCACATTGCTCTCCTATCTTGAGAAATATCAAATGCGGAATTTTCTTCCAGATTTTTCCAATCGGCCAGGATTACTACACTGGCCAGTATGAATAACCACACCCACACACAAGAAGATATTCTGTATAGATTACGCCAGAATTGTACCTGATCAGAGGAATTTACAACAGTATATGTATCACTTAGTAGTTCTTCAAACGAATCAAGTATCATCCGTTCTCATGTCAGTAATTTCTGACTCACGGATAAATTTAACTATTCTGTAAGTTTCACTGACTTACAATACTGAGTTACGATTGATAATACTTATATCTTGTTTGCACACAGTGGGTGCACTAATCCAAGGACATTTTATATTATTATTAATACCCAACTACCTGACTGAGACACCGGTAGAGGAGCCATTGAATATGGAACACGATCCACGCACACACTTCTCTTATCCTTACACGTTCATCCACTTCCACCCGCGAGAAGCGGCCATTACTTTTTATACCATCGCATTTTTTTTCGCGCGATTAAGTTTGCTCAGCCCGAAACCACTCTTGACCCGCGTATATCGGCTCGCGGGACGTAAATGGATGAAAGCAATCGTCGTCCGGAGTTTTTAATGAGAGCGTTTACGCATAATAAAAAGGAGGTGGGGGCAGAAAGTAGCCTTGGGGAACCTCGCACCGCGTAGTAGTCGGACGAGAGTGAGTGGCAGGGGTGTGAGGTGTGAGGATGGGTCTGCGGAGGCTGGAAGGGATGGAGCGGGTTGAAGAATGGTAGAGGTTGTGTGTGAGGGGGAGAGAGAAAGAGAGAGAGAGAGAAGAGGGAAGAGAAAAAAGTGGATGCTTTATTATGGAAGGGGTTGTTGGATAAAACCGCGAATCGAGAACCGTGTAAAGAGGACAAAGGGTTTGTGTGTTAATGAATGGACGACGTTTTTTTTCACTCGTCCTCCCTCCGGCTAAAATCTCATGAAATATGCATGGCATTCCTTTTTTGTGCATTAATATATGGGAACTCAGGACTGTATAAATTAATAAGAAGACTGATTTTTAAACAATTCCTGTTCCTTATTTTTTTTCTCTCTCGCATAAAAGGGTCCCTCTCTCTATGGTGATATAATGGCATTAATTAACCCTATCAACTTCGCTACAGCCTTATCTATCGTTTTCAAGAGTTTCCACTATTTATTTGCAGGGGATTCAGCTCAGATATTCTTTCACAAAGGATTGATTGTAAATTTAAACGTAAAATAAAGGTAATTTGATGCAAATCAACCAAGTAGAGGGGACTTGAAGAAAGACTTAATGAGAAAAATGGACGGGAAAGAATCATCTAAATCATTTGTTGCTACGGTTTATTTCAGCTGCAGCAATAAAATTTGAACAGTTTGAAGTGCACCAATGAGCAATGCCCAACATGATTCATAAACATTGAAACGGCAGAAAAAATCATTACGAACGCTAACAACAGTTTATATCCATACCCCATGAGTGAATTTTACCTTTGGAACATGCTCTTGATTCCTACGGTATCATGACTTCAGGATTACAAAAATGAATTTTAACGTAGGATTTCGTGATTATTACTGGGAAAAATAAAACTCCAGCAAAAAAAAACTAAATGGAAAGAAATAAGATGGATTTCGGTTTCCAAGAAACTATTTTAAAAATATTTATTATATATTGCGCTTTCACGCATGTTCATAACCATTAGCAACCCTGGGGTGTATGATTTTGATACCAATTGCCTAACATTTCGCCGATTTTTCTGAAACCCTACTAATCAGATAGTGTTCATTTTCTCTCCCTCTTCAAAAATATATAATTTATTCATTTGTCTACTCTTTTTATCGTGAGCGGTCCTTCCATTTAATCTTTCCGCATGAGCAAAGATTTTGAAATGCATCAAGTTAAGAGTCGATTCTTAGTTAGACTTGGGTAAACATTACCTTTAAATTTACATTTCCACTCATTCTTCAAAGGTGCATCCTTAATACTCTAAGCTTTCAATGAGTTTAAATATGTTGAAAATTATGTTTCCGCCATCGTTATTTTGTGCTTGTTTTTTTTATGCCTCTGTACTCCGCAATTGGGTTGCATATTTCTTGGCCTTTTAAGAGGCAAGTGCCAGTTTATTGGTCTAATAGTTATCAGGCAGTTTTGGTTTTACTGATGGATCTAAGTGACCAAAGATGTCCGAGTGAATAAAATCAAAACCTTGTTAGGTTGGTTTCATCTGTAGCAACAGTTTTTATAATTACAATATTATAGCTAAAAATTTGAATTAAATTCCAATATAAGTTGCTCTTGTACATATGTCAGGCCAGCAAAGTGGTGACATTGTCTGATTTTACCAATTGTTTGGTACTGTCTGAGCCCGACGGGAAAGCGTGGTTATCACACTTCTTTTTTTGCGCAGTGTGGTGATTGCTTCTTTCTTTGAGGTGCAGGTCAGTGTGCGTAAGCCTTCTGTACAGGCTGTGTCGCAGGATTCGGTCCTTCTCTGTCTCAATTGGAATGGCGACAAAATGCTGGCGGTTGTTGACTTCCGTTTCCATAGTAAACTGGATCTCAGGATAGATGCTATTCATATGAATGAAAATAACTCGTTCAGTATTTCAGGTCCACGTGACCACACGATCATACTATGAGAGTGACTTCCACGTACCTGAAGATTTGTTAAGGTCAAAGGGGGCAATTTCCAACGCGAGTTTTCCAAAGTATTCAATAAAATTGCTCGCGATTGCCGGTGATAGTGGGTACCCAAGAGAAACTCACTCCGCTTGTTGGTAGAACCGCACATGGTGAAGAAAGAACGTCAAGTTTGGTATATTATGAAAAGGTCATCTGTTTCCTGATCAAAGAGTCCCTTTACGAGTTGAAGGGTTTTCTTGATAGGAACTCTCGTGAAGAGAGACACTACGTAAAAAACTTGCCAAGTTTCTGACATCCAGTTAAATGGTCTGGTTTCAGACACGATGAAGGCCTTGTCCTACGAGAGGAGCCAGTAAGTTGATCAGATTTATTACTAGCTGTAACGTGGGAAACCCTATATCGCTCACAATTGGCCTCAGCGGAGCGCCCTCTTGGAGGACCTTAAGCAATCCTTAAAACCTTGGCGGGACTAGAGCTTGAGGTGTTAGGCATTGGACGTTCTCGAAGGCTGGTGTGGATTTTTTGTATAATGCAGTTGTTTTCTCCAATGTGGAATTCATGTGGTTCCGGGTAATTTCCAGTATGCATGGTCTTTAAGGATTTGCTGAATTTTATGGTGGTAATCCGTAGTTGTAATCAGCAGTAATCACAGTCACGTCGGGATTCTTGCTCAATGAGGATTGCGTGTCATCCTTCTCTGATGATGTTCGACTTTATTAGAGCAGACCTTTTCATGACCATCTAGCCTTCAGTCATGATATTCTCTGCGTCATGGGGAAGTTTCCAAATAGTGAGCTCCAATTCCCCCACAACCTAATCTGCTGGGAGATCGTTCTCAGTGTGTCACAAAATTCTGCCCTGTCGAAAGAATTATGGTCCAATTAATTAATTAATTTATGTTCCTCATCGGTGAGGTTAAAGATGACTCGATTTTTTTCAAACTCTTGACAGGGGCGTGATAAATTTCAGCATCTAACTCTTTCAATTCAAATACATTTTCCCCAAGCACTGGTATTGTATTACAGATTCGTACACTATCACATTACGGATAATTGAATAAAATATATCATATTATATTTTTATGAATAGAGTTGCTTAGTTCCGCCTTTACTTTTGCCGGACGTTCTAAGTATTTTTATAGAGCCGAACAGTTATTGTAGATGCATTTTCAGGCATAACACTAAGGAACTAGACTAGCGGACAGATTTAGAAGTTTTTTTTTCCACTTACATTAAGGGACCTAAAAAGTTTCGATAGATCGTTTATATAATACATTTAACCGCACTAGGTAGATTTTTCCCTTGTGATCAATATCGTACCTTCATTACTTACAACTCTCCCGGCATGAAATTTACGGAATGTTTGAGCTTTTTGCATGGTTTGGTGCCTTGTAGGACTACGTATCAGTCGTTGTAATATACGAACTATTAGTTGTGTGACAACAATTGTTCTACGGTAGCATGTTATTTCATGTAGCACTGTCCTAGTTTATGATCTGATTGTGAATAGTTATCGTATTGTACTTGGCCAGGGCCTAACGACTAAGTCAAAGTGCGTGATTATGATTTGAAATAGGTCTTGTGCTGCATAACTGGTATGGAATCATCTCATGCCACACACCCTAGTGGTGGCTTGAACGGTATTTCGTTGATGTAGATGAATGCGCAATCTCTCCCTGAAGAATATATGAATATATGCCTTTGAAAATGGACCTGCTGTGATAGAATACAACTAATGATGCAAATTATTTACGAAAGTTCCATGCCTAAGAAGTTGAGTTCGTGCCTGAAAATGTAATATAGTTCCCACATCGTTGAGTCACGGTGAAAGTGTTTGCCGGGATGAAAGGAGTTCGGGGGATAAGGCAGCCGTAAGAGCGGTGGAAGTGAAAGGCGAAAATGGCACATGGTGAGTGTTTTGCATCGTTTGAAAACGCCTTTCTTACTATCTCCTCGCTGAATTGGGGTATCGGCGCGAAAGCCTCCGTGGGAAGTTGCCCATTGGGGATATGGCTGTTGAACTGAGAAGAAGGCTGGAAATGAATGAACGGAGAAATTTTGCGGTTGATAGGCACAGGGTTTAAGGGCTCTTTGAGTCCCAGATGAGCACATTTTTGGGGGAGAGGAGGAGAGGACGAAACTATGATACAGTTCATTAAAGAAAAACTAACGAACTATCAAAAATAAATCATTTAACAGCGAAGTGGGTACATTAATTAATAAATATATTATGCCGCGGTAAAAAAAACTCATTAGCGTACTACACAATAACAATGTTACGCCGAGTCTCCATGGTTCAAATGAATTAGTAATAAGAGGAGGAATAGTAGATAAAAAGGAAGATTAAAACTACGAAAAAAACAAGATACATATGAATCGATTTCAATGAGAGCGGTTGGAAAGTTTGCTATAAGTAAAATTAGCAAATAAATTTCAGCAAGGGCAATATGGCAGAACGGTGGACATTTTTATGATCCAAAAGAGAAAATAGATCGAGCCGAGAAACGAATTAATTTATAAGTTACGTGCCAAAAGAATGATTGAGAATAATCGTTAAATATCTGAATGAAATGAGAATCATTAGATTAAGATACGAAGGAAAGAAGGTTTCTTTACTGTTGTAGGATAATAAAATGGCTAAAGGACGTATTATTAGGTTGAAAACAAGCTGAAAAATGATGAGAATATAGGTAAAATCTTCAAACGGAATGAGAAGAATGTAAAAAAACTTGGTTACAACGGGAAAGACGTTTATAAACTTTTCTTCTAAAAATGATAGTTAAATGAAGAAAACTTTATGGGTATATAGAACAGACAGGGAAACTATGACAATATTACCAATTACAATTACCAATATGACAATACCAGACAGGAGGTGGGGTATCGCGAGGGAGTGAGGAGGAGAAACCTAATAAGGGTTATTAGCGAACAAGATTAATTTTGCAAATGAAATTATATATGTTTTTGAAAATATATGAAACTCAGCTAAAGCGACTGAAAACCAATAATACACATTAAAACAAAATTTTTCTGCGTAAAGAGCAACAGATTTTCATGCCCGAAGAAAAGCTAAGATACATCGATGTATTTTATGACTCGTGGCAATTCATTGCATACATTAGACTCCATATAGAGAAAACAGCTTTTTGTGCAATGTAATTTTTACATAGAAAACAATATACAAAAGGTTATGCCGAACAATATAAATGTTATAAAAATAATAGGATATGAGGCACAATAGCATATTTTGACCATAAACTTAGATGCACCTCCAAGTCGGGAAAACATCCTATAACATGTTATTATGCTTAAGAGGAGCTTTATCCACTTAATTTAACAACGATGTCAATAAACTTATGAAGAGATGGTTCATGAAGACTCGACTTGAGTATTCTTCCTCAGCTTGGGATGTCTATGGGCCAAATTATTTAAAATGTCAGTAGTAATACAGTTTGAAAAATAACTATAACAATATTTAAGACTGATCTCCTGTTTTAATGATGACCGGCACGCTTTTAGTACGGAATGTATAAATAAAATGGACGGTGAATTAGTATCAGTCAAAATCCTGAAAGCCAATTTATTACTAGAAATTTACAGAAGGAGTTGTATTAATGAACTGTGGGGCGCTTTCTCCAACGGTTTGGAATGGAGCGAGTGGAAACACTTTCGGGAGGTTAAAAAACGGAGAATTCCGCGGATAAGTGGCGTTTAGACGCAGCCATCCCAAACATACCAGAGAGCTTAGCTCGCATGAAATTTGTATGAAAATGGAAGGCTTCGTTGAAAGGACAGGAGGTGGGGTATCGCGAGGGAGTGAGGAGGAGAGAAATGGGGAAGAGGGAAGGAAGGTAGGAAAGGTCAAAGACGTGAGACAGGGAGTGTGGAGTGAAAGAGGAAAATGGAGAGAAGACAGAATGCCGAGGACGGAGGGATGTGGGAAGAATGGGGAATGAGATACTAAGAGAAGAGGCAAAGATGATGGATATGAGCATTAGAAATAAATTGGAGATATTTGCATTACAGGCCATTGAATATTGAATGGTAATCTAACTCCTCTTCAAGGAATTTGATAGATATGCGTATTTTTCTGTTAGGTATTTGAGATATCGATAGAGGAATTTTGGCAATCAACTTTCCTTGGAAAAGAGATTAAAATACTTCAATCTATTACACTGACGATACTTTACTAGTAATTGTAATTAGGGGTAGGTCAAGATCAAATTTATTTACAAGCACGACTTATCACATCTTAATCCAAAATTGCTTTCGTTTTTGTAATCAGTTTTTTCTCCAATGACATCCAGTATGGCTGGGGTTTTCTGTGATTGGATTCATGAAATGAATGATGTATACTCCATAGCTATGGCGCATAAATATATGCTCATGCCACATGGCATTACTGGGCGTTCAAGGGAATAAAGTAGGGAAGCAGTGAACAATGGTAATCTATGGTTATCTCATAGTGACGCATCCAATGGTATGCTGTTGGAAAAGTTGCCTGAGAAAATATCTGAGGAAAGAGATAAGGTAAGCCAGACTACATATTGTACACATTTGCTATGCACGTTATTTCCTATTCTCAAGAGAAGATTCACCTTTGTGTGAAGAATGTTTCACTCCAATTGCTGATAAATATACAGCAATGGATTGCCCTCGACTTTACAACACACACTATTTGAGGTCAATTTACGTGGTCGAAAAGAAATAACTGTAGCTTATGGTGCGGTTGTAGATAAACGGGTATTACAATTATCAAAAGCTACCGGCACTGTAAACTTAATTTAACGGAGCTTATATTCAGAATCTCTGCTTCTATGGACTAGAAATAAAGGCTACATTTGTATTTCTGTCAACGTTATTTTCAGGGAAGATTTTCTAGCCATTGACGGCATAAAGGCTGGCAGGCGTAGACAGCTTTCTTGCGCTGCGCCTCAAAACTCAAAGAAACAAAACAATGAGACGACAGGGTGACACCTAAAATCGGCTAATTTTGTTCTCTGACTCCTTAGTCAATGACAAAAATCAGGCGCTGATGTAAATACAGTAGCTTTTAATCACAAATGTTTCCAAAGAGAATATCTGGAAGTCTCAGTGAGGAAACAAATTGCATAGGTTTCTCAGGGCCCAAATTTAAAGCCACTATTAAATAAAAATATCCTACGTTATATGCCTTATCAATATTTTATCTGGATGCATAGAAGCATTCTGTTCTTCGTTTTAATATATCAATTTCCATGTCTGTGCTGGTAAAGTTGTTACACCATTGCAATAAGCAACTCTATGTGATGCACCATGCTATTTCAAAAACTGGTATTAGCTTGAAATGTCTCCATATTAAAATTGTTTCAAAAAATTATATAAGCTACGACGTAATTACGTTGAAGCCAGGAAGGTTAACCGTCGCATTAAGGATAATTACAGTTTGCAAAAATTACAACATTTTAACACAGTTTCGCTGATGTTAATGCTCCAGTTCTTACACTCTGTCTGTATGTGAAAACTTGCATTAAAATATCAAGAGGTTGCATAACATACAGTGTAACAACTAAACCATGAGATGAGTGAATAAACTATGGCAATCATGGGTCATACAACTTTTTTCTCGCAAAGAGCTAACCATTGTGAGGTTAAATATATCAAAATTATAAAAAATGGAAAATATTAGTAGAGAAAGATTTATCTCGTGAGGTCATTCACATATATTCAATATCCGAGGACATGTAACGCGAATCCAGACTATTTGGCAAGGAATAATCCACAGATGCAAGCGAATTATGTAAAAATCCGTTTTTACGGCGGCCGTGTTGAGAGGTATCATTACACAGTTGTTAAAACGCACATGATGCCCAGATACAATTCTATCACAATTTCGTGTTCAGGATATCATGCAGTTTAATGTAATGTCATCGAGAAAAATCACGCAAAAACGCTGTAATCACTTCATTTTGAGAATCGACCGCCTGATGTGAAAACAGTTAAAACAGTGACAGTGTTGCTGCAGCACATGTATATCTTACTTCATTCTCCCCTGAAATCCAGCACTGAGGCGTGTTGCAGGACGGTACTCGTAGTATGGAAAGTAGTAAGATGCGGGGAGAGGATATGCGTAAGTTATAAATTAATGATGTGTCTGATGAGACAATTGCGCTGTCTTAGTTAAAATCACTTATGGAGCGAGGAAAGAAGATTTTTGAAAGATAGTGCAGTCAACGCACGATAAAGAACGGGCCCAGAAGTAATAGGCAGGGGATTATGAAGGTCGCCTTTGAGGAGCAGAAAGGATATGCGTAGAGAGCGGGACTATATGATGCTATCCAGGCCTCCCCTTACGACACTTTCTCCTCCTATATTCCCATGTTTACCCCAACCGCCACCCACCTTTAAATTGAAATTTTAAGTTTCGCCGTAAATTATTCCGGATTTCCATGGTAACGGAGGTGTTTGGTGGGGAGGGAGCAAAGTTTCCAGTGAGGGGCGGAATGCGGTGTGTGTTTGAGCTGAAATGAGGTGTTCGAGAGTCGCGGGAGGGTAGGTGGAGTATGAATGAAAGGATACATCTACATAATACTTAGGCGGTCGATCTCATCTGAGTGTAAGGGTCGGGATATCAGCCATGAAGAAAGTATGGAAAAGGTAGTACATATTTTGGGAGAATATTGAGGGAATTACTAACGTGTATTTTGATTATCTATTGTTCGAATGTACTTGAGAGTTAATTCACGCCCATACCCGCGTAAATTTGCGCCGAATGCGCTCACCGAAGATATTATCGGTAAACGTAGAAAATTACCTACGCCGAGCGGCGTGAGTACTGAGGTCATGTGGATAAGATAAACATACAGGCAGCGGTGCGGCAGATGCGTTCAGATTTAGATACTGATTGCGGGGAAAAAATCCCTCGTTGTTCGTTAAATGAACGACTCAGTCCAGTTTGGGTGCGTAGAATGCGTCATAAAATCTTATGTTCGTTGTCACGTCCACATACACGAATTTCCACTCACGCATAATAATTGATGCTGTTTTTCAGGTTCGGCGCCAATTTTTAAGAATGTATTCGCGGTCATAGCTGTAAAGGGTAAGCGAGTACAAATGTTTCATTGTCCAAAACTGTACGAAGTTGAGCAATTCAATCTCAATAATCCACGCTTCTTATTATCTTAAGTACAGATACCTAAGTAGTGTTATTATCACAACTATTGAGAAAATCCAAATTAACCTAACAATTCAGCTCATAAGTTTAATGTTCGCGGTAACGGGTAACGATGGTAACATTTTATTCCCTACGCATTCATACTGCAACCCATCGTATGAATACATTTTTTAATGTTACCAGTGATGCCTTTTTGATGTTCATTGTCGTCGATTAACAAACGTGTAGTGGTCCTCAAACCACCGCGAAAAATCGATATTTCGCAGTATCAATCTCCTATTTTGCCGGTTCAGACCATTAAGATGATACATTATGGAGTAAACATGACGCTCTAATGTCAAACTGCAGTTCATTCAATATGAAAATTTTGCTATACCGTTTAAACCCGATAGCTATAGTGCCGCTCCAAACCCTATGTTTGTTTGCTTTTCATTTTTTCTTATTAATAGGTATTACAGATTGTAAATTTTTTGTTTTAACATATAATTTAGATTATTGATATTAGACTGTTTTTTTCATTTTCATTTACCTCGCTCATTTCATATTTTGATCTGCTGACTTTAAAGTTGTTTGTATGTTTTCTTTTTTTTGTAAGACTTAGTATTTTGTTTTTGTATTGCACTCCTCATGAAGGCACGTGAACTAATTCAATGTCCTAAGGAACGTTGTCCCAGGGCAATAAAATTGTTTTCTATTTCTATTCTATGTTAAAGCAAATGTGTCATAGTCTCCGTTCACTCTGAGCAACATTTGCTGACAAAGATAAAGAGGGAATGTTTTCTTCGTGGCTGACCATTGCCAGAGAATCCGTATGGTTACCTAAGCCTGGCGAGTAAATTTCCAAATCTCTTGATAAAACTCCTATTCCATTCCCCCCGTTAGCTTCCAGAGCATAGAGCAGGGAGAGGATGGAAAGCGAGGCACGTGATATGGGACTTGGGAGTGTCGGGGCACTTCGGGTCGGGACAAGGTGGTGTATGTGGAAGGTTTAAAAGCGGTCTTTGGTGGCGGGAGAGAATTCGGAAGCAGGACGAGTGGGTTTTTGGTCGAAGGAGGGAGGCTTAAAAGAACGGGAGGTGATGGAAGCCGGAGTTGGCCTGGACTCGGAGGAGGAAAAGCCGGAGGACGGGAGGGAGCGAGTGGGCTGAGATAGGAGAGTGCCGGAATCATGGAATCCGTGGAAGGTTAACCTCATCTACATTCGCACACTGCCTCAAGAGCTGCCGCAAAGGCTTGTGGCAGGGGGTGGTAGTGCACGAGCTATAAAAAGGGGTGGATCTGACAAATTTGAGGCAGGAAATGACGACTGATAATTTTATGATAACGAGGTGTCGTAACTATTCATCCTGTATCTTCAAATGGAACTGTAAATCTAAAATTTTACAACTTTTTAGACTTGAAATTGTGGAATATGAGAAACATTTTAAATGAGTATGTCTTTATTATATTTTTTCAAGTAAACTTTAAATTAAAAATGTTGCTGTACGTGGATTTTTAATAAATAAACTTCAATTCCTGTCACTTTTACTGCGAGTGGGGAAAAATGAGGACTATTAAAACCCACCAAGTTCGACCCAAGGAGGACTTATAAGACAAACAGCCACAAGAATGAATAAATGGCACTTGAGAAATAGGAGAAGGTCCATGGATGTTCAACTGTCTAAAGAAATTGACGTGATACCGAGGGATTAGAGTCCGAGTCCCAGCCAAGGCGGATTTGTTGTGGAATTTTAGCCCTTACGAGCAGTTGCGGCAAAACTGTAGTACTACCGCCACAGCTAGTTCGCAATATCCTTAAAATTTCAGCTTGAAAAATTTTTGTCTACTGATATTGCAGTAAATATCTGATAATATGCCATTTCAAACAGTCCTAGAGATGTTGCCGGAGGTTTAACATAGTGTTCTCAACATCAAGCTTTAACTCACGTGATCTCAATTTAACAGACAATTACATTGTGCCCCCTTAGTTAATATATTCTGGAAGGTAAATACCTCTCCCTGTTTGCATTTTAATGATTAATGTGGCGCTAAAAGAGTTAACCTCTGACAGGTTTCTCTGATAAAATATTTTTAGCTTTTCTCTGTCGAGTAGTCGTAGAGTGAGATATGAGTTGAGAGTAATATATGCTGTGTCGAGAAGCACCTTTTGAGAAACTTATTTCTGTCGTAAACTTAGTCAGGAGTAAATCTTAAGTATAGTAGCGGCTACTAAATCCTCCCTACAATATTGCTGCATCTGCTCACTTTTGGTGTTTTTTTAAACAAATTTAAGAAGTAGATGGATAAAGCGTCCCTTTTTACCTTATTTGTGACCATTTTGAGACAAGAGCTACTGCCTTCTCTCTTAATTTTCCCAGTAGGCCACACTGGGGAGTCACTGAACTAAATTAGCCACTTTCTAATGACATTCTATCATCTCATCGCAAGTATTAATTTGAAACGTAGCGACAATAAATTTGTGGTTCATGGAGTGAAAAACTGCAATAAAAATAACCTAGTGAAGCCAGGGTAACTTTTATTTTTAATAGGTGGAGTAATACAATATGGATGTAAACTCAATTACATTTGGTTAAAAATGTTAATAGCATTTGAATAATCTACCTAATACCCGATTTGTCTTCCACAGGACCTTAAGCTACAGTGATCTCAGATCACGTCTTGTAAGCTCTCATCGTCTGTTGTGTAGTCGAGAGCAATCTAATACTATATCATTCCTTGTAACTGGAAAGAAACATCCCCACAAAAAAGAGAATCTTCTCTTTTAAAGAGGATAAAATGTGAACAGAAAATTTAGCTTGGCGCCTTTCGTGGGCTTGTTGAGTGTTTGCGCCCTTGAACAGGATAACAGAGGATAAAAAGTGACCCTGTTTTACTTGTTAGCGCAGGTAATGTGAATTAAATAAATAGCTTTTTTCTAACCAGGTGAAATAATTTTGATAAATCTCTCTATGTGAGTATTAATTTAAAAAGCAACCTAGAACACTTTCCACCAGTATTTAAATAATTTTTCATTGATATTTTCAAATTTGTGCCAGAAAAAAACTAAAAACTGACGGATTATTTGCTTTAAAACAAATCATCTTAATCGCTTACCATATGATACATTATCTTAAGTTGGCAGCTCTCTTCAATACAGCACATGTGCAACTCGTCTAACGCCAGTCCAAATGCTAGGTTATCGAGGACGGAAATACGCAATAATCGGCCGTTTATCTCATCCATTTGTAATTTTTGAAGCGGATGCATTACAGGTACTGGGTTGATCTGTTTTGGGTACACAAATCAAAGAAATGATATAGAATTAAAATAAAATCGAGTAAAAAACCTTTTATGACTGATACTAGGCATTTGACAACGGTGATAGCAAAACATGGTGACGGCTACGCAAAACATTCATCGGAGTGGAAGATCCCAGTACCGTCTATCTGCTCACGGAGGAGTAACTTAGTTCCTACGCTTGACTTCCAGGGTTTCCTAGGTCACAAAGCTTTGTTTTCGTAATGAAATGCCTACAAATATTCTCATAAACTATACTTCATTCTATGCCTTCATCCAATTTTAAATGTGATCATCTGCAATGGAATTCTAACGCAATTAGAATACTTTGATATGGCTTCGTTAATTGCCTTGGGTACAATCATGACACACGTCGTTGAACTTTTATCCTTCTCTAGTATAATGTAGTCATGTTTGCGTCCCTCCGCCACTCCTTTTCCCAGACCCTTCCACGCAAGCACGCCCCTTATTGACCCACTGACTCGCTCAAGTGCCTTACACGAAGTGTCTTTACCGCTATTTACATTTTTATTTATTTAAATTTTCTTAAGTCCACCATTCCCTTAGACTGTCGGCAAGTTACATATATAAAACAGAGTGGTTAATTGTTCCAGCGATTTCCTGTGAAAAGCATGGACACTCGGTATTAGATACATTGAATTTATTTGATCACGCGATACGCAGGATCCATTGCGAGGTTGGGGAATTGCGAGTCTCTTAAGCATTGGCTAATGAAAGTCTCAATGTTATGGCGAAAAATATTAATTTTTCCCAACGTGCATGGGTTATTCTAGACTCTATAATATAGGTGGAGTAAACCTTTACTTTTCTCTTTCGTGCAATGTACTAATATCTTCTAAGGTGCTATTCAAAGTTTAATAATGCTGTATTGTCATAGAGTGTGAGGCCGCCGATACCGACCACTCTCTACATTCGCTGTCTACGAAGAAAAAGTAAACCAGATGCTTTGCCTCAAGTTTGCCAATCATAATAGTCATTAATTACAAATGTGCGGAAGAGTACAAGTGAAATATAGCACCTCGGAGAGGGGTAGTTACGTGTTTGTGATACCTTCCTTTCTTCTTACTGATTGTATGCCATCCACCCTTTTTGGGTAAAGGGCGGGACGGGGTGGAGGTCCTGGTTCACACTCTTTCGCAAGTCGGGAGAAAGGGCGTGTTACACGGCGAGCGAAATGGATGGAGAGAGAGAGACAGAGAGAATATGGAATGAAAGAGCTTGAAGGCAGGGCAAGCGAGGGAGAAAGAGCAGGAGAGGTAACCAAAGTGCGTGGAGGAACAGTTGGGGTGGAGAAGATTGGCACGGGGTCTGTCGGGAGGAGGAAGCGGGGCTTGGGGGGGGGGGGACTGGAGTCAGAATGGAGTGTATCTGAGAAAAGTTTTCCTTCTTCTTTTTTTTATTTTTTGGAAGGGAAATGCTTGAAAAAAGGGTCACGTGACTCAGGGAAAAGGAGGATAAAGGGGGAGTGGCGGCGTGTGTACGGTTTGCGAAGGCTGCTCCGTTCGCAATGGGTAAGAGAGGGGCAGCAAGGAGGTCGTCTTGGTAGAAAGCATAGAGCCTTTCCCTTACTCCCCTTTCTGCCGGGAGTATTAGGCCATTACGGAACTGTAACGGTAGCTATCCGGCTTTTATATGTACCCCCAGCCTCCTTGAGCTCCTTCCACGCCCTGATGCCCTCGCAACGATGCTTTGTTCCTCCTCTCTCACGTACGGAAGCACGTGTAGACATTTGTTCAAGGAACGCTGTCCATTTTCTTCATTCCACTCCTCTTAAAAAGCCGTTTTATTGGAGAGCCAGGAATACCTCTTGTATCCCGCAGTTTACAACATCCTCTTTGTGTTCTTATCACGGGAAAGAACTCACATTTTACATTCCACGACCGTAGTCAGATGTGTCAACTACTTTCAAGATATTCGTTTCTACTTACGGCCATGAAGAAATACGGTCGGCATATTTCTGATCAACATTTTCCATGATTACTTTTAGCTTTATCTCATCAACTGCGGAATGCTTGAACAATGACGGCATTGATCGAAATTTCCATGTAAATGAACTTAACTTATTGTGTGTACACGAAAAAAGTTGCTATCAGATGAGGAGTTTTATGAGAAAATTCCCCTTATTCAAAGATATAAAACACTCAGGTAAAATGACTGACACACAAATAAAAAACTAAGACGGTGCAATGACCTACAACGCTGAAAGCCAATCTTAAGATAAAATAATGCATAGAGACGACATTAAAAAACTGAACTTTGAGTATGAATTTGAGTCACTAGACCGTAAAATTTCCATAGTTTTCATCTTAACTGAAAGAAAATATTTTGCAAAGAAATGGAAAGTTATTCTGTTCAAATTTTCATTATTTCATGTCGAGAATACAATTTGCTAATTTAATTTTTTAGGCTTCATTAGCTGATGAAAAGGTTTTTTTTAAACGCAGGCACAAACTCGAAGCCGGTATTATGAGAGTACGTTTCCATTAGTTCAATGCCTTAATTGGGTGATTCAACCCAGGGCATAATGACGCCTGAAATAGCAATGGAACAGATAAAGGGGTAGATAGAGTTATTTTCGAAATAGTCCTGGGAAGCGTAACATCTGATCTTGAGAGCACAAGGAGGGGGTTGATCGTTTTCATAATGACTCCAACAATGAGATGGGGACCATTGGAGATAGGGTGTTACAATTTTCAGTTTTACGGAAGCTAGCCGTAATTGCGGATTGATTTAAGACTGGGCGTGAGATCGAATGACACTTGCCGATTTAAACAGTTGCCGAAAAAGCATTTCAGTGTATTTAGATCTCACCGGCTTTCCTCAGAGTACTATTTAAGTACTTGAACTCATATACAAAGGGTGTAGTTATGATGTGCTGCGTTAGAAACGGAACATATAGCTTTTTTTAGTTTTCATAATTGCCAATCATATTTGACCAACTACAACACGTTGAATGACAGCAAAATTGTGATACATAGCCTGGAGCTAATGGAATTCGAGCCTTTAAGTAAGTATTTACTAGAGCTAGCGTAGATTGGCTGTTACTGGGAAGTATGTGTAGACTCTTGAAGAGTTATAGCCTCCATCGGTTTATTTTTCGGTGGTTGTTTGGAAAAAAATCCTGAGAATGTAAAACGAGAGGACGGCCTTTGTGATGGATATAGCGATAGTATTTACTATTGATTTTTTCACAAGCGGTACTAATAGCCTCATTAAATTTTTACTAAGACGCGCCCAAATATGAAGCCCCATTGTAAATACTTAAACGTGTTTGCTGGGATGTAAATATATCTCATATAATTGACTGTGGATGTGTCTTCATATAAGCCACGGAGAAGAAACTGAATATCATACTTGTGAGGCTTAGTATGAAATAAGAAACAATTGCTTGGGCGCGATGAAACGAAACATTAATATCTAAATTTAAATTTATTAATCAAGTTAAATAAGAAGACCATTAAAAAACCTCTCGATAAATGAAATACCACTGACCAGTATATTTGAAATTTATATTCCCTGGCTTTCAGCGCCGTGGTTGTCCGCGGAATTCAAAGCGCGTGGTGAAAACCTGAATCCTATAGGGTTATCGACGAATGTCAGATATTTGTAGGAAAAAAGTACGATTCAAACTTCCAGGTGAATAACTTTTTTGCAGTATTTACCTCATTTTTTTCATGGAGTTCGGGTGGATTCAAAGGGCACCAAGGCATCAAAGGGTTTTATTCGTAGATATCCCGGTTAAATAACTACT
This sequence comes from Ceriagrion tenellum, assembly GCA_963169105.1. Lineage (NCBI taxonomy): Eukaryota > Metazoa > Arthropoda > Insecta > Odonata > Coenagrionidae > Ceriagrion > Ceriagrion tenellum. Next base: position 85,963,764 of record OY720637.1, on the reverse strand, counting down.
GGTAATTCTGTAGGGGACTCGATTAATATCTGCGCAGTATTTTTCGTGTACGGTGACACACGTGCATACACATTTGAAACCCTCATGAAACTGATCATAAGGATTGTTTTTCTTGGTAAATGAGAACAGATTTAAATACTAAAATGAGCATTCTATTGTTGGAGTTATCCCATCCAAACCCTTAAATGTCAGCAGAGTACTTGAAGTGGAAGATGAATAACCCAGTATACACAGCGAGGAACGCTACCATCAGAGCGGGACTCGAACCTGCGACCTTAGAGTTGGCAGGCCATTTCGTCATCGTGCATACCTCGGCAGCTTGGTAAAGTTCTAGCCTACCGATCCACAGGTCAGAATTTCCGAATCCCCCCTGGGTAGAAATTTCACCTCGCTGGGCAAGAATATTTGTGAGATGTTGTGTGTGTCAGTTTTGTTAGAGGTTAACTGAAGGCCTAGTTTTGCTCCATTGAGACGTGGTTAATTTTTGTTATATTTTTTAACATTATATATATGGATATTATTTATGAATTTATTATATGATATAGACCCGTGTATTAAGTTTTATACCTAGTAGTATATAAGCCCCGCCCGTCTCATTTTGGTCATGGAGCGGCTCTCAGGTAAATAAAAACGTAATATAGATGTGTAACTCTGTACGCAGACATTTGAAAGAAACAGTCACTGAAGACTGGTGACCTTGATGTGGTGCCGATATGGCCCTGAGGGGCCTCTGCAGTAAGATAATGATGAATCGCGGATGAGATGGTGAGTTTGAGCAAATCACTAGGGCGACGGCACCAGACGACCGATGAAGGATAAGACCGGAGGGGTCCAGGGGGCTTAGCGACGGAAGAAGGAAAAAAACGGAAGGGAAATGTTTCGCATAGGATGGATCCAAGGAGAAGGAATGGTGGGGAGGAAGGAGAATGGCCCCAGGACAGGCTGGCTGAATTCTTCGGCGTCCCATGGATGTTGTTGTCACAGAGCAAAAGGGGTACGGGGAGGCCAGCGCCACGGACGGCCATCGCCGACAACTGCTCTTCGCTCTTGTTTTTTTTATATTTTATTTTACGATCCGCACACCCACCGCAAACTTCCGAACGTGCTCTTGGGACCCTGGAGAAAGAATGCGAGAGACACTCCCCCACTGCCCCTCCCCCCATTCCGAGAGAAGAAAAGAAGTTTGCTCGCTGTTTTCTAAATATTGTTCCTGGCGTTCAATTTTGCATCGGAATAAACTCCCTTCCTATATTCACTCTCGTATGTCTACACGGCGCGAGCGATCCTTTTCGTCGTTGGGACAGGCATTGTTTACCGCCGGCTACTTTGAATCGAGAGACGAATGAAAACGCCGGGAATGCATGCTGTAGGTACTACGCAATAAGGATGAGTTGGGCAAAGGACAGATATTTATAGAGCCAAAAAAATCGGAACACGCTCTTCCTCAGCACAGTAACATTTCCTGTCATCCCAATCTCGACCATCATGCTGGTTCCAGGAAATATTTTGATATAAAATGGCACATCAACCCTGACACATATTTTCAAAGCATTTCAAAATTACCATCAATTGATGTAGCTTAATCGTGTATCTTTTCAAAATTACCTTTTATTCATTGATAATTAGGAGCGCAAAAGAACAAATATTCATAACTATTATTAATAGACGTCACTTATACGAAGTCTCGCTTGAGATCATAGCAATAATTTCACTTGCCTTGTCCTTTCTAAGAATTTCAAGCATGAAATACCTTAACTCGGATCCATAACCTCTGTTTAAATGTCGAATTCCCTATCCAGTTTTAACGAACTCACTCCTAACTTTCTATTAATGAGTAAACGTATAGCCATTTTTCGATTAAATTTATCCAGACATTATAAATATGATCCTTATTGTATCATTGATATGGTAAAATGTCCTTCTGTTAACTAAAAGAAAAAATGAAATTCGCTTTTTTTAACTCCTGGCAAATATATTCAGGAATATGAAAATTAGGTGATACATATTTTAATAACGTGTACGTGACAAAACTATAAACTGCCGGACAACATGATAATTATTTGTGTTCGAGGAACAACTTTCCTATAAAAATAACAAAACGTGTGCGAACTTACCATTATTTCCAGATGGAAGTCTATTAAAGAGGCCAAAACTCAAGAGTATCGTCAACTTTGCAAGTCAGTTGTTTAATAGGTTGTTTTAGAGTGAATTTAGAGATATGACTAAACAAAACACGACTGTAGAATGTTATATTTTATGAGACGGTGTCAACATAAAATGCAACCGCCATCAAATCATCCCGTTGAGAAAACAAACTGTCATCTGGAATGAAAGAGTAAGTCCAATCGGAGATATTGTTTTAATTTCAGAAATATCTACGCAAATTTCTGAATTTATTGGATAAAACATGATCACGGCCAAAGAAGTTTTCTTAACATCACTATAAATTTTTAGTTTTCGCAAAACTAAACTAAATCCAGCTTTCAGATTAATGCAAGATTTTGGGGATTTTAAATTAAATTGAAAATTTAAAATTAAATTACTTTAAAATTGAAAAACACATATGTCTACACGGCGTATGTTTAAATGTAATGCTTAAATTTATTTGGACTTTAAATAATGCAGCTAATGGCGAAATTTTAATTATTTCTCACAATTAATCCTCTCATCTTAATCTCAGATCTACCAGAGGACTGAAAGAAGACGTATTTTGGTGATAATTGATGAACTTAGCTTGTTCAATCAAATGAAATAATTTATGCGAATAAACCTGAATATTCAACTCTATAATACCTCTAAAGGTATGCTTGCGTTATTATCAAGATGACTATAGAGGTGTGTGTACCAACCCTTAATCATCCGATCACATATGTCTTATGCTGGAAAACCTGAGAGGAAAAATGAGCGGCAGAATAAAAGAACATTTGTAATCCTTTTATGATAACGCCAACAACTCTTATTTTGGCAAAAATGAAAAGAAAATGGCACACTCAGGTCCTTTTTTTGACGATCTGATATGTTGACGACAAGGGTGCCCAATATGCCTTGAGAAAAAGCTTTGAAATTGTAAAATTTGCTTCAATCAGTGGTTAAGATTTCTTAAACGACCAACTTCCTTTGAATACCAAACCTATCTCGGCCATTCCATGACTTTATCCTACCTCAAACTTTTGCTTACTTTCCTGACCTCGTTTCTATTTCCCTTTTAATCATTTTAACATCCCTAATATAGTGTTATAAACCCTTATTTTTCCTTCATAAACAACCACCAATCCCGTAAGCATAAAGAAAGATAAAGCTTTAAAGTTGTGATCAGTAGATTTACGGTCTTCTTCATAGTGATTCTGGTAGGGCGAGAAACCAATCGAAGTTCTCATTAAGAAGTGGGTTATGTGAATTATTGATAAAATGAATCACTATTATAACATTTTTCTAATAAATGTCAAATTGAAGGCAAAATTATTATCTTATACTGCCTTTTTGTGTAAGTTTTTGGAAAATGAATGGATTATGTGTTTCATATGAATGCTTACTACATAGAAGCGGTACCGAAAAGTTGAAGATTACCTAAATAACAATAGAGATAAATAAATAAAATGAATATTTTAATTGTTATTAAAAACAGCCCAATACTTATTAACAGCTTTGAATATTATTTTTGGTCAAGAAAGAGGTGTTATGAAGCATAGTTTCATTCCTTAAATTCAGTATTTATGGACACATTTTAAGTGTCAAGATTTAATTTTTTATCTTTACACTGCTTACAATGACTGAATATTTTTAAACAAGCAATAATCTCATAGGGCTCTCTAGATTTTCTCAGGAATCTTTTGACAGCATACGAACTGTTACGAAAATGAAATTGTATATAATCTATAAAAACGAATATAATGATGTAAAATAATTGATCCTGTACTCCGATTGTTATCTTCTCCACAAATCCGTTTTAAAAACGCTAATCCACAATTGAAAACCGCATGTAGTGCAATTAAACGGTATTTATAAAACAGGGGAACAACTCGCGGAGGTGTGAGCGGCTACGGATCAAACTGCGTAGCTTAGGGGGACATCGTCGGAGCCTTTCCCCGCGTGCTCTTTTTTTATTTCTCCTTTGCCGGAGAAGGAAAACCAATACCTTGGTACCGACATGAGGTTTGAAGTCTTCTTTAGTAAGCGCGCAGTCACACTCCCCGCCGTTGAGAATATTGATTGTATCCCTTGTCGCCGTCACGAGAGCCACTCCATCTTTCCCGTCGACCAATCCTCATCCACCTCCTTCCCCTCTCCCCTCCTGACTCTCATTGTCCCGCCTCATCCCCTGCCATCCACCTCCCGCTCCCTTCACAACGTGCCCTGCCACTCATCACTTCGCCTTCGCCGCCGCTTGTGTCATCCGTTTCCGCTGTCCGACCGAATCCCCCACCTCCATCCCCCTGCTCCTCCCACCACCTAACACCACCCTCCACTCACCCAACCCTTCACCATGGACGTTTAAAATATATTGCGGTCTTCCTTCTACGATGCCATTCTATCACTCCTTATCACAGACATGAAAAAAATGCACCGTTCTATTCTTTGGAAAAAAGAAGGATGATTTTCACATCACAACCCGAAGACGCGTGATCAGAGATCTCAAAGCTATCAGTTTATTTAAATTTTATCATTATAAGCGAAAGGAGAAGGAAGGAAAGAACATAAAAATTCACTTTAGAAGGAACTTTTCCCAACAACTCTGAGTAGGTATAAGTCAAGGGCCAAGTCCATCGTCGGATGCAGTTAGAAGGTATCGCAGCAAACTATGCCGTGCTCAAAGAAGATAGGACTACAAACCGGGAAACAATATGAGAAAACATTCGTGTATAGCATGGCACCCTATAGATTGGAAGCACGTATCACTAAAAAATCTAACCAAAAAAAAGTGGAAGCCTTTGAAACCTGGTGGGGTAGAATACTGAAGATAAAACGGACAGACTAAATAAGAAATGACGAGGTTAAGTAGAGAAAAGGACGATATGGAACACCATGCAGAAAAGAAAAAACAGACGGATTGGACACACCTTGAGATACAATGGGCATGTGAAGAACGCAGTGGAAGATGAAACAGAGGGAAAAGTCTCCGGAGGAAAACCCAGATATACGTTCATGGACCAAATAAAGAGGGAAGTATATAGGAAAAGGTACCAGGAGGTAAGCGAACAAGCTTTAGATAGGGAAGGGTGGAGGGCTACAGTCAACTAATTAGGATTGACCAACTGATGAATGAATAAATGAACTTTTATGTGAACTCATTCTGACCTCTTCCATAAACACAAAATTCTTTATAGAATAGGTATTCAAATAATCAAATTTTATCACCCATTTCTGAAGATTCGTTATTTTTCTCTTCGCCTCATCAGGACTTAAGGTTAACCCATTAATACGAGAGCATGAATAGAGTGAACCGAGTACAGTGTGCCAACAAATGGCAACATTTTAAAAAAATTTGAATATCAATGAAGCAATCAGAGAAAGAGTAAATGTGTAAGAGGATATAGGTACTATACAAGAAAGGAGAAAGATGATTATCCGGGTACGAAAATTTGAGGAGAAATAATGAGGAATAATGACCGTTGGAAACATGAAACCCCCTAGTAGAAGGGGAATGGAACGACAGAACATGCTGGCAAGATGATTAGTAGGCCATTTTCTTAAAAAAGCAATAAATGAGAACGACATTCAAGACTGAGTTTTGTGGAGCGTTGGACGATAGAAAGAACAAAGGCTACTAAATTATAAAGTAAAAAGCACAAAAATTCAGAGTATTCAATAATTACTTAAGTACATAGAACTAACTATTTCGCAGCTATACCTGAGAGCAAATTAATTTTAAAGTACAGCAAAATACACAATATTGGTTGACGGAGACTGATAAATTTGTTGGTAGTTTTGCTCGAACGAAGAGCATTCCTCACCTTTTTAGTAAGGAAGTGGATTATGAAGATTTTGAAATGATCGGAGTAAACCGTATGAGCCAAGAGGAAAACATAACCTGGAGTTGAAAATTGATATAAAGGATTGAATGAAATATAATTGATATTACGCTCTGTGCCATATCATAACGTGGTCGCGGATCATGTGCATTGAGGATTTGGAAAATAACATTCCATAGGGCTATCAATAACGTGCAGGTTAATCAGAAAAATAAGGTAAAGTTAATTAGACCTCCCGTCAAAAACTGCTCTCCAGCCATCCGCCCCATCACAGATGTTTCAAATATTTATTCCATTTCTAAAACTCCTTAGAGACAGATATCGCGAACCTGCCCTCTATCTTATGGAAAAGTGACGAATCGCTCCAGAGTCAGAGCATGGAAATCAATGACTCTGAAGGCTAGCAGTCAATTCGCAAGTTTTTCCAGTACTCGAGTTAATGCACATAACCTATATCCTGAAGAGTAAATGTATTTAGGATAGCGCAAGAGTACATGTATTTAGGATATTTTGTGCAACTCGTAAAGCACATCAAATCACATCCACGCCGGAAACAAACATCAGATTCGGAGATGGCTTAAAGAAACCCATCAGATTTTGCTGGTTTGCAATTAATAAGTGTAAAATTTTCCAATGTTAGTGAAGTTAACGGCAAACTCCTTCAATTGATTACACATGGTTAAATTTTAACTTGTAGGACAATAATCAATATTAGCAGTATAACGCTCATAAAAATTAATAATTTTAGTGCGGACAAAGGGTCATCAGATATTCTTCAAAGATTTTCAGATTTTTTTTTAAGGAAGGGGATGGTGTACTCACTTATTAGAGGAACAATTAGCACATGCCAACCAAAGTATTTTATTTAAATCAAGAAACTGGTAGTTGGACCTCATCCTAACCCCATTATTTACCCATCCAAGCCGACATGGTATCAAATCAGTGCGCGCAGGTTTTACCAAACTACTTGCATGATTCTCCAAATATCATGAACTAAGTGTGCTCGTGAGAATGAATTTGGCATCGTTTATACACTCTGTAAAAATGAATTTCATCATGAAAATATTTCCTAGTATGTATGCAATGCTGGTTTTCAAAGCAATATTTGTTTCTTATTAGAAGTTAGGGTATTATGAGATGCATTTTGCCCTCTGCGAGAAATAGCATATAACTATTTAAAGAAGAGTATCAAGAGTCTATTCAGGTAAATAATTATAATTAGGTGATTGGAAATATCTTCTTTGAAATGGAACAAAGAGTTTCTTATTATGGATGGTATTGGCGGGAATGCAATTCAGTTGAGTTTAGCTAAGCCTTGAATCCTGATTAAGCAACATCTTTATTTGGACGAAATATGGAAGCGAAAATTAATTAACGAGCATATCAGACGATGATAACTGGGCATTCACTTTTGATTCATGGGATTCCTTTTTCATTAACGGAGCATGAGTTTCAAAGATGTCTGCTTTAATTTCCTGGAGATTGGTACCAGATCAGTTATGCTTATTATTTTAGCAAACCTTATCCGTACTTATTGGAATGGAAATGTTATTTTTAAGTTAATTTCAAAGCACCTCAAAATGAATTACTGTTCAAATGGGCTGCAGAGGAGAGCTGATACTAGAAAAGTAACATAAACAACCTTTTAAAATTAGGTTTTTTTTCAGAGTGCATCGATATTTTTCTCGATTTAATTAATCAATTCCTTAAAAAATGAAAATGGCTTTATATACTCTCGAAATATATAATTTTATCGATAAAAACCTTTCCTACTATTCAGGGAGCTTTCGAGTGCTTCGCATTTGCCTAAACATGGTTCAACAATTGTTACACTGCGATGAGTACATTCATGTAGATTTTTTTAGCCATAAAAAGGAGGATTTGAGCAAAACTTTCAGTCTTGCAGTATTGCAAATAGCACACTGTTGTTAGTTTACTCAAAGCTGTGTAGATATAGGGGAAAAGCTGCATATAAATAGGTATACAGTCAAGAATACTATTTGACGCCTCAAAGTGTTTGGAAATTAGTGAATAAAAGTATTCAACCTGAAACAAATAATTTGGAGATTATATTAACATCTCATTGAGCACATTCCTTCATCATCAGTTCATCTCTTTGAGAACGGTAGTCATCTTTCATACAAATAATGACACGGCATATTGTTACTCATGTATGTAAAGAAAATAGAAAAATATTAAAGACTTCATGAATTTGAAAAAAATCTTGAAAGCGTCCTTGCATCGAATACATGGTTAATGTAGGTAATACGATGTAACGTAGATGTTGATTTTTCTAATTTTCTAGGAAGGCTAGTGATAATAATAGCTGCGATAGATACGCGCTTCAAACAAATTATCTCAACACTGTGCAGAATACTAAACTACTTATCCTGATGGTATAATAGTTTCTGGCCACACACAAGTTTTCAAGCCCTGCATCCACCTTCCTGTTCCTTAACTTATGCCCCACATCATACAGCCTCGCGAGTTGTGAGGGAAAATTAAGCGACGACATCCTCCCCCTAACGTTCCCGCACGTCTACTCCATTTTTCGCGAGGGTAAAAATGACCTCTCCCATCCTACTTCCATGGTTTCCTACACGGCTATCCTACGGGGAAGGCGCTTCTATTTTTTTCTCCCGGAGAGAAATCCCTACAGTAGAAGGCTCGCCCGCCAACCCTCCGCGGTCGCCGGCGCCTAAGTATCTCTTTCCTCGACATTACCGGTCGCAGTCTCCGGTGATTTGTAGTCCGCCTCTGCGCTTCCCCGCCCTTCTGCTACTCTTTTTGGCGTGCGCTAAAGCGACGCCGTTTCCGGGAGCCAGAAAAGACTCTTGGCCTCCGCCTGCTTGCCTGCCTTTCCCACACCACGCCACTGGGCAACGCCCCGACCCACGGCCCCGCGGGACCTTAAATCGTTCTCTTCATTCCTCATTCATCCACCTCGGAGCTTCAGCTCTTTTTCCTCCACGGGCAGCACCGCGCGGAAGTCTTCATACTCTCCTCTGAACTACAGCGGGATATGAAAACCAGATTTACTCGATATCATGGAATTTCGGCTGCAATAGGCGAAATTGTCGAGCCTTAGGTTTCTGCGGTGTTTTTGGTAAAAATGTCGACATTTCTAAATTTAAATTTTTGTTTGCACTTTTCCGTTGAAATCTATGCCAATAAGCAATGCAAGGTGATTGAAAAACTATATTTCTCCTCAGGTATTTTATTCCAATATAAATAATTATGACGTCTTCAAGTGATCCACTTGAAAATTACGTAAAATGTCGGAATAATATAGTATAAATGAGTACTCTACCAGCTGATAGGTAGTTTTTTGGACATTTTTCATCCAACTGGCGCTTTCCCTCCTACCGATAACCCGCCAGTAGATCCTTCTTAAATTCCTCACATAGTCTCCTTATTTCGTCCATAATTTCTAACCTCTCCCTTCCACTTTCCCTCTTCCCATATGTTCTCTCCTCTATTATTCTCTTCACCATTCCCTCTCTTTTCAATGCGTCCTCCATCCATATCTCCTGCCTCCTCCAAACCTTCACCACTAGTTTCCTCTCCTCTCCAACTATATTCAATACCTCTTCGTTCGTCTCGCTACCCAGATAATCCTCTCCATTCTTCTCCAAACCCACATCTCAAACGCTTCGAGTTAACATATATCCTCCCTTTGCAATGACCAAGTCTCTGCCCCATACAGCGTCACGCTCCATATTAGATTGGAACAATAAAACGGCATTTTCATCACCATGCAACGAATTAACTTCCACTAATTGAATTTTCCATCCATCAACTTTAATACACTAAGCGATTTTTTCAGAGCCTCATAGTGATATTGAACCGCGTATCTACGCGGAAGAAGTCGTCTATCGTTATCAGACCATATGATTTAATGGCATGACCAGGAAAATGTATGGTAACTTTTCTATCTTGGAAGTAAGGTCAACAAAGTTGGAAGAATTTCATGTAATTTAAGATACCCATAATAATAAATAACCCTGTTTTCTATAGAAAGGGCCTGCGGTACGAGTTGCCAGAAAATCCGTCTGAAAAAAATTATGAAGCAGGAAAAGGGGGAATTTAATTGATCATGGAAAGTTTTCCATAAATTTACATCTTAATTTGTTTGCGCTAGCATATTTTTATTAAATATAAATTTTTTATCTGTAACAGCTTCCAACTGTTTATTGTCACGGTATACCGTTGCATCACGTCTTATGCGATATAATATAAAAATGCACAGGATGAATAAATATCGCGCAGATCCAGAAAAGACACCACTGCCGACATATTCTATTCTTATCTCCGCGAAGCTCACGGTGCTTCGAGCCCTCAAACAATTTACATTTTCGTCGTCTTGGACTACGATTTAGAATGCCGTTTGTTTCACTGCCTAATCTTTCTCACTTCGCGGAGGGATTTTGTGTATTCTCTTCCAGCTTACGGTGAACCGTATGGGGTATACCGATAGGCCTTTCACAGCCTTGTCTTCGACGAAAGGAGGTCGCAAAGTATAAATAATCATGCAACCTTGCTAGACTTGTTCCCGGATAGATCGCCCACGAGGATGTTTTACATGAATATTAGGGGACTTTGAGAGTTATATCCGGATTTCATTGCTTGGTAATAGTGTTTGGTAAATAAAACGTTTTGTCCACAGATAGCGCCATCTTTTTGCGGATCCGCGCTCTGGACTGCGTTGGTGGCCCGTACAAGCGGACGTGCTCGCAGGTTCGTATCAGCTCGTACGTCCCTTTTCGGTGAGAAGTTTTTGCGGGAAGGTGGGAGCTGATGATAAGTGCTTTGTTAAAATGCCTTTAAAGAAGCAATGCGGTTAAAAGAGCATTGGTAGAATTAGCAAACATTAAGGACTCAAGAGGACGCCTGAGATAACTCCCATACTAGTGGTACTTACTCGAGAGGTACCGACACTATAAAAAACTCAGAGGCGTAAAAACAAAGTTTTAAAATAATTTATGGTTGCCATAGCTCACTGCTCTTCTCTAAGGACTAAGGCCTTCTTTGAAATAGCTTACGATAAGATGATAATAGCCAAAGCATTACTTTCCTTCGGGTATATTTTATCATCGTACACTTCAGGGCAATGTTCACGAAGAGGTGGGCTTAACACCATTTTCTACGTACCGGTAAGTAAATAAACTTAATCCGCAAATGCCCAAATAACATTTTAGGGTTAAAATTCATTAAGTCTCTTAAAATTTAGAATGCATCCTGGCATCTTAAATAAAAAGAGTTTCCTTCTATTTTAGGCATAATATTATAATTCTTGGGATCCACTCTAAAACTGGAAGAAGTCTTTAGTGGAATTGCTAATTTAATTAAGTATGCTTCAATCGAATCGAAATTCCCAACAAGAGAGGCATTTCCTTAAAAACATATTTGTACATCGTCAGGCACTATCTTAAAAGTATTGCGACTGAAGAAATTTATTCATCCAGCGGAATTAATCATAATATTTTGCTAAACCCTTAACCTTTACCATGCTTAAGAATTGGTCTCTTCGCTAGAGAAAAATGCTTAAGGATCCAAGTATATTCCAGTTCTCAAAGCATTGTTTAAGGTATATTAGGGGGTAATACAGCTTAACATCCTAATCAGTAAAAGTCAGCCATTTTTATGTTGCCTGTGAAACATATTCAGCGTTTTTAAGTATGTTTTCCTTTAATATAAGAATTTCTAATCATTCTTTTTTATTATAATTAATTCTGGGTTAAAATTAACTGTTGTCATGGAGCAATCAATATTTTTTGCTTCAATAGTAACATATTTCATTTAACCAAACGTCATTTTAATACTATTAGATATTGATCACATGGCATAAATATATAATGTTGATCCTGCAACATTAAAAACTTAATGAAATCCATCGGTATAATCGGATTAATTTATTTTCATCATTATTTGAAACGTTTTATTATAAATGGCTTCATTATTTTAAAATTATATTTTGGTATAATTATCCGAATAATATATTACTGGCCAATGAAAATTAATTGATGGACTCCATAGCGCTTGAAAAATATCATTAGATATATCTGGTGGCGACAGGAACTACAGAGAGGTTATTAATTTTTGATCGATCACTTTCATATAAATTTTTACGGTAAATGGTATTGACTTTCCACCGAGTATACGTACGTTTATCAATGGACGCTCTCCAGTCATTAAGAGCATCCGAGACTGATCAATGAATCCTGAAGTGCTCATGTGACAGCAGAATCCGCTTCACGTTTCAAGGCTGTTCGGCTCGCCTGGCCAATTCATCAATTTCCAAGGATTCGCTTCCATTTCCTCGTTCGCTGCAGTCTCGAAATAGAATATGAAATTAAAAATTATATTCTACCAAAAGAAAGTAAAAGTAAGAGTAAGCTGTTCTATTCCGTGATTTTGTTGTACTACAACGATACCGTTTTTAAATCAGTCTCGCATTTACCGGGATGACTTTGTTTAATTAACAGCGTAATCATTTATGGTCGCAGTTATCGGAATACAAATCACCTTGAAATAAATTCCTACGCAAAGAGTTTCAGTGGAAAGCAGCTAAGCAAATATCAGCGTAAAAATCATGATCTAATATTGTGCTCCAAGAAAGTTCTATAAATGTCAGAAAATAAACACGCGATTTATAAGAATAAATATACTTGATATATGTTAAATGAATAGGTAAAGTAACGATCTTAATGCAAGATCTTGATTTCCATGAATTGAGCGACTAAGAGTGAAGTGAAAATGCCAGCAATGAAAGAACTACATGGACAGCAGTCAGGGCCGTACATGGATTTGGCCAACGTCCTAATGACTTTTAGTAACCTTCAGCTTGGGTCGAGGAAAACGAGATGGCACGACTACTTATTTCTTTGTTCAATAAGCTTCATTAAGACTTCATTTAAAATGGCGATGAATATGCAATCGAAGAAATTGGACTCTTTGATTTATCACATAGATAACGCACCCTCATCGTAATATATTTTGTACTCAGATAATGGAATGTATACAAAAGAGTAGAGAAGATCCATATGGAACACTAACTTTGATAATCCAGATGGATTTTGCTCTCTAAGAGGCATGCTGGCGAGGATTACGAGTGAAGAATGTTAGAGGAAAAAGCTCTCATAGGAAGACGAAGGGATAAATACAAAGACGAAATTAAGAGAATAGTGCATTTGGAGAACTTCCTGGGAGTGATTGAACCAGCATTTTGTGGGGAAGAATGGATGGCTTAGTGAAACCAATCTTAGTGTTAAACTAATAGGTAATAATTATATACATGATTAACTGCTGTTAGTTTTAAACATAAATATATGCATCATTTACTCTTGGAAACATTAGTTTTTATATGACCTTGTCGTGAGAAATTCGAGAATTACAACATCAAAAACGCCACCATTCGGCCAATCTTGTTAACGATGATTAATCATCTCTCTATTATGCTAACTAAATAACTTTTTAATAATATAAACTAACTTTGAGTCAAGAAAATTTAATGCGGCGAAGATTCCATTGTAACCGCGAAAAAATGCCTTACGTTCAATTCATAGTCGGATAGTTTGTCGGCCCCGGTGGCGGCGGGGTAAAGTCCTCGCTTGCTAGCCCGAGGGTCGCGGGTTCGAGTCCCGCCTGGGTGGAGTATTATCTGCCCAGGACATGGGTGTCTGTCTCTCGTCTGTTGTTACTGTTGTTCACCCGACATAAAATGGCCTGATGTGCTTTATTTGGGGCAGTGAAAATAAGTAAAATAAATAAATAAATGGAAACAGCCGTCGGCTTTTGAAATGGGTTTCCTATCAAATTCACTGTCTTGAGCGGGAGTTCCATATTTTCCCACCTCATCGAAGGCGGCGTAACGCGTCACACGGACTAAAGCCCGCGACCGCTCTCAAGCCGTCAACTTCAGCCACCACACCTTGGTAGGAGAGCGGAGCTACCCCCCCCCCCTTCGCCTCACCCCTAATCCCTTCGCGTTAAACGAAGATGGGCACAAAAGGGGCGGCCCTGTTTCCCATTTAACTCCCCACCGCGCCAGACTCTCCGTTCTCACTTCACAGGACGTCCCTTCAGCTAATCGCCAATCTTGCTCCGCCGCTTTACAACAAAAAAGAAATGAAGAAAGTTTCCGTGCCACGAAAACCATTCCCCTTCGCGTGCTCCCACGGAATAAATCATTCCCCGATGCTTTGAGACGAGGCTAATGAATAATTTCTCCCCTTCCTCCTCTTTTATTCCCCCTCACAATCCCTTCCTGGAAAGACCCGGCTCATCGCGATGGGACGAAGATTGATATTATTTAGGTACCCTTCCGACGACCCTTAACCTTAGGACGTGTTCCATTTCAGATTGCCCTTCCGCCACCGCCTGTTTATCTCCCCGAATGGCTGAGGCGGGAGAAGGGCAGTTCCTGCCTTGCCTCCTCCGTCTCGTCCCAAGCTCTGGCCGGGAAAGAGGCATTCCTTCAGTCGTAATTATGATAGCAGACGCCAACGCCACGACCGAAAGCTTTCTTGCCCCCGTGGCAGGGCCGTCAGGGGTTGTGACCTCCTGGGGTCTCCACCGCGCCTTGAGGTTTCCTCCTCATGCCTAGCGTGCATATATATGCTCTTCCGCTTTCGCCTTTCCCCGCCCGGGCAGAGAATGCTTTTAAACCCACCCGCTTTTTTGGGCCGGGGCGGGTCAGCGAACCCCCTCCTGAAGTCGTTCCTCATCTGCTCGGGAGAGTGTGCTTGCAGGGTTCGTAAAGGGGGTAGTTCTTTGTTCGCGGGGACCTCGATCACGTTAGAATAATTAGTAGGCGTCGGGAGATTCTGCGAGTCTCTCAATACTCCTCCCTCACTTTCTTTTTGTCTCACTCAAGCTCTTCTCTTTCGTATCCCCACCATTTCTCCCATTCCCTAGCTAATGTGTTCCATCCCTCCCACAGCTAGCTTCGTGATGTTTGCAACCAGCACGAGTTCCTCAGAAGGCTGTATTTTGCTAATTTACCGTAATGTTTTGCCGCTTTGCTGTAAGCAGACTTGTAGATAACCTGCACCGGGAAATGGCACTCAAAACGACAACCATGTGCTGCCCCCCACACAGCTAATCATAGCTTCCTGGTCAGGTTTCTTGTGTATAATAAGTACTCTCCGGACTGAAATTATTTCAGAGACTGAATTTTTGTTGACTTAGCCTCTCTCCAATTCCTTATGTATATTGTTTTATTAGTCACTGCAATATCAACTGCGAATTACTCAGTATTTTACCTGTTATGAAGTTTTGATCGCTTTAGAACTTTTTTGGCAATATAAAGGCATGCGGAAATATTTATCATACACTCTTTTTTTCCAACCAATGTGTTGCCTTGTTGCATAATTAAGAAGAGAATTATTATAATGGTGTTCAAGCATTTCCGTTCCTCAGAAATTTAATTTGGCTCAGTGTTATCCTATTATCTTCTTCGGTAATTCGCCAAATGCATTTGTTTTTACACTCGTTAACGACGTAGATTTCATTAATTCTTTTCCATTATCGGTGATAAAAGCCATTATGCAGTCATAATAATTTTAATTGATGACATGTCCAACTTTTATCTCTTTTTCTCGTTGTTTTAAACGGGATATCATTTACAAAAGTGTTCACTTTCATTAATATGGGTAATGCGAGAGGGTGTGTTGGTGAATTGCTTTTTCAACAAGATATTCCCTGTCTCTCATTGGGATGGCTTTAATGCGGTATCACAGAATTCATGTGCATTATGTATATTCTCTCTCCATTTGCTAAAATTGGCGTTAAGTTTATTTAAAGTCAATTGTTTGTAACATTTATATCACTCGTGTTTTATTCCACACTAGCACATTCGCTTAATTCTTCAAATTAAATTCAATAATTGTTTGAATAAAATTTTTACTTTGCTTTATGTGGTTACGTCAGAAGCAATAGGTTATAAAACATGCGAAAATCAGGAGAGGAATGAAACATATTTACTGAGAATCTATCAGTTAGATTCTTTTCCAAAACAAATATGTTGAGGGTATCCATCGAAGGTGAAGACCAGATTCCTGAGTGTACATATTAATTTCCGACATTTGCAGTACCGTGTAAAAATTAGGATTTGATTTTAAAATAATAGGAAACTTTTTTCAGCAAATGAGGCATTCACTGGTAGAGGAGATCACTCAGCCAGGATTGCAAGAAACGCTTTAAGAGAAAGTTTAAGAATGGATCAGTGATGGGGCCCGTGTAGTGAATGCAGTTGTTTGGTGCAGATACATAGGCTCTGGGAAGAGAGGTTGTGACTATATTAGTGACTCTAGAAACACGAGCGATGAAAGAAAGGATTGATTTAGATGTGCAAAAAGGGAATTGGGAGATTAAAGAGCATATTGGGTTCGGAATGGAAGTTGATGGAGGAAACCACTTGCCGATAAAGTAAACGGATTGAGCAGGTAGTCAGCAGAAACGAATGGCAGCGAAAAGATATGATAAAAATGTTGAGTTAGTGGCGTCAAGGAGAAATAAAATTTGACTTTTTGAACGAGAAGAAAAAGGAATATAGGCAAACTGGGCGAAAGAATGAAATCGGGGAAGTTGTTGGCTACAACCTTTGCAGACAGACATGCAAAAATTATATTTTTCTCAATATAAACAGAGCAAACTCGTTCTACTACAAGTAGACGTATTTTCCAATTAATTTGCCGGAGAAATTAACCGATGAAGGTGCGTTAAAACAGAAATAAAATCAAAATCCTTTGAGTTTTTCCGAATGCAATTCTCAAACGATCAACAATAAATTTAATAATATAAAACGATTCTCCGCCTTAGCATTCATTCTACCACAATTCATCCCTTCCATGAATCCATTTATCTTCCCTCCCCTTCACCACCCATTAATCTGCCCTGTATCGGGATCTTCAGCAACATTTTGCCCCTCAGTATCACTTACAACCACCTACCATGTCTGATCCCAATATACAACATCATCATTGGTCGTTCATTCCTAAGATTGATTGACTTCAGCCCTCCACCCTTCTCTATCCAATGCTAGTTTCCTTACCTCCTCGTATCTTTCCCTACGCATTGTTTCTTCAATTGGCCCATGAATTTAATCAAATTCAAAATACAATCATATTTACCAATAAATAACAATAGTAACCTCACTGGCACAAGAAGCACTGGCCATTGTTTACTAGAACCAAAATAATATCAGTTGAGTGTCGTGGTTTTCCCCTATTCAGTTTCTAGTACCACGATCGTGATTATTCTATTTTAGTCCTCTTATATCGTAGCACGTATATCCTTAAGACCCACTTAGTTAATAGTCTTTTATCCACATCTCCCGTATTACATCTTTGAAGAATATGACAACACTAATTCCCTCTGCATTTCAAATCGTTCAAGTAGCACTCGGAGGAAAACTCGATAACCCCCTCCCCCGAAATTCGGGCAATATAAGGAGACATTTCTCGGACGCGGAGGGACAAAATGGCCGTAATTCCGTCTCATTAAGTGAGACCCCCTGCTTTCCTCACCCCTTACCAGAGTCCTCTGTAATTCCCCCGGACCACGAGCACCGTAGGTCGGTCGACCGTCTACAGCCAGCCCGCGTGGACCTCTCGCTCTCTTCCTTGCCCTCAATGCGCTAATAAGCAGTTAACTGGAACGGTTATAAGAGTTGCCACGGGGCACTCGGAAGGCACTGACCTTTGCTCGAATGGCTAGTAATTTTCCTTTTCATGCGAAAGAGAGAGAGAGAGGGCCGTGGCAGGGATTTCGTGAGAGGCTGAAGAGTACGAGACAGAGAAAATGGGAGCGGGTGGGTCGAGAAAGGCATAGAGCGAGTTGATGGAGTGGTGGTTGTGAGCAGATGAGAGGTGGGCGAAAAAGATCGCCTCGCAGCCAAGGTTGGTGAAGATATTGGGGGAGAGAGTGGAGAGAACGAGTAGCAGTTGTAAGCCGGGTGGAAAGGAGGGAGGAAAATGTAGTGGACGGAAGAATGGGGGAGAAGCTGGGGGTAAAACAGGTGACAGCCAAGGTGAGGTAGGCAAACCGAGCGCTGACGAAAAGTTCCCATCATTTCTTACTTCAACACCAAAGCATTTTCCGTTTTTTAGCTCACAATGGGTGCACAAAATTTGATAAAAATTCATGCAACGTTCTCAAGGAGCTATGTGACAGTATCTTTGAAGAAAATATACGCATTTTATCTCATGAAAGTAATTTGGTAACTCAAGCAAGTTGAAAAGGAGGTGAGAATATATTCTCTAAATTTTCGCTAACAGAGACCCTTGTCTATCATATTTATTTCGCCACCTCATAGCAATCCATTCGATAAGACTGACAAAAACCAATACTAAGGTATTTAATATTTCACCCATGTGTATAACAGAAAGCTGGACCATTTTCGTTTTTATCGTTTATTGAGCTTTCAGCTGCAAACTTAGAAGGGATGAAATGTATACATGCAAGTAATACTTAATGATCCACATTGATTAATCTTTTTTAGAAAAATATATAAAATTATGAAGGGATGATAGTTTTTCATGCCCTGTGCGATACCAAGAAGTAATATTTCGCTTTCGCTTATTTGAAATTGATAATAATTTAGACCAGATTATAAACTGTTTCAATTTTGCGATACATGACATACCTGATTACGAAATAAATTGCTCAAGATACTAATGCTAAACGCTGAATTATACTTCTTATTTCAGCATTGAAACTTTGCAACCATAATTGTTCCTATATTTAAGCCATATGTTGGAGGATATTCTTGGAGTGCAGCATTGAGAGAAACATTTACGGCCAGAGGGGGGAGCGAGCGGAGAATTATTAAGCTTGACTGAAAAGAGAGAGGGTTTCATGAAGTGGACGAGAGAGGAAGGGAGGAGTTTCGGATAAAGTAATTAACCATCAAATTGGACACGGGCAACCGATCTCTGCCTCTAAGGTCCCCTAAGCTCTCGCATCGGCACCAAAGCACTTATTATACTCGAGTTCACATCTCCACATAAGAGATTGGTAAAAAAAATATGTCATCTAATATTTTTACAGTGCATCCCTGAAATAAATTTCATAATCAAATGACATATTGTGAGTTGCTACCGCGTTGTATGGCTAACTTATATTAGGTCATTAATTATACGATATTCCGTTTCTCAAACTTGTACCTGTGAAATCCAAATATACACATCAGTCATAAAATACTCATCAAAAATACTGATGAATTCTAGACAAAAAATAGGAGAAGGAAAGAGACAAGAAGGAAGGACGCAACGTAAAAAGCGACGATAAGGATAATTTCAAAGAAAATTATGACGAGGGGAGGAAGTTTCATTGCAATTGAATGGAGGAAATAAGGAGGAGAGTTTAAATTTGAGATAATGGGTAACAGAAAAATAGGAAGCTTAATGAATGTCCTAGGTGATGCCAAAAAACAGCAAAGTTAAATTTGTTTCATTACTTGATTAATTAGAAGCACCGAGTGGCGGAGTTTCTCAGTAGTTAGACTGTATTCTTCTACTTCTATTCTTCAATAGACTTCTATTTGTAATCGCCTTTTCCAAAAATTAGTAATGTAAGAGCAATTTACGTTTTCTGGACGTTATTTATCACTAATACGTACTATTATAGTTCCCTTTAAATTGGAGAAACCCAATAAATGGTACATCGACCGTTTTTTTTTCATCGCAAACATGCATGAATATATATGGATAAAGAAACTTTAACATTGATATACTATTTTAGTAACTGGGGTCATGCTTTGTGAAAATTTCTATTGTCCATAATGAATTTAAACAAGTGCAATAATGAAGTTTTCTTAAGTGATAAGAGTTGACTGCAAAGAGTAACACGACGAAGAAAAACTGTGTTTAAAAAATCTATCCTTTGCCATGTATCAGCTTTTATTTTATGTATGCTGAATGAATTTAATATTTTCAACCGTCAGTTATAAATAATGATTTATTTTCAATTTTTTCTTCAAGGTTTGAAGATATTTAGCAGCAATATCAAGTATTCCTTTTAGTGATAATATCATGTATCTGCTGATTTTGATGGCGAGTCTATATTTTTCGAATTACGGCAACATATATATTAAAAACAGTCTTTGTTTTTCAAAAATTCGCCACATCTTTAAACACATTCCTGAAGATAATTTTATCCTGTTTTTGCCAAAGGGATGACCAGGGAAGCAAAAGAGAGAAGATTTAGGGATAAAAGCGGCATAGATTGAAGCACACAAACGTCGAAAGCGGAGACGGATAATTTGAGCGTGACGGATAATTGGAGAGTGAACCGGAGTATAAGAAGAGGAGAAAAGAGAAGGACACAAAAGAATGGCCGGGTGTGGGTGAGAAGAAAAGGCTTGAAAAATAAGAAGTAAAGTTGTGAGGGAAGAAAAGCAGTTGGAATATAAAATAAGTAAAAAGAGGCGATGATTAACTTATGCAAACAAACTGAAAGAGACTGAAACTGCACTATGTGATCAATTAAGAATTTTCTTTTGATTTGATCAGGCAAGGCTTCATGACAAGCAAAATTTTAGCCTAATGGACATGACTATCTACAAACGGTGGGCCATATATCTTGTACGTATACTGCAGAAGATTGCTTTATTGATTAGTGGCTACCAGAGCATTTTCAACCAATAAAATATTGTCTTGTGACTAAACTTCTGACACTGGCTAGAAGTTAAGCCTAAAGATTTTAAACATTGGCTAAAAGTTACATTAATCTACTTATTTTCACTTTTTAATCATGTAATCCTAAGAAATATGTATGCTCCAACATAAATTTTGCTGGTGGCCACTTTTCTGTAATGCTTATAAGACTCGCTTTTGAGCATCATATATATAGTTGATCAATTCTTGATTTACTTTCTGAATGAGTGCTATGATATGTTATTAACTTAATGAAAACTATTTAAAAATTCCTAGAAAATTATCATTGGAAAGTAAATGAGTAAATATTCAGAGGTAAACGCGACAGAATTTGTAAATGTAGAAGTTGAAATCGAGGAGGAATATAATTAAGGAGGGGTGAAATACAACGAAAGAAATGTAAAAGGAAGGGAAAAAAAGAATGGACTAGTTTGGACGAGAAGAAAAGGCTTGGGAAATGAGAAGTTGAACAGTAAGGGGAGAGAATCGGTGGGGATATATATAAAAAAATCGGAGTGGAAGGCAATTTCTGACTTTTTTTTTCGAGGTAGCCAAGGATGAGGAAAGGGGTGCTGGAGTTTGGTGCGTTTTCGAGAGAGTATGGGAGGACGAGAACAGGGGTGTCAAGAGATGCGGGGTAAAGAGTGGGAGGGTTGAAAAAAATGGGTTGTAAGTGGGCATTTCCAACCGAGGAAAAAAAGAGTCAGGAGGTTTGGTCGAGGAGGTGGGTTTTGAGGCACGGGGAGAAGCCGAGATGAAGACCACGGGGCTTCGGAGAAAGTTGGTCGCTCACCGAGCACAATGGGTGCGCGAGAGTCAAAGGCAGTCAGCAGTGGTACCTTGGGTTTTGAGATGGTGTGTTTGAGGGCAATTGAATGTCTGGAGAAGGACTCGAGTCGGAGGAAGGAGAAGGCTGGCCGTGAGAAAAAAGAGGAAGAGAATGGTGGAGAGAGAGAATGAACGGTTGGTGTGGGTGGAGGCGAAGAGGCGAAAGTGTGGGTTCTCTTGTCCGAGACACCACTGAAAGTCGTTGGATTGTGCCGGAAAGTAGACGGAAGGGCACAGGTAGGGCTGCCAACTTATGAAAATTTAATATCGCGAGTTTTCCGCTCTCGCACTAAGAAACTACGGAAGATTGAATAAAAATTACTTATATTACGTGGTGTGTATGAGTGACTACAAGTGGATTGGAAAGCTTGAATACGTAGAAATTTATTCATTTTTAATTCATAGCAACGAAAAAACTATATTACATAAACAAGTATTGCCGGTGACAGTTTTTTACCTTCACTTGCATACATTTGAAATAATTCGAATGGCGGAAAATTTATGTATTTTTTCCGGTAGATGGATTGAATATTGATTTTACGACTATGGCAATAAGTTAGATCATTAGAAATAGAAGTTTCATTGGAAGGCAATGGCATCGTCATCAGGACTAAGTCAGAATAAACTCAAATGATAATAGCTGAATTAGCAATTGAAACATTGGTTCCTAATATTCAAGCCTGGGGCGGAACTCATCAATATTTATTTTTCTAATACAGTCTAATGTAACATATTAACTTGCATAAACAGTTATGTCACACTAAATTTAAACTAAAATTACCAATCATTCTTAAGACCGCGAGACTGAAGTCAATTCGTTCGGGAACCCGAGGAAACTAGATAAAACTGCAGTCAAGAACAAACTTTTTACCATTTTTAGTGACAGTTTTCAAGTAGATATGTTTAAATAAATACAAATAATTTTAAGTAAACGAAGGAAAAATATAGGTAAACTATGTTACGAATTATTTCTTGAATGAAATATTAATGAGGAGAATATCAGAATCAAATAATATAGTATATGGTACGTGATGACGTTCTACTATGATAGTGTATAATAGCAGACAAGCAAATGTTTCATATCGCTGCAGACAGATTTAAATTGAATGAAAATTTTTTCAGACCTATTTATGCTTTGAACGGATGGTAAGCACCTAAATTTGGAAAATTGTAGATCATGAAAATAGAATTAATGGTATTGGCAGTAATTTGGTGGAATTTTTTCATAATGAAATGATGAATAATTCATTTTTCCACAAAAGATTCGAAGACAAAGTTATTCATAATTTCATCATGATCTTGAAAATATTCGTCTAAGACTGTGAGTCTCCCTCAGAGAATACGGGAGAGTTGGCAACCACAGGCGCAAAAGATGAAGAAAAGAGAGTCAAGACATTGAGAGGAGGTGGTACCACTGGTGGACTGGGAAGGCAAAAATAGTTCCTCTCCTTCACTCGACAGCGTCGGTGAGGAAGGATTTCCGCCAGCCGTCTGGCCTGCACAGGGTCATGCGAGGACAATTACATGTGAGCGAGTAGTATGTGGAACGGGGACAAGTCAAGCCTCGCCCGTTGAATTAGAATCTAATTTATTCTCTTGCCAGCAGCGAGTAACCTCCACTGCGCTGCTCTTTAACCCTCTCCCCTTCATCATTGAAGAAGTAATGCTCACCGTTTTCACATTCCTGCGTCACCAAGATAATTATGATTAGATTTTTTTACGTTTTTCATCACTATCCCCAACCGTATTGCATGCATTCACACAACCCTATAAATACTACGGAAGAAAGCCTGGGGTTGTGGGGAAAAAAGAACGAATTCTAAAGGGTGGTGCGAGGAATTGCTATTGAATCGCATGCGGAAAATGAGAAAATCCATTACCAAGGAAAATGAGATAACTTCCGATATCGAGCCAGAGGGGAAAAAAGGACAAAAGTTTGATACAACACTCTCTAATTTGAGGGCATTGCGGAGAGAAAATTATTTTATCTCTTGAGTCGCTCAAAGAAGGTGGCCTCCTGACCTTTCATCCTTTAGAAAAAAGCGATAATTAAAAAGAATATGAGGCAGTTCCTCGAGTATAT
The DNA here is from genome assembly GCA_963169105.1 of Ceriagrion tenellum. Taxonomy (NCBI): domain Eukaryota; kingdom Metazoa; phylum Arthropoda; class Insecta; order Odonata; family Coenagrionidae; genus Ceriagrion; species Ceriagrion tenellum. The sequence goes on along the minus strand of OY720637.1, from coordinate 85,940,227 downwards.
CGTTTCGATTTAGATATTTTATTTTATAATCATGCAGGGGAAATGACATTTTCAACTCTCTATAAATCAAGATTCGAAAAGGTCTATCTCTTTTGAATGCGGTCTATTTCTTTTGTTTTAACCGCCATTCACCTTGGTATATCAATACCTCAATAAACTTATTTTTTAATCTTCTAGGCTAGGTATTGTAAGATCAACCGGAATCATCATTTTAAAGTCAAGGACGTAACCATATCTTTTTCCTATTTTCGTGTCATATGTTAATTTCCTATATTATCTAAAGAGCTTTGTGTTAAAAGCTCTTAATTTTTATAAAAGAGAGACTCTTCCATGAATTTAAAATTCCTCCCTGTAAATATGGATTCATCGTGCTTCAGATTATTGAAACTTTTTCTCAATTTTACTTGTGAAAAAAGCTAAAGAATATATTATTTATTATACTCATGTATATACACCTCGCGTCTATCATTTCCTCCGTTTAAGTAATTATTTTCCACTCAATTACCACGTTTTTCTGCAATATTCTTTCTTTAAATATCCAACTCTTTATCAACATAATATGCACTTGCCATTTCTATGTACCAGATAGATGCCCATCCAAAAAAATCCAATCATTGTATCGTTATCGCATTTAAGAATATCTAAAAAGCAAAGTAAGACTATACAAAAAGGTTTTCTGATGAGATATGAAGTGAAATTCACTAATATAGTAAAACTACTGAAATCGTTTTATAATATGTGCAGTGAGATCACAAGTAGTGAGAGGAGGGAAAATGGAGTAGTGAGACATGTAACTCATGTATTGAGGGCATTCTCCAAGGAGTCGTGTTTACTAGTAGTTAGATATCTTATATTAAACCTTTATTCTTATCTCAGTTTTGATTGAATTTTTGGCAATCTCTATCAAGTAAACATTGAACAACATCCCCTCTGCACTTGCTGGTGACAATTGGGACCCAGCAATATTAGAAAAAATTATATGTGAACCAAAAGAAATAATGTGCCGTGTAAAATTAGTATATATGCTGCCGTATGCAAGGACAAATTTAAAATAAGTACAGTCACATAAATGCATTAGACATTGAAATGTAAACAGCAATAAACACGAGAGAGAAAGAAAAAATTATCTTCATTCAAAAATAAACCTGCTTCATTGAGACATGCCATTGTACGCCACAGCAGCTTGGGCAATTACAAGAGGACAAATAAGCCCTATGAGGAAATGGGAATAAATGATAGCTGATAAATATTCTGCAATGCACGAGAGTAAATCATAAGACACATAACATTACAAAATCCTGAAAACAATAACTGAAGTTACAAACATCTAAACGTGATGACTGAGAGAGGCTAAAGTTTCGTGTTTCTAGAGGTGTATTTGGAGAGTACCAAAGTCAATTGCGTTGGTAGGAAAACTGGAACCGATAGTGGAATACTCAGGAAAAACGGGTAGTTATAAAGAAGACACGATAGAGTAATATTAATGGCGGGAAGGTGAATTGATTGCAGAGCTGCAGCAAACCAATTTTAACTTTGACGATAGAGATCTTTCAAGGTTTTCTCCACGTCATTCCATTTTTCAGGAACGAAAGATCTGGCGTTGCAGTCGGCCTTTACAATCCAGTAAAATGAAGACGTTGAAATTTTTCCGTCTTATTTACAACTTGCGTAACAGCTTGTAATTGGTTTTTACCTGGAAACCTGCGTTCAATCAAAAAGAAAATGGACTAAAACATAATAGGCAAACGGCGAAGACAACCAAAAAGACGATTCACTTAAATTTTAAGAACTGAATTTCTGCAGCCATGCACTTTGCTCAGCTCTCAATTAACCACATTATTCTTTTGAATCTTCATCTCAACGACCTGTTCTTCTCAAAAGATTCCATCTTAGGTCTTCCTCGGTAATTCTTCCCGTTTTTTGTATGTTTAGTATGCTTTCTTTAAGGGGTCCGTTGCTTTTTATTCTTTATCAATTTATCCGTTCAGACGTTTTTGCATACTTTTGTTTTTATAGGAGACTATCACATTTTATTTCCGATAATTCGGTCTCTTCTGAATCGGTGAATTTTTCTCACTCAACTTTTCTTCCCAGATCTTCGTAGGACTTAGCAGGATCTTCGTAGGATCTACGTATATTTTTGGTGATTCTTCGCACGACTTTCTCTGTGATTCATAACGTCACTGAAGTCTTAACAGGCAATTATCGTATAATTTACGGCTTATGAAGACTATGGATTATTCGAAAAAAGGCTACAGTCGGATATATTGAATACATCATCACAAAAGGTATGCATATGCTACGCATTATGGTCTGTACTTTTTTTTCTTTTCTAATCGGATGGTCGATATTGCGGAGTGAGATTCGCCCCGCCCTAGTTTGCGACACGGTTGCCCGTGACCATGAATCAATCAGTCCCCGCAACCGAGGCAGGCGGAGTACTACATCATATCGCCGCAGGTGCACTTGCGTGGAGGTTGACAGCGGTAGCGGGAAGCTCCCCTCTTGCCCAACGGGGGGAAGGAGAGTTGGGGGAGGAAGGGCGATGGGGGTGCAAATGGGCTGAATGCAGACTGCTCGCATGGAGGATTGTGGGAAGAAGAATACACAGAGACTCCCGAGTCTGCTCGTCGCAACGGTCGTGGTGAGTCGGGCTTGTAATAATTACGAGACGCTCTGATTCCATAAGCAGCGCAGCGGGGGAAAAAGAAAAGACGGAGTCGGGATTGTATGATGCAGTGGGCGAGCATTGAAGATGATGTGAGTGCAGGCGTAGGGACGTAAGATAAGACTTTGTGGCCTTCGTATCAGAATATGTACATCCAGGGGGATATTTTGATATGATTTGTTAAGTGAAGTTTCTTCCCCTTTTCCGGGGTTCTGCCGCGTTGTCTCATCTTGAGGAGTCACTTGAACCTGATGAACCCTGCAGAATAGCCGGCGAAATACCGTCCTCAAGGTGAAATAATGCGGCAAAAACTCCGGAAAATGGAAGAATTAACATTTACTTAACAAATCATATCAAAATATCCCTAAGGTCCTTCCTCATGTACAAGTGACTAGGACCTTAGGAAGCCTGCAGGACTGTCGACGAAATGTCGTCCTCAAGATGAAACAGCGCGGCGAAAATCCTAGAGAATGGAAGAATTAACCTTCATCCAAACTCCGCTTGATTCACTTCTTGATTTGTTTAGAGTTTAGGAAGGAGGGTACTCCTCTTTCACTTCTCCCACCGTCGTTTCCATTCTCTTCATCCTGCTCACGGGTGGTGTACTAACGGCTCGCACGATAGTATGCATGTTTAGATCCTCGTATCGCCCAGCGAAATCCGTGTTGCAACATCGCACGACCCTGAGCGTGAAGGGTATCTTAGTGGTTTGAAGGAAGCAGGGTTACAGAGGTCCCTGATTGGCGATCAGTTGTGTGCTAAGACGTGAAGGGGACACGCTGTCACGGGTTCGGCGTCAATGGTGATGAGTGGGGGCGGAGTGTTGAATCAGGAGGCAAGGAGGTTGAGAGGTCACGGTCGGATCAGACTACCCAGGGACCGGATAGCGAGAAAGCCCCGGTGGAGGCGGAAGAGGAAGCCGGGCTCGCGTACCCTCAGCCCCGCGCATCCTTGAGTTGGCCTGACCATTATTTCGCGAGCTCTTTCCTCCGTCGTCTTCCTCCACTACACGATCGACACCCACGACGTATTGGATACTAGCCAATGATGGATAAACGGCACCAAACATCATCAAAGTTGATACAGTTGTAGCGTCATGTATTATCACTGGCGAGTATATAACATCCATAGTATTTATCAACATTCTAACCTGAATTTGGATGTTGGAAGCGATAGCGATTTTGCTTTGGGTCCTTTATTTCCTACCGTTTATTTTTTATAACTGTCTTGATATTTTAAATGAAAAATTTAATAGATTATTTTTCATTTCATTTATTCTTTAATATCTGATTTTCAAATTATTATATTATTTGTCATATATCACTATCGTAACAAAGAGATAACAGACTGTGGAAAGAAATTAATCAATCATCTCTCAAACCACGGAATAAGGTCGCTACATGTAGAAATGGATAAATAAATTTGAGGTATATTTTACTGTATAATGAAGTCAATTTATTTCGGCGGATTTTAATATTGTCTTCCATTGCCGTATTGCTCACGCTTGACATTTTTTTGCGATAATTGTTTTAATTACCTTGGAAAATGAAGGGTGTAAAGGTGTATGATAATAATTAACAAATAATATATATAACAAAGCTAATGAGGAAAAACAAGTTTTTACAGCTTTCTTATTATTGTATTATACAAGTAATGGTTATTTAACCTCAGTATAATGAAGAATACGATAAATTTCATGAACATGATTTTGAAGTTTTGAATTGAACAAAAAGACGTTATAACAATAAGCGCGGATTAGGCGAGAGGGAAAAGTTGTGCAATACAATATCTAATTTTACGCGAAGCCAAGGCCCATATGTCGAAAAATACGTCACATGAGCGAGTGGCCAAGAAGTTGTAATATTACAAGAGTCTGTCAATCATCTGGCAAAGTAAAACAAGTGCACACAATCTAGGTTTATCTGCAAATGCTTTCTTAGTGTAACTGTAATGAGACCAGCGATAGGTAAGGTTATCTGTAATTTACATGAAAAGTAAAGCACAGGAAGTTTTCGAGAATATTAATACGACAGGTATAATTAGTTTTTTAATAATTTTTTTAAATGTGATACTCCTTAATATTTCATCCTCAAATTGTCTTTTACACCACTTTTTGCCACCGTCCTCAATCAAACACTTATTTTAGGCATTTTTCAGTGATGTAATAAGAACATTAGCGCCGTTCAAGAATCTTATCTTCAATTCTCACTCGTAATGTGTGCAGTTTTTACAATGATACTGTCCTGCAGAGGCTCTGGCGCAACAAAATAAAATCAGTGATGTCGACAATATGAGATGCCCTCCCCCTTCCGGAGGCCAGTTGAAAATTGTTTGAGCTGCATGTCACCTGCGTAATCTTGGACGAGATAAAAAAGGGCCTTCAAAGCCTTCACGCCGCTCTGCGAGCAGATGAACAGTCTTATCGCACAGGCGCCGGCGCTGCGTGGCACGCTTCCGCAAAAGGCAAACACACGCGAGAAAGTGTAGCGTCGGCATGAGACAGGGAGGAAAAAAAGCTATTTGCCCAAGGAGGGAACGGGTTGGCACTTCACGTCCAGGGCAACGCCGCGTAACCTCCTCTGTAAAGGCTGGGACACAATCAACGTGTACGTGTAACGTGAGCCGTTAACGGGAATACGCGAAAAGATGGCTGACGGGAAAGTATAGCGAACGAACACAATCAACGTGTACGGGGAGTACGTGTACGCGAGAGATGGTCAACTTTCATCTCTTCCCGTGTCCCGTACACGGAAAACCAATCAGAATAGTCCTGAGAATCCGGGAATGGGAGCCATCTGTCGGCAGATTCATCCAACTGCTGAAGTTAGCTCTTGGCGAAGACAACTTATTTACTTTCACACTTGTTTACACCTGATCTCTTAGCTGCGCCTGCGTTAGTCAATTGTTACTCCGGGCCGCGTTAACGTCGATTGTGTCCGCTGACTTGCGTTCCCCGTCCCCCGTTGTCCCGTTAACGTCTCGCGTCACACGTACACGTTGATTGTGTCCCTGCCTTAAGACGCGGGACACATTACACAAAATATCCTTATCCGTTCTTATATTTCAATTGTCAAGTAAATTAAAAAGATAATCAAAATGATTTTCATTTAAAGGCATTTTATCATGGAATTATAACTAAATGAGCGAGAGAAAATATTATGATTTTCTATTTTCAGGGTAATCCCCTTTTGGTCACCAACTCATTCCGCGTTCTTTTGAGTCCACATTCAAAATTTCTATTTTCACCAGATTTTATGTGATTTTATCATCATCAGTAATTCATTTCCAGCTACCCGCTGTTCATGCACAGTGATCTTAAGCAAGAGATAATCCACATGGATGGGCAATTCCATCTCCTCGTCCATCATGTCTCGAATACCAAATTACCCAAATCACACGGTCTGGAAAAAAGTAGAAGACTAGAAAGGTTGAACGATGGAAATTAAAGTGAATCTTAAGGTCAACAACACGGCCATAGCAGTAGCGCTATCGTCTGCCCGTTTGTAATTTAGTCTCGATTCACAACACTCCCCCTCCCTTTCAATGGTGGAATCCCATCCCGAAACATTGGCCACTTATTATGCATAGAGCCGACCCTGGGGGGTCTCTCTCTATTAAATATCATCTAAGAGAACATCGTCCGAGGGAAATTATTAGCTGCCCCAGAGGCTATCTAGAAAGCAACCCGGAGAAAGGAGAAAGGGTGCATTGAACTTGGCAGTGGCTGTTCTGAAAGACGCACGCGCAAAATATATTCATAACAGCGAACGATCCTAGGGTCATGTTCGGAGATTCGAGAGGAAAATAGGCGGATAGGCTGATGACGGGTAGTGTGCCGTGACGGAGGAAGAGGTAGAGGTGTGGGGTCTGTTGTCGTGATAATAGATGCCTTTAAGTAAGTATCGCTTTCGCATATTAGTCGCCTTGACAATGGAATCTAAGGAGAGGTGGGTCGGTTTGGGTCAATGAAGTAAAGAGTGAGTGGAAAGGGCTATAAGCCGTGATGTGAACCTGAGAGATAAAGCACAGCCCGCTGGTCACAGTTATTTTTACACATAAAAAGTTAACCCTCAGATCATCATTGATTGTTGACTACGATTTAAAGTTGACTGCAACTCTCCATCCTTCCCGGTCTAATGCCACGTTCTCTTACTTCCTGGTTTTTCTCCTTCTATACTTTCTTCTTTATTTACCCTAAGTCTTTATAACTTGATCTTTCCCTTGGTACTTTTACATCTATTTTTCCTTCGATTACATTATTTAAAGACCCGTTATGCCTCATGGAGTGCCCAATCCATCAAGTTCTTCTTTTCTGAACAGTATTCGATTGGGAATTTTCTCTTCTACTCTTCTGTATACTTCTTCGTCCATATTTTACCCGTTCATTTGATCCTTAGAAACCTTCTTTAAAGACAGTTATGCCAAAGATACCCAATAAGATAATCTATGGATTGTCTCGCCAAACACTAGTATTGTTTATTCTGACTCAAATCGTTCGGATTTTGAAGTCACTAGCTTGACCCTATAAATGAAATTAAAAAGAGTTTTTCCTTCAACATTCGTATTGATATCCCAATATTTAACAAATCAAAGCACACAAGCATTAGAACTTGTCTATAAAATTATCAAAAACATGAAAGATTCCTTCCTTTAAAAAGATTAATACAAGAACGGTTCATCAAACGATCGAAAAACTCAACAGAGTGTAAAAATAAGTCACACTGTTCGATATTTGGTGTCAGAAAGTTGCAAGAAATCCATTGACTTTTCCTGTAATGCTAAGTATTAGTTTAACCTATTCATTTAGTGAAACACCTGTCGTTTTAATTATATACTTACTGATTAGCGGGTTGGGTCTGAGAACGGTTTACGGTCAGGCTGCTTTGCGGAAGTCACAGTGACTGGTTGGGTCGCAAAAGGAGTATACCACGGGAATGATAATTAAACTATGACCATTCATAGTTATTCGTAAATATTTTGAAAACTAGGTGACTGGCTGAGGAAGGAAAATGTGTTTTTGACTGCATCAGAATTGACGATTGAAGTAATATGTGAAATATACCATTACTCAGAATGGTATTTTATTTCTGTCGTATCTTAAACTAACTTTTTGATTTTTTAATGCTGAATCTTTGACAAACTCCTGATATCATTGAAGTAACAGCTCTTCCCAAGACTCCCGCGTAATAATACGTTGCGGGCCTCCCTCCTATATTCTACCTCTGCCAACCACTATACCCCTATGAAAACTAAAGCAATATTTCTTTGAACTTTCCAGATTCACAGAATACTGCGTTATGTAAGTTGTTAATTTAAAAAACTACATTTTATAATTATTTGTTTCGAGGTTTTGACGCTCCGGAACGGCGGTCGGTCACGACATGGCTCATGTTATACGGGCTGCCTAATTAAATGTATCCCAAGATGACCTCGTAGATTCGTACAGAACGCTGATGAACTTATAGGTTCCCTTTCTCATAATTTCAAAATATTATACATGTGTTATACCTCAATTGAAAAAGAAGATTACATTCCACCAGCCAGTTTTTTTTACAAAATTCCCCAAGCTGGACTTTTATAATTCCCAGATTTTTTATTCTAAGGTGATGAATATCCATAAAACTCACCTAATCTAATCTCTCAAGCTAATCCTATACATCTCTAAGTTTATTTTCTAGATTCTAGATTTTTTTTATGGAACGAGAGTCGGTGCAGATTTCTTAGGATTAAAATCGTTTCAACTGCAGGACTTTTATTGGCACAGAGACTACTTCTATTTCATCCTATGACTTCAAAATGTGGCTTGGAGTGCGTCATGCCTTTTTATTCCATCCATAATATCTATTACCTTACTAACCATACTCCGCTTACTCATCATCCAGCTCTAAACCGTGGGCTTTCAACATCCTTTTAAATCTCGTTACACGTTCCTACCACCTATTCTGCCTCTCCATAATCTCTTCCAGACGTATTCTCTCCTCACCCACTACGTCAAGTACAATCCTTATCATTTTTCAATTTCGTACTTTCTCTTACACTCTATTCTATTTTCTATTATATCCAAAGATTTAACCCTAGCATCCCTAATGCTCTCTACTCAATGTCCACGTTTATGCCGAATAAAAACTTTTTCGTCGCGACTTAGTCCTCCACGTTCACCTTAGCATTACGTGCTCAAACGAGGTACCAATAATGGATTCTAGTTAACAATGGCGTTTACTCGTGAAGGATATCTTTTTTTTTACATATATGCAGGCTTTCAATGATAACTGTGAGCTAAATATCAAATCTAATTCGTAACTACATTCCTAATAACAAGCGGCTACAATTTTAGATGTTTCCCGGAGGACAAGGCACTGTCATTGAAGTGATTTCTATACATCACTAGTGCAGGGATTTGAATTTGCTCAAACAAAAATTCTCTATTTCCAGAGTATGAATCTGGAACCAAAAAATTGAAGGTATTCCATCCCTTCCCATCGCTTCCCGCTCAAGGTCTTTTACAAGTCACAAAATTCACTTCAGCTAACATCAACTCAATCCTCAAAAGGCCTGGCTCTTTTATAAGGATTTATTTATAATAATAAGTTGTCTTTGTAAATTTTACGTGTTCCTATCCACTTTCTTTCTACCTTTCTGTATAAACATTTATATGAGTATATATATATATATATATATATATATATATATAATTTTTTTTTTACCTTTCTGTTTGAACCTTTATTTGTATATAAGCAAGCCGCACGATATCCTTTCTCAAAGGCGTGCGAATAATAACTGGAAGAAGTCCTTCCTACTCCTGCACACCAATCTCTACCCTCTCTCCGCGTTAGATGGCTCGAATTTGCATAATCGGAGCTCCTTTTCCCCGTCGTTTGTCTTTTCATTCGCTCCTCACCCCTCAGCCCCTCGCGCCACTCAAGACCACTCAAGCCTTTTCTTTCATTTAATGGAGAAGACGAGTAAAGAAGACTCGGAAGAAAGCGAGATTGGGAGTCAACTCTGGAGATGCATTGTTTTGTGAATGAGAGGATGGCAAATGGGGGCGGATGAGAATATAGCTGATTAAATCTCGCGAAAGACAGCGAACAATAGATTAGTGAGATACCTTATTCTATTTCCGGCATCGCCGAGCGATTTATATTTCTTCTCACTTAGGACACGAAGAATCAGCAATCGACTTTGAGACATTTTAACTCTATAATTGGGCTATAACTATGGCATTCATCATCTCTTTGAACGCAATTTATCTCAAATCAGTCGAAAAGTTGAAAGATAATTGCTGTATTCCACTGTTTAATGCTAGATATTCTCATAAAAAGTTCGTACATGTAGTTTTTTTAAGAATACAACGTGATAACGAAAGATATTGGTGCTGTGGATCCAGTTTGTGTATTCGATGTACAGCTTCAATATAGTGTCTCGTAAAAGTTTACATTTAATGCAGAGTAGTCTTTGAAAGGTTATATTCCTGTCCGCGTGCGTTCCTTATTGCTGACGACGGAAGACAGAATTATCTTTAGTTCACAGAGCATAATCGACATAGGCTGGTGAATCGCTCCAGAAAAAACACCTAGTCCTTGAATTGTAGAAATAATGGCTGCAATAAAAAGTTGGTCTTGAAATGTGCATCTCCTCAAAAGAGGAACAATTACAGAAGATGGCTTTATAAAGGATCACCGGAGAGAAACAGCTACCGAAGTTTGAAGATAATGCCACGATACCTTACTTAGTAGGGACATGGGAGAAGAAAGCAATATATGTTTATATATATTATACACGAATATAAATTCATCACAGCGTTGCCACATGTTCCAAGTGTCTCAGAAATACAGGTTCAGATATATTACGTTGTATGTCATGATATTGATAACTGGGGTATCGCTGAGCACGGTGGCGATATTTTCCGAATATCGAAGTAGAAACATCGGAGCATTGCTCATCCATGGCGAACAGGCGATAGATGGGAAAGGATGTTTCGCTCCCTGGGTAATTGGGGTGGAAATGACGCAAGAAGTTGGGTGGCAAGGTGGGAGAAAAAATGCGGAAACAATGAATGGCAGGAGAAAGAGAGAGAGAAAAGAGGACGGTGGGACGACTTGGGCCCGAGATCTATTTAGTTCTCACGAAAAAGCGCTGCCGTCTCTTTTTCCCCGGCGCTCCTGAATAGCCTATCGCTCACTCGGAGACGCAATCCAATTAAAATTTATTTCCAGGCCGGATTCATCCGCATTAATATCCTTACCTTTCACCCTTTGTTTTCTAAGTTACAGAAGGGCCACGGAAAGTGACTCGGATTACGACTTTCGCCTTATTCTCAATCTGTTATTCAGCACTTTTCTTTAGTGCCATAATTTTGAAAAGAGTTGGAGAGAAGTTTTAAGCAAGGGCTTAACACGAATGCTTTCACGTAGGCATTTCTTTCTTATTACCCCATTTGAGTTTAACGGCATTATTCAACGAGGTTGTCAGTCGAATGTTAGTCGTGGTTGTTATTGAACCATAGAAAGTACCTTGTTCAATGAGAAATTCTTGCACTGAATAAAGTTTGTACTTCTTTAAATCTAAATATTTACATTCATCCTGCTTAAATCTGGGTATTTCTTTCTTTCAAACTGTGATGTGAATCATGTTACATTAAAATATAAGGTGGTCTTATTGATTGCTATTTCATATACTTATTGGACTTTCTTGATGCAAATATGTGTGTTGCTGTAATATGCAATATAAACTACAAAATTTCAGTATTCCTTCTATTGGAATAATTGCGTCTCTTAGTTATACATATTTCCCTTTCCGTGCTGTAACACAAATGGTGTTTTTATGCTAATATACATTTATGAAAGTATACTTTTGTCTTCTTAGACTAAATTTTTAGTCTCAAACTACTATTGATTCTATCCACGGTTATTATTAGTGAAGTATTCTTTGCCTTAACATATACTGGTAGTTACGAAGTATAATCTGAATCAAACGGCACTAGCATTAAAGAATGTAACATAATTATTTCCTTATCATGCCTCATTTATTTTTGCCATGCGTTTATTTATCCAAATTATTCAAAAAGAAGTTACCCAGAAAATGTTATCAAAATCTCAGACAGTAAATTCAGAAATGATTGAGGAAAAAAAATGGATTTTTTGAGAGTTACAGAATTTTAACACCATAAAAAAACCTGCAAGACAGTTAGGTAGGTAAATTAAGAAGGTCAACAAGAAAGCAAAGGGGACAAACAATGATTACATGGGCATAGCGGTCTGTGAAACCAATATAATGGTTTCACTATTGCCGACATAAAGCAAAGACGTACGCTTAGAAGAAATTTACAAAACGAGTGGATTCAGTGCTATTCATGTTTATGACAAAACAGTGTATTGAGTCAAACATTAATATTATGTGTTTCATAGCACAGAAGCTTGGCTTTTCAACAAACTTTGAACGTAGATTATCTGATCCTGATATGTATATCCTAAGACAAATGAACTAAGCCATTTGAAAGGCCAGAAAGAAAAGGTCAGAAGTACTTTCTATTAGAGGCGAAGGAGCGATATTTAAGGAAGCTGCAAGTGGCACATACGTTAGTAATATAATGCAATGTGCCAAATATATGTTGTAATATGTTATAATGTAGATAATATAATGCAATGTGCCAAACTTGCACGATGAGATAAATATATGTGCAATAGCTGGTTGGTAAAGTTATTCATTTTCATTTTACACTGGGTGTTTAACTATTTTTCCTACTACTTACCTTCAGAAAAAAGTTCCATTCGATTACGTACATCTGATGTGACTGATCATTTATTTAAAGGAATTCTGTGATAGCCACATTATTCACAATAGGCGGTATGAATAATGCGCTATCATTTGACAATATTCAATTTAAGCAAATTAATGGTTTTTATATTGAGTGAGATTAGGCCTTCACCGAATTATCTCACATTTCACCCATTGTTTACACCAAAAAATCCTCCATGAATTGAGCGGTCATGCTTTTCACCCCGACAATGCTCAAGCACGGGACCTTCTGATTTTAAAGCGAGAAAATTACCACGCAAGGCACTCGCGTAAAAATCTAGATGATAAATAAAGAAATGGAAAATGTACACTAAAGTAATTTCACAGATTTAGGTGAGATATCGTGGAATTTCGTTATATTTTAACAGAAACAACAATAGTACTATATTTATTAAACGGTAGTCATTCCTATTTTAATCGCATTTTCAGCAGACATCGATGGCTCATGGTGTAAGAAACAGGACAATGGAATTATATAAAGGACACAGAAAATTTTGATGCGCAAAAGGAAGTAAATACGTTAGCTTCAAACGGAAAGTACTGTGAAAGAACGGTTATGAGAAAGGGTACGAAATATCAGTGATAATGCATGAAGCAGAAAGTTATGGAAAATAAAATGCATGCAATTTTTGGTGATTGCAATTGCAGAACGTATAATGATTAAAAAGTTATGCAGTGCTTTTTTGTTATTTTTCTTTTACTTTTCGTGTTTTTAATGCATTCAATGTTGCAATAGACCGATAGAATGTAATAATGATATAGAAAATAGAAATTTAAATTAGATTTTAATGAGAATATCTGGAAAAAATGCGCAAAATTTGAATAACGAGAAGAAAAACGTCCTTGCAATTTAAAGATCAAATCGACTTTGGTAATTGTTTAAACAATTTAATATTTTAACACTGATGTAATTGCAAATAAATCATCTTTAGATATGTTGCACAGGTGGTACCTTATTGTCACCTCTGCGATATAACCGTTCGTTCACAATAAAATGTGTGAAAAATTTACGAAGCCATAATGAATTATTATAATGGATTTTTCCGGAGTAATTCCGAGAACCATGCTCCAGTAATGGACGGGTATGAAAAGAGTGTGCTTCGTTGATTTGGCCATGTTGAGAGAATGTATGAGAGTCGAATAACGAAACAGATATATGAGAGTAGAATGAATGGTTTGAGAGGTAGAGGTAGACCGAGAAATTTGTGGTTGAATGTGGTTGAGTAAATTCTTAGGAGGAGGAATATTAGGAGTTTTAAAAACAGGAGGGCGTGTATGAAACAGTGTATGGGATTAAATGAGGCAAAAGAGGTTTGCAAGGATAGGTCAGTATGGAGGAAATTATTGAAGCAGAGTACAATTATGAATTAATGAGTGAAACATTTTGACTGTGCCTACCCCGGAAGGGAACGGCGCGATGAATATGTATGTATGTAATACCGAGAACCATCAAAGTTTGTCCCCAAAAACTTTTCAAAGTTGTTAGAGACTCCTTGAACAGCATTTTAATAGTTCATTATTTTCGATTATAGTAAGGACTTCATAACTCTCAACATGAGGGGTGAACAAAGAATTTCGAAAGGTCTGCCAGCCAGGTCAGTCAAAAGTTGAAGCCGCTTGAAACCATCAAAAAGTGCATCATCCATTGAGGACGAGTTAATCTTCTGTTTATTCAAATATAGTTGACAATTCTTATGAAATCAAGCCTTCCGAAAAAAATCGGATGGTGAAATAAGACGGAATGCTCCTGGTGGATATGCTAAAAAATGAATTACATGTGAAACAATTTTTGTGGCGCGTTAAATTCATCACAAAATGCGTGTGCCATTAAGTCTGCACCGATGGGTTAAATGCGTCGGGTTACACATCAAAGCTCTGAGTTGGTATGTCACAGCGTACATTAGATCACCGTTCTCTCTGTCACTCCGTACGAAGGAGTGTGTACAAAGCTGATCCACTGTAAACAGACAAAACAAGGAGTCAAGTGCTCCGTTCGTGTTTCTTTTATTTCATTCCGTGATACGATTTGCTTTTGTTCTATTATCCGAGTTCGTTATTGTGTTTCACCATCGACACATTTGCGGTTGTTAAAAAAAGGAACAACCCGGGTGTATAAATTGGTACAACGATGTTGAAAAACATGACAATGTCGTTAATTAAGAAGGCATTTCCTGCGATGGTGAAAATACAAGAGATATCATTTATGGTCTAAATTTTCGTCGCCTCATTTTGAAATGAAAGGTGCTTATGTAGGCGTTAAACCATTATTAATGCACTTGGAACAAAAAATTCTCCCCTAAAGCCTTTTTACCGGGGTGAGAGGGTGCGTTCATTTGTTATGCGTACAGCATGACACCACGCATTCGAAAAACGGAGCATAAGAGTTTTTGCACCTTTATTTGCAATTAACTCGACAACATTCTTCAGTGTATGATGGTCCCGTCGGAGAGATTCCACGCTTCAGTGAATTCATTCATCACTTATAAACTACACTGGACAAGAATACAATAGGAAATACGCGCTATATAAATACTTCGTCCAATCAAATAAACTGCTAAATCACTAATTTGGACATAATAACATTAACTCTAGAAAAAATTAATTCACCTGATCATAAATCCAGACCTGAAATTAAATAATAATCATTTAAGGATTGGTTACAGATAATATCAACTATTACATCAATAAGCACGTAACTAGGAGGCAAAAAATTGCGAACAGCTGGGAATTTTCAAGAAGGTCAAATTAAACGCAAAAAACTACGGAACCATTTTAAGATGAGTAACACAATTTTATATTAATTTAGTGATAAACAGCATAATTTCAGTGTGACAAGTTATTTTTACATGCAAAATGTCGAGTTGTGGTCGTGGATATTTACATTAAAGTATTACGGCCCTCATGGTTCCGTAGTGATAAATAGTTGAAGCTTTATTCAGTACAAATTTTGGCGGTGTTGGGATAATATTTAGCAATAAGAAAAATGTGTACCTATGTTATGATAAACGCCCCTCGAAATGTACGAGGCATAAATAAATTATTTAGCATATCTATATTTTCCATGCCATTCACCTTGGTTGCCAGATAATCTAAGAATATAAAAAATATACATTATGTTTCACTCTCACAAATAACCGCATTGCTGCTTCAAAGAAATTTTCACGAGTTTATTCGAAATGCAAAGCTTCTACGACAATTAAAAGACTAGAGAGAATTTTCCTGTCTTTCAAGTTTGCGTGGCATATGCCTTCTGCTTTTAGAATGCTACGCTGTTTTTCCGATTCTGTGCTAAGAGCTAAATTAGGGCATGTTTCGCACCCATCTGTGTTATTTTTATCAGCACCAAGGGATGTAGTGTTGTGAGGTGTGAGCTTCACGTTCATGATAGCTTTTTCATCGAGAGATGACATTTTTTTCACATGTATCCTGCTCAAATTGCACGCGAGTGTACACACGGTGGAAAATTATGAGAAAGAAACCTTTCTGGTTGTACAGCGGTTTTTCAGCTTTATTATGGAGTGGCACATTTTTGCAAGTTATTTCATTTGACTACAGCAAGGATGACATGTACTTTTTTTACTTTTTCCATTGTAAATTAAAATATATCTTCTAGTCATAGTGAAAATTATTGCTCTAGCTCACTCAGACAATTTGTATCCCTAATAATACTACTGCTTTTTAAATTCATTGAAATTTTTACTTGAGACTTCGAATTTGTTTAAGTTAGGAAGGAAGTGTACGGAGTATTTATTTTAGATAATATCTCTCCTTATACCATTATTCCAGACAAGTAATTGTGAAATAATTTATTTTATATTATTACCGTCCGGAATGTATAAAATATTTTGTCCCTCAACCATTTTTCTTGCATTTGGTTGATGGTTCTTAAGCTCAGTATCCACTTTCTGTAGATCCCCGTATGACTGCGTTAAAATCTTGACTAAATTTTACAAATAACTTAGTAATAAGAATTCTTAACATTAGTCAACTCAATTTGTAAATAAGATGTGGGCATATATGCCTTATTCCCCATAGGCTTTTTGTGTCAATTTAACTAATAAATAATAATAAAAGTCATTCGAATTTCACTAACCTGGTGTTTATATACTTGATTGAAGAATAACTAGCGAAGAAGAAGAGGGTCATTTGTGATTTTTTTCTCGCTCAGCAAAAGCTCACAGTGGGAGATTATATCTGATTTTGAATTTA
The DNA here is from genome assembly GCA_963169105.1 of Ceriagrion tenellum. Lineage (NCBI taxonomy): Eukaryota > Metazoa > Arthropoda > Insecta > Odonata > Coenagrionidae > Ceriagrion > Ceriagrion tenellum. The sequence continues at coordinate 85,923,552 of OY720637.1, read as the reverse complement.
TTACTCCTATTACCCGAGTACTTTGAATATTTTGCCCAATACCATGCTGGATATTTACCGTCGAGCAACTCACTTTATAATTTTGAACAGCAACTCATTGATGGCTTAGAGTGTTCTTCTATCGAGACCTCCGCTTAAGCTAATGTCCATAAAATTCTGCCTGCACACGTTCATCCATTCGTTAAAACAGAGCGGCCCCGATTAGTTCCGGCGAGTATGTACTTCAAAACGACCCGTGAATGGACGCGAGGGAAACGTGTCGGTACTGGATTTTATATATTGCTAGGATCACCGGCGATACCAAACGAATCTCGAAATAAATGGTCCCACGAAACACGTGCCGAAAGGTGCGGGTGCTTAGTAATATTTCATACGCCACGCAAGCACACAAAAAAGCAGATAATTTTTTTTTCTCCTGGACATCGATCCACGAGCCCCCTATGCAGTACTTTTTAATTCATTTACAAACTCCGCGGTACAGAAAGACCGGGATCCACCTTGCCCAGGCAACAACATTCAGCCCCAAACTGCAGAGCGTTATGATTTACTACACGGAGAACACCTCTTTGTCTTCCGGTGAAAATTCTCGATAGCGCGCGGCGTTATTCATCCTCCATGCGTACAACGACTGCAGAGCCCTTCGCATGTCTTTCCTCCTAGAGCCATTGCTCTTATCCTAAACTATAGTTTCCTCTCCTCCTCTCTACTATACTCCAACAGCCATATCGACCCCATGGGTCCCCAAACATTGCCCTCAGTACCCCCACAAAAAAACAAGAAAAATTTAATCCAACAACCTACTTGTGCCTTTTTCGAGTGAAATGATTGAAATATATTGAGTGCACCTAGAGCACTTGGGTTATTTGATAATGTATGCAGCAGAGCAAACTACCTTTTTCATCGATAGCAGGTTCACATTATTCGTACTATGCGTTGCTTTTGAAGCTAGAGTATGCTATTATTTGTACTAGAAGTTGTGCTAGAAGCTAGGGTATGCTATTAGTAGTATGTACGTTGTAACTTCAAACATGGTTAATATTCGCGGCTTTTAAATGTACGAGTCCTTTTTAATCTTGAAGACTGCTAATAAAATAACTTTTAATGTATCCAATTTGTGACGAAGGTAGTGTAAAATGCCACTTTGAGAGACATAGATTAGGTTTACTTTCCTTAATTAAATGATATATACGTACGAATGTGAGGTATTTTTTTATTCATTCGAGCACCCGTAGACAGAGAATCCATTCATGTTAGAATCCGCAGTGCAAGAAATTCATCCAGAAAGATGATGCATCAGTGGAAACCTATTCTGCCAGCATCTGCCAAATTTCTACGTCTGACGCCCCGCATCTCGTTCTTGCTGTGGTTACAGCCGTTTCCAGTGAGAGCATTCGTAACCTACGCATGATAATGCTTAGTGACCCTCTCCAAAAAATTTAACCCTGGTTAATAACACCTATGAGACGACAAAATGTGACTATTGATTTAGGGACTTAGTTTGGAGTCGAATTAGACACTTAGATCTCAGAGAAAGTGAATCGAGTAAAAAAGAAGCTCTTAAGGCATTAAACAGAGAAATGTATTCCTCTAAAGTGAAGAGTTTAAACATTTTGGCATCAAATAAAGTCAAATACCTCAGAATCACTGTACAACCAGACCGGAAGCGTGTGTAATACACACGAAACGCCAACAATGAAACGTTTTTTGCCCTAATGCAAGGAAAGATTCAGAAAAATGAGATTAGGAGGAATGTTGTTCCCTTTCAGCTATCTTACCACTAAAGTACGCCTAGTGAATATAAACAAAACTATTTGATGCCTAGAATAGATTAAAGCTGTATTTTTTTATTTTAAAATTCAAACAGCCGATGAAAGCACTAGATTTGAAGTCGATTAATATCCAAAAGACAAACGAAAGACAGATTAAAAGCAGACTTGATCGTACCCCGATATAGACGGAATGATGGAATATTAGCATGAAAAAATACTGCTACTACTATACTAATACTATATTAGTTTTTTTAAGTGCTACTTAAGTATTATAAAAAATTGCTATTTATTTGATAATAACATTTATTTTGAAATGTGACATATTTATATTGTATATGTTAAATTTAAAATAATACTTTACATAATAATATTTACACGAGGTATAATTCGACATTACCTTCATAACGTACATTTTTTAAACTTTCCTAATTTTTTCTTCATAAGACAGCTAAAAATATTTATTTCAGAGCTCCACTAGCCACGCCATCGTTAGTGAATTGTGTCACACATCAATCTATTTAAATCGTTTGACAACCCGCCGAAAGAGACCCCACTCTCCACTCACTTGATCCAAAGCGTTACAGTTCTATCTGGTGCAGCAACTAAATGGAAAATCCCCTTAGAAATCCGATATTTGAATGATTTTGAAACGTAACAAATTTGAATCCCTCGTCCATAGAGGGTTAAATAAATCAAATCACCCGGAGACTCAGGGCAACTCTGTATGATATTATTTCAACTATGTTTGGAATCTCTATGACTGATGGAAGAGATCAAAGAAAAGGAATATACTGCCAAACTGAGGTTCATATGCACCTCATAACCACGAACCATTAGCGACTACGCAAAAATCAGAGATTTGCACTGCGTTGACATGCAATTGAATAATGTATTTTTCTCTATAAACTCCTTTCTTAAAATCCACTCCCTTTCCATGTACCTTTCCTGTGATTTGCAGAATTATTTGTAAAAGTAGCTACAGATCCTTATCAACCACAAGGGTTCTTCTGTACCCTCATGCCCCCTACAAAAAAAACAAGAGGGATCCCGACACCTTAACTTTGTCCTCCTTCAATGTAAGCTGGGCGGAACGGCGTGAAAAGTGTGGAAGACGCGTCGGAAGCATGCGAATAGACGTTAATGTAGACACGTGAGTATTTCTTTGCTCTGGAGAGGAGATGTGCGAGATGCGAACGCTTTTAAATTGGACGTGGGAGAGACGTTAAAATGGTTGGAAGAGATTTTTTTACCAGCGTACCAACGCTATACGCGCCGATTCTTTCTTCTCTCCTCTGGACCACCCCAACTATGCCTCCCAGAAAAATCTCCCCAATGCTCCCGCACTGCTCGCGTTCTTATCTCCGCCTCTCTGTTATTTGTTATTCCTCCATCCCCTTCATCTTCCGTTTTGCTTTGCTTCAAGGACTGGGAATGGATGCGAGTTTTACGGATCCCTAGGGCGTCGTCGCAAAGTACGCTTTCGCTCCTCCCCGTCTTACACCGCAGCACGAGTTTCTCCCTATTCTACCTCCCAACGTTGTCTTCCATCTCTCCAGCCAAATTCAACACAAATGCGACTTCCAAGCCCTTCCTCCATGCGTTTTCTCTCCTAGAAAAATGTAAGGAGAGTCAGGGCAGTAGAGAGAAGATTGCCGAAAGGCTCTGGAGATGCTCCGAAGAGAATAGCTGGACGCTAGACCGTGGGATAGATGATCCTAGCGGTGTAGATGTGACGAAAAATAAAAAGATATATATGATAGCATCTGATGGGAGAGTGAGATTAAAACACTGCCTGATACCTACGAGAAAGAATCAGCTACGGCTACGTTATATATCCCAAGACTCGTAACAACTCTGATGGCGTGGCTAGAGCACTAACTCTCATATCTAAGGGTCTTGATTCGAGAAAAGGAAGGAAAGGAAACTGTGATAGGAGCATAAAGAATTTGACAGCCCCACTACGGTGTAGAATAATCCAAAGACGAAAATTAAATAGTGGTATTTTAAGATAAACATACGTTAACTCAGAGTTAACTCAGTGTGCTGGTGAAGGAAAATGGCCAGCCAGGAATCCTCGAGAAATACTATGAGTACAACCTTTTATGAACATACTATTTATTAATTATCTATTATTATAAATGTAAAACTTCCCTAATAACATTTTTAAATCGGATATTCAAGCCAAGACCAATAGTAAATCACTTTCATTCCTGTTCTGTGTTTTCAAAGATGGAAATGTAGTGCTAACTCTTACTTAGTTTAACTTAAGAATTAAAGATTGCAACATATTCCAGGTTCAAGAAAAGGAAGAAAAAATACTGTAATAGGTGTAGAAAGGCGCTGACAGCCCCACTGAGGTGTTAAAAGATCCAAAGTCAAATAGGAACAACAATCTCATCCTCAGCAGCACGTTAACACAAGGATATATAAGAAACAGATTACTACAGTGGTAATAACTCATTTCATTTCATTTCAGCAATAATGTGAAAAAATACGTCAGATGCGCATTGGGGAGAAAACTTTTACGTGCCTTAATAATTCGCCAACGCGTGGCTGCACAAATAGCTTCCAACAGCCCCACATGGCAACAAGCAAAACAAAAGCATATGGACACCGTGGAGTAAGAATACCAAAAGTTTATACAAATCTTAAGTAAGGGGATTTTAGAGATATGAGTGACAAATTCTCAAGGGGTTTTGAAAAGATAAAAGAAGAAAGTTGCGACCGTGAACGGCGTAATTTAGCATATCCTACCTTGGCTCAGGGTTGTTAATCCAATTTTTCTTAGATTTATGCTTTTAGATTAAAGATTTATGAGCGTCTACAAAATAAATTGCTGACGGGTGATGAGATTCTAAAATGCCCTAGCAACACTAATAACCCAAAGAGTGACCAAATCACGCTAAGTAAATATCGCAAAGTTTCACTCCAAAGGATGCTAAAAAGGCATTACACAAGGCGCCAAATAGTTCCACCTATTTCGACATTGTGGGAATAAAACTTGCGTAAACCACTTTCAGCATCTTCTGTGGGTACATAAAGGATACATTGCAATCACGGTAGAGGAAAGTAATGCAGCCAAGGGGTTGGGAAACATCGAGGAGAGTGAAAACATTGGGGACGTGCCCGGTTTATGCTAAGGGTACTAGCTTTTTTGTAGCTCGGAATGGAGATAAGGAGAGACTGTAAGAAAGAAAGTTCGTGCAAATAAAAGGAATACATGAAATTAAATGAATTCTTCGTTCCATTGTGGGTGCAAGAGAATACCTGAAGAGCAGCAGGTAGTGGTATAATATTTATGGGTTATAAATTATTTGAGGGTCCAAGAGATACACCATACAAAATTGTATCCCTCCTCACTTGACTGTTTGACTGTAAAACTGGAGTATGCAAGGAAAGGCATTAGTTTCACTAAAGGTAGTGTATATGAGTTATCTTTGAAATTTTATCCGCAGTAGTATGGTGGATTTTTGAATGGGATTTGGAATGAGAAGTGATGAAAGAATCTGGAATGGATATTTCGATAATAAAATTTTATGACAATAGAGTGCTTCGTTTGTTTGGCCATGTTGAGAGAATAGATGAGAGTTGAATAACGTTGAGAGAACAGATGAAAGTTCGTGTAGTGGTTAGCGTGAAAGTGAGGAGTAGCCGGAAAGATCATAAGAGATTGTGGTGGAATGTAATTATAAGAGGAATATAAGGAGTCTTACGAAAAAGAGATATAAATAAAACACAGCATAAATGTGGCAGCAGTTTATACGGATATGGCAGAAAATACGTATGATGACTGCGATTAATACAAGAAAGGACTACCTAATTTTATAACCTTTGCGGATCACAAATCTGTTGAAAACAGCAAAGAAAGGAAATAGTGAATGGGAAGAATAGCAAATGAAAACTCAATATTGAATACGTCAGGCATAATGGGAGATTTACTAGGCTGATGTTGGAAGGAGAAAGTATGCTGATAGGACGACGAAGAGAGAGGAACATTGTAACGAATAAAGAGACAAAGCAACGATTTGAAAAGCCAATTATTGACTCTACTTTGTTTGATAATGGGAGTATTAAGTTCCAAAAGAATAGCAGAGAATAGTTATAGTCCATGAATAAAGGTTCAATATTCCCTTTTCTCCCGTTCCATCCCTTCATTTTAAGGAATGTACCAAACTCTCTCCTGCCACGCTCATTTGCGGTGGTTCGCAGGGAGAGTATGTAGAAGCGAATATTATTTTGCAGAGTGGGGAAACCACGGTTTGGAACGGTGACTGAAAGAGTGAAGAAATGTGGGAACAAAAAAGGGGATGCATGAAATTAAATGATGCGTGCGTCACGGCTGCGTTTCTGCCGCACGTGCAAGAGGAGTCTGGGGGGATGAGACACGGAGAAGAGGGATTGTTTGTCGAGATTTAACCACTGTGTGGTAGAAGGGGGGGGGGGCAAAAGAGGATTTCTTTGCGTGAGAGGGGGATGGAATGCTTAACTTGTGCTAAAAAATGAAGGCGGGGAATGGGAAAGGATTCATTTTACGAAATGGGGGAGGGAGCGGGAAGTGGAAGATGGAGTTGGAAGAAAATGAGGAGAAGGGGGAACATAAAATTTCAACTGAGATAAAACACTTGGGAGATGGAAACAGCAATGGAAATTGCAGAGGAGGACGTACAAACATATATGGGACCGGGATAATTATAACAATCGTCAAAAAACTCAGGATCGACGCCATGGAACCCTCCAATCAGGAAAGGGAGGTGGACAGAGAGTTTTAGATTTCAGATAATTATTTTTTTAGATATGACTGATGTTTGAGCACTAAAATGTTGAGGGATTGGTCATAATACGGGAAATATCGCTATATTTGCTGTATTTCGACGCATATCAATTCGTCATCGTTATCTAATTTTCTTTGTTAATATCAACGATGGCAAACTTGATGCGAAAAAATACTACTTATAGCAGTTAAAATAGATAGTTTATATGTAAAGGTACGCTTGAACAATATAGCTCATAAAAAATATGGAGAAAAATAAAAAATATAATCAAATTATAGGCATAAAATTTAACTGGAAACATTTACCATGATCTTCCCGTGGAACTGATTGCCTGACTTTTTCGGATCGTTCCATGAAATAAAAATTCAAAGGAGAAAGTAAACGTAGAATATTTATGTTCTGAACGATGGTAGGCGGTGACAGACTTACGCATTTGAGTATGGGTATTCACAGCTTTTCTGCCATAACAGTGTAAAACTTAAGACATTTTTGTAGTTTTTGAGCGGCGAGGAAAAGTTGAATAGAATTAGTTTTCACTTTATTATTTGAAAGGGGTCTAAATGCCCTGAAAGTGCTATCTGAAATATTTTCTTGTGGTAGGAATTCCGCTTGTTGCTACAGTCACAAGGAAATGATTCTTTCTTTGAGTATCATTATTACGATGAAATAATACTCCGTTACTTTCATTCAATTAGTTGTCACAATCTTGAATATAAGTGCCGTGCCTCCTCTAAGTCTATATTAAACAAAAAAATAACATGACAACCGCGAATTTAAACGGTTTTCCTCATCGCTCTTCATCAAAACGTGACGCACGAAGTCAGATAAAAAACTTACAAGAATTATTATCCTCTCGGAGGTTTTTTTTATGTCTTCTCGTTGTCGGACAATAGCAGTTTTTTATGCATTATTTCCGAGTCTGGCAATTTTGAGATGAATTTGAGCGTAGATAAAGTTTTAAGTGATGTGCATTACGTGAATTTGGCACAAGTGTTCATAGGAACTTAAAAAATGCTACTAACAACTTACCAAAGTAGAGTCATGAGTAACTGCAATGCGAAATATTTTAGACGTATATTTGGCGTTTTTTGACTTTTCGAGCGAGAAATTTGTGACTCTTTACCATTATTTAACAGTTCAATATGAGCTTTGGTTCATGATTTGCTCTGAATCGGGTATTTGGAGCTGACATTTGAATCAATAGTTATTTCAATACTTCGGTTAACTAAGCGAACGTGACCTTCCCATATTATTTTCTGTTTCTGCCTTGTTGCCGCTCTACGCGTATGAGCCGACAGCACTCTATCCAAGTTTTCCCATATACATGATTATTTGTCGCGGTTCAATTGTTTGTGAATGAGAATTTACTGTTATTTAAGTTTCAAAAATTTAAAGAATGTGAACATGAACAGGCATAAAAAATAGCTGCGTCTAGAATTGACGTTTTCACGGAAAAGGGAAGAAACGGTGAGGGAAAAAACGAGTGAGATAAAACACGGGGGTGCGGCAGAAATGGGGTGGAAGCTGAAGAAGGAAAGGAAACGATGCGTGCGATAAATATTTCGTGGAGAAATGGGAGGGTGGTTGGCTCTGAGGGCTGAGGAAGAATGTGGGAATATCTCTACAGCAAGGAGGAAATGAAAGGTGAACGTGAGGTCATATACAGGTTACATACGTTACATCACCTTCTATTCCCACCTATGTTTATTTAAGTGAACATGTTTTAATACAGCGATGTAATCCTTAAGTTAGGTATGTGTTTTCTTTATGCAAAGTGTTATCGTAATTCCTTTGAAAGGAAAGGAGAAGTCTTGAGAGGATGGTAAAGGGGCATAATGGTAGTTAGAACATGTGTTGAGGGGCAAATAAATACTAAAGACCGTTACGATGATGAGGATTTTGGGTGAAGAGGGAATAGGCAGAATGAGAATATGGACGAGATAAGAAGGTTAAGTCACATATCAATATGAAGAAAGACATTACGGAGGTAGAGGAGCCTGTCTCAGTAAAAATCTGAATAATATTTGCTCTCTATCATGTAAATCTACCTTCTCCATTAGAATTTCCCTGTCTTGTCACAATCGAGCAATACAAACCTCATTATATATTTTTAGTTTTTATAGTTGCTAAACGTTTATGAAATTGTAACTTCTTTTAAGCCAATTTGGGTATTATTTAGCCACTCCGCCCAAATTCCACTAATGCCTGGAATGCTTACTATAAAAACGATGAAAACCAATAATTTCCTCTTCTACCTTACACTGATTTAATAGCATAATAAACCGTAAAACACATAAATATAATATATGGGGGTTCTAGTTTTGTATACTCTTTCAGACTGTCAGTTATTTTAAGTCAGTAAAATCGATGGGAGAAAGCAATTATTTCAGTGTATTAGCGCAGAAGTTCTTAAAACAGGGATCATTATGCCGGGCCTAAGCATAGCTGGTATCCATTAAGTTAATTTGGTCTCGAGGTAAATAGAGAACTTTCTGAGATTCCGAATATATGTACATAAGTTTATTAAGAAATTTTAAGTCACATTTCACTCCAAAAAATACTCCTTTGCCGTTGGATATATTTGAAAACCGTAAACGTTTGTGTGAAACCGCAATCTTTCTAAAACAATTATTTGTGGATATATGTGGACTCTTTCTGGATTAAAAATCATTAATTTTTTAAAATATCTTGAAATGAGCGGCAGTATACACGCCGGTGAATAATATAGTGGAATTTACAGGTCATCGTTTGTATGAATGCAACACAGAGCAAGAAGTATAAAAAATGCTAAAATATTGAACCTTAAATATATTTAACTTTAATATCACAATATTCAATAAACCATTGCATGAAATACGGCATGAAGGTTTACCATTTGAAAAATCAGTGGTGGGATAGTTTTGGAAAAACAACGCAAGCCCTGAATGAAAGTGAATGAAGTCATACACCGGAAAAAGTAGAACCATTTAATTACCTAGATAGAACGTAGGGGAAAAAGGAATTTATTTTCGCAGAATATTTACGCCAGTGGATGACGCGTAATATAATTAAAGGGTGCATTTGACGAGAACCTTGGCAAAGATGTGAGGAACAAGCTGGTAAGGAGCTTGATAAAAAATGTATGGTTTTATTCAGTAGAAACGTGGGTTCTGGAAAGTAAAATTGTAGTACACTATGGGCGATCGAGATTAAGATGTGGAGGCTAAAGAAGGTGAGGTGGGCGTAAATGCAGTCAATGGTGGAAAAGCTGGGTATGGCTGTAATGGCGGTAAAGCTGGCTACATGAGATTAGGAGAAGACAACGTTTGTTGTCTTTAAGTAAGCCCTGACGGAACAGAAGATTTTACATAAGAATAAGAGCTTAGGAAAAAATCGAATAAATGGATGTAATGAAAATACATATAATAATACTTAAGCATATGGAGGTACGGGTCTTTGTACTTTGATATTCATAAAAACAAGAATAATCATTATTACAATTAACACAAGTGACCTAGTTTTCGCTTTACCAGGGCACAAGCAAATTGCTTTACGCCGCTTTATCCTACAACATTTGCCATCTCGTTACTGCACTATTCATCAATTATTTGCATCCTAGAGAAATGAACAACTTTCATCTGTCAGTATTTTGCCCCAGGAAAATGGCATACTGTCATCAAGTCTGACAACAAAGTTCATCTCCTTCACAGAAGTTTAGCTATTCAACTAAAAAGGAGGGAGTTCAAGGCCTTCCTAGCCTTGAATGGCCTGCCTATTTTCTTCTTGCATCATCCGAGCAAACAAGCCAGACTTGAAGTTGAAGAGGCTTGATGGAAATGTTGCTGAGCTACAAGTAGGGAACCCTCTTAGCGCAAAAGGTCAACATTGACCATTTTCCCTGACGCTTTGTAATCCCTGGAATGGGACAGAGGTAAATGAAAATGATAAAGAAAGGGGAAAAATAGTGAAGTGGGGGATACTTCACGAGTAAATTGCCACCAAAATGAACTTGAAAACGTAAAAGATTATTTAAATAGGCAAAAATCAAAGAAAGCAGCAAATTTGGAATGTTTTGTTTGAGCAGTTGAATAATTTGTTTATATCCTTTTTACTAGTTTTACTGGTCTTAACCATCTTCAGGAAAAAACATAAATATTAGTTCACATGTTTCAAAGAAATATATGTTATTGGCGATCGAATTGTTATAATGGGAGGTAATTAATGCTTTTACAATAAAGTTACGACTAAAGTCCTCAACATTCTACGTAAAAACATTCCTGTAATCTCGTCATGAAATCCCGAGTCCCAATGTCAAATATCTTACAAAACGATTTGAACAATTTGGCATTTATACTTCATGTTACAGGAATAATGTAAACAATATGTAATTTGATTCAAAAAAATTGAGCGACTAACAGATTTATTACTTTATTGACCTCCAATCTATATTATTCTACCCAATTTTGCAAAGATTTTCGTCAAAATATAGGAGATATTACTGTTTGACACTGGCTAAACCCTAACTTCAAGTTTGAAAATTTCTTGTGTTGCTCCTGGAGTTTATATGTAGCAAAAACAAAACAAACTTACAGCTGATGATTAATTGAAGAATTATGGCCGAGATTGAATACTTCTTATTTCGCACTCATTTTGGTGAGATTTGCAGAACTATTTACAAAGATGATAAATAACTCTTCGTGATATAATCTGTATGCAGTGGATAATTAGCTGATACCAGCATCTTATTCAAAAGTTTTACAAATTAGCACAATTCAAATTAAAAACTTGACGTTTGAGAAAAATTATCGATCGGAATTAATGAGCCGTAAAAAGGTTTTTCAAACATTTTAATTAGGTATCTGTTAAAGATGCATCAAAATATATTTTTGTTTTTATTATTATTTATTTTATTCAAGGCATTTTCATCATATTGTCCCCTCTGTCAATTAAGAGTATATTTCAAGTATTAGATGATGCATTGTCTCAATTATAAGGCTTGCCACTAATTTAAGACAATATCACTTGTATTCGGCAGTGCCAGTACAGTTTGATAGTAGTATATAGGTTTACTCAAGTTATTATGTGTACGGCTTCACGGTGTCTTAACGAAAAGTAGTAGAAAATTGGAAAAACTGGAATCTAACTAATTACGATACTTACCTTGGGTAAATCCTCCACCTACAACCTTTTCAGCAATATTGCTTGCAAATAGAAAGGTGATATTGACGCCAAAAGTTCACCAGCAGTGATTATTTATGAGCATGAACCGAAAACAAAACTAAAAACTTGCCTTTATAAGCGCCAACATTCACGTGGCATCATTGCCAGACTGAATCTAGGCCATCTGTGATACTGGAATGAAAAAGTAAAACCTTTCCATTCAAAGTGCACAAAACTATTTTTTACGCATTATCCAGCGCCCTTATATAAAATAATCTTGCGCTCTTTACAATTTTTCAGCCGGCGGCCGTGTTTGGAGATGTGTTTCACACTTCTACGCGAATGAAGTGGAATTTAGACATAAGAGTGCGAGGTCTCCCGCAGAAGTTGTGAATTCAATGAGATGTTCCGATTCCTGTTTGGCTTGCCTACTTTGACGAAGTTTCGCCTCCGATGCCTGCAATTTCTACTTCCAGCCTTGGGGTAAGTTTTTAAAACTTACTAGTTTAAAAATTACAAGCGCCGAGTTGCGGAATTTGAAAGTGGAGACTAGCATAGTTTAAGAAACTTAAAATGGAATACTCTAACTTTGATTGTGACTTTCTTTCGCGGTTGATGAGTCCATTATTATATTAGCATCATGTTTACCACATTCATGCACCCCTGACTCGTGTATTTTGAGACCAACCATATTCGGGCACGTTCTTTACATTTATGCGCAGCAATCAACTTAATTTTGTTTCACTAGATTTTGAGGAAAATTTGGTTAAAGAATCTACAATTAGGGAATAGTTTTGAAAATTTAGTATTTAATGTAAACATTCTAGGGAATAATGTTAGGTTGCGCAAGTTAAACACTTTTCCCCATGTCATTACATGTCAATATCATGCCATTAAGAAATAAAAAGTCCTAAACTTAAGTTCTTGGTCTGCCGGTGAAATATCGTTTAGTTCAATGACACATTCTCAAGAAAAACATTCCATCCATGCTCAAGGGGGGGGATGTAACCCATGCATTTTAGTTACCAAAGAAAATATCATAACAATCTAACCACAATGTTAGAACTGCTTTTGAAAAAAGTAAGAGAAAAGAGCAAGGGAAAGAGAAGTAATCTATGGCTTTCACGTGGTGAGACTCGATATAGAAAGGACTAATGCACCTTTGATATTTAAAAAGATGCAGGTAAATGCAAGGACATTCTCAAACCAAGAACTGTAATATTGGGCTACATCACGTTGGGTCCTACACGACCTCACATTTTCCTCCGAATTTCTCTTAACAACGTACCTGAAGCATTTAGGATTTTCACATAATGGAAATATACTGGCCGACACTTAGACCCTTAGGGTTCGAATGCAACTCGCTAGGACATCAGAGTTATAAGATACACTAAGTAAAAATGTTTGTCCGCGGTTAAAATGGTCTCCAATCTCTGCTGACCCTTTCAACTAATGTAAATGTGGCTCTAAGTTGATATGCTTATGCTTAGTCCCAATATAAGGCCATAATTACATTTTTATCGTATACCCAACCGTAAGAGGCCGAGTATTGAAACCGTTTCGTAAATCAAGCAGTTATTATACCGAAATGGATCACCCTGTAAAGGTAAAATTCAGTGGCTTTCCTTTAAAATAGAGCATGACGTATAACAGGAAAAAGTATACCTACAAGAAAGGAAAGACATAGGGGCCTAGATCACTTCTAAATGTTTCAGTGGAAATCTCTTGGTAACCTTCCCCCTCATCGGCGCTTGATTAACCCTTAGTGACCACAAAGTCTTCACTAGTGGATGTCACTAAGATTTGCAACACCTATATATTATTATTTATCTGATTTTCAGGACGCATATGAGACTAACCTTTTCTCACATTCTTCTCTAATCCACAAAAATATCTTACATTAAGAATATGAGTTCAACATGCGTCGAGGAGGATCACATCCATCCTTCACATTTTCATATATATTCCCCTCGGTCAAAGAGATAAAGTGTCAAAGTGGAAGAGACGCAAGGGGAGAGGGAAAACCTAGAGTTTGGGGAGAGGGAACGAAGTCTGTGGAGCTTCGACGGGATTTACGGTATCGCAGGTGGAGGAGCCCTCGGGTTAGTGGGGTGGGTCGGGGAGACTCGAAGGCCGGGCCGCACGGGGTATACAGGCTCGGGAGATGTTGAGGCGGCTGAGGGAAACAGATCAAAGTGGATTTGCCTCCTGTTTCTCCCCTCTGGCAAGCATGGGAGCGAACTGTGAGCTTTCTCTCCCCATCTCTCTCTCTCTCCTTCAATCGCGTTGGATTTTATCAATAAGACAGCAGGAGAGAGAAGAGAGACAGAAGTAGAAGGCAGGCAGAACCACTACTTGCTATCTTACCCATCCTCCCTCCGCAGAGAGCTGTCCTTCTCCATGTTGATGGAAAGTATTGGATTTTTTTTGTGTGGTTGGTAGGCTCACGGCTACGGTTTATTCATTTTCTTCGCTCCTCCGAAATCTTTACCTTTCTTCCATCCTCTCCCTCACACCAACCCGTACCCCATCTAACCGTGTGCCCGCAGGGTAAGGGTTCAGAGAGGTATGATTGTGTTTGTGAGGGAGGAAGGTGGGGGTGTGGGAAGGTTAGGCTCGGTTTGGTTGGGGGGTCGAGCGCGGTTCTGCTCTCGCCGGATTGAAATTTCCACGGACGAGTGACGGTTGCCTGCATCCAGGATGACACAGGCGGGCGGCGTGGTGCGGTGTCGGTGTGTAAAGAGGGATACGGTACAGGTGGGAGAGGAGAGATGAGGGAGAATGGGGGTCGGGGACGGAGGGAGAGGATAAGGATGGAGAAATCTGTGAGAGGAGTGGACAGGATGACTCTTCTGTTAAATGCGCGAAGCCTCGTTCTTTTGAACCTACGCATATCTGCCGCTCTCTCGCTCTGTTTCCCATATCAATCTCTTCCCATATTTTATTTTCGTAGAACTCTCAAACCCTTTCTGTATCTATCACAAAAGTTTTTTCGCTATAACTATTTTCCATACATCTTCACACACCTTATTTCCATAGTTCTATCTCTAATATTCTTTGAATATTTTCTAATAATTAAAATGGGTAAGGTCAAATATCGAGTGATAACTTGAAAAGTAATTATTTTATAATTATTATTTTACATTAATAGATGTTCAATTTTTTTCCCCAAAGATCATACCTTTTTCACTTTGTATCTCACTACTGTGTTAAATACCATAAAATTGATTGCATGACTATAAAATGTGAATTTACAGAATGTGAATTACATTACAAAACACTCTACACCACAGAATGTGAACTTAACATGACAATGGCCAATGTTTTAGTGGTATCGCCAGTAATAATTATTTTACACTAGGGATTATCTTAGTTTAACGCTGGAAACAATATTTGCTAATTGAGTGATATTGTAGAACTTTTGCCAGTCGGAAACTCCAAGTAACCAATGTTTGTAAGACAATGCAAGTGAAACCTTTCGCGCGTAAATTTGAAAATTTTAGTAGCGTTTTTTTCACTTTTCATTCAATAACCCTCTTAATATATCTTTTATAATCTTCATTCCCCACTTACAGTCCATTTTTACATACCCAATTCCTTCCAAGTATTAACATTTGCCAATTAAGGTGGCTATCTAGAATTGAGAAATATCTAGAATGGTGCTAATTGTATACTCTTGTATAATAATTATATATATGTGAGGAGCATTATATTTTAAACGATATGGCTAAAGTGATAATGTTTACTTCAATCCTAAGTTTAAAGTAACAATTGCTTTCAGAATTACTGCGAGAGAAAGGCTCTGATCTTTAAAATTTTCCTAGTATGTCTCTCATGTGCACACTTTAGCAATAATTTTGTTTATCTCTACTAGCTGTGCCTGGTTTGGCAGAGGATGGAAAGCCTGCGTCAAATACAACAACCCATTAGAATTTTAAATCTCATCATGTCTCTCAATCACTACTTTATAGTCCTCTACCTCACCTTCTAACACATGTTACGCTCACTTGATGGATAAAAATTGCTGGAGTCAACTGCTGTTAGGCAATTCATAGACTGCATGAAACAGTACTGAAAACATAATTGCAAAATAAAGGAAAATTTGGCCTTAAAAGTTTAGCAGGGAAATTTTGTGAGATTTCAGGTTTCCTAGTATCTGGTTAACCTTAATATAAATTTTGTATCTGTAGAAGGTTGCAACTTACTTATTAAAATTGAAAAGACAATTGTGATGTTCAGTGTACTAGGGTGTTTGCGAGAATTCACGTTTTCACACGGTGGGGGACGACAATATACCAATACTAGAGAAATAGATATAATCATACATGAATATTATCACGAGAGAGTTCTACAAAACTTACGTCAGCACTAATTAAGTACCTTGTTTCATTTTCAATGGTTACAGACTTTAAACTTCCAACCGCCACCTAATCCTTCCCCGATTGGATCCCATTTGCGTATTCCTCGGTCCTCCATCACGAAGTATAAACCTATTATCCCGGCCGGTTACACCCACACACATTCATATACAACTGTCCCTGAAGCCACCACTGGCTTGACAAGGCCGTCCGCCCTCCAATACACGCTGTTTTCTAGTGTCAGTTGTTCGCAGCCGACGGATCCGCGCTCCAAAATTGCGAATGCCCCGCGCTTGTCAGCTGAAGGCGCGGGCTGTCCAACGCAAATGTCCTGCGAGAGCACCGTGGGTCGATTGGAGTTTCAATAAACCGCGGTAGCTTTCGGATTTAATTTCTTGCGCGCTCAGATATTGCAGTCATTTCCTCTGCGGAGATGTGGAGCATTGTTTTTTCCGAGCACCAAGCGTTTGATGGAGTTGAATACCAAGAGCAGGGTATCTATATATTTTGATGGATGTGCTTATGGTCCAAAATACAATTTGCCCACTAATTTAATTCAAACCACTCGGTTGCGATTCATAATATCATGCATCAATCCCTATCAGCCAACCAAATGCAAACCAACGAAAGATTATGTCTTCGTCTGCAAAAAAAATCAGTAGCTACTACATGTCAAAATCCGCAATACAAAAAATTTCTTCATCATTTATGAATGGAAGATATTGAATCGTAAAGGAATAAGAAAAGACTTGAGATGTAAATACAGTTATTATAAATAATGTGTTCAAAATATCGTTTTCTTGTCATATATACCTAACACTTTTTCTCACCGAAACCCATTAATTAATTTACATTATTAACAATTGTTCTAAGAAATAATAATCAAATAAAGTCACTTTCTTACCCAATCGCCAAACAAACAATGATGAAAAGGTATCGGGAATGTTATACAGGAGTGGGTTTACGCTATAATGCTTTGTAATATGGAAGTTTTCCCATTATTTAGACACTACTGTATTTATTATTCCAAATGCTATAAACAACCTATTTGCGTATTTCATTGGTGAAATAAAATCAAATTTATAAGCATAATATTTATTTATAGCCCTATTAAACATTTAGAGGATGTATTTTTATATGGAAATATTTCAATTTTCCCAGTTTTGTCTTGCACCATATTGTGACATACATTAAGATTTGGAAGAGTGCCATCTGATAAAGCTAATATCTAATCTAATCTAATCTAAAAAAATCTAATAAATCATATTTTTCTAAGTAAATCGAGGACGTGTATTATAAACGCCCCCATAAAAATTAATATAAACTCAATTTAAAGTTTGCGTGAACATGAGGATCTTTGAGATTAGCATCATTTTAAAATTTATATGAAAGTTCCTGAATGAAAATGACTAGTGATCGCTGAGGAAAAATGGAATTCAGAATTTATTCTCTCATAAAATAGTCCCAGGAAGAAAAGTTTTGGATTGGACGGTTCGAATAATATTGATTTATCTTTCTGACTCATCTTTAAGCAATATTTTATTTCATGACATTCATCTGAAGCGATGCTTTTGCCGTACATCCATATCAAAAGATCGCAAACAGCGGGTAAAAGGTTGGAGCGACGTTTACAAAGCGATCTTTAGGCGATAAGAACACGGGGTTATCCAAGTTTGAAGGCATATGGAGTCTCAATAAATTTATTTTATTCACGACATATTTCATTCAGGTCTACCTCATGAATAATTCCGCACACATGGCTCCGATGAAATCGGTGGAGGAGAGTATGGGAACTGTTATTTAAATGCCTTGATTGGAGGTAGAAAGCTATTTTCCAATACTGGAATACTAAATAAGTGGTGCTGGTAGAGTAAATGAAATTTTTGGGCTAGGAATGAGTTCAAAAATAAATTTGCGGATTAACTAAAATAACTCAAATCACTTATATTTGGTAAAACTTTTTTCTATGGATAAATCATATTTTTGTAAGTAAATCAAGGACGTGTATTATAAACGCCCCCATAAAAATTAATATAAACTACTATAAGAAATGCTTTGAAACCTCTTAAACATTTTTGTAAGTAAAATCACAAACAATTCAGCTATGAAAATGAACGCACGTTAATTTTAAACCAGTATTAGTGCCTAGAATATGTATGAAAATTGCTGATACAAGAACGGGTTAAAATATCTTTAGGTCGTTACATGACTATGATGCAAAAATTTTAGTTACGGAGAAAAATATAAAGGAGTAAACAATGATAACTAGTGGGATGATTTAATTGTTGAAGACATCCTTTGGGGGATATATACAGGAAAATGTTGTGTTAGCGTTACACAAGGTAAGTCGGATGTTACCAATATAAGGAAGGTATAGAGAAGAGTAGGAAAAATTAATGCGCGAAACTGGTGAATAATTTTATGGAAGAGAGTTTAAGAATGCTCTCTAATTTTTGGAAGCTATCAACAGCAGTATTAATTTACTTAATACTGATATGTTAAAATACTACTGATGAGTTGACTTAGATTGACGACGACATTTTGCATGATACTTCGTCGAAATAGCGATACGTTAGCTGTCTAATGAAAAAATAACTTAGTGCTTCCCATATAATTTCAATTGAAAAAATTACCCCCAATTCGACAGATGCTTGTAATTATTCAGATTTGAAGCAGCCGGTATGTCTAATTTTCATATACCATTTCACCTCTTTAGCCAAGGTGCCGATTTCTTCGTCCGTGCAATGATATTAGCCGCTCATTCTTACCTTTATTTTGCATTGCAACTTTCCCAAATTTGAGAGCGCAACCATCTCAAAAAGCACGACGTGGGTGAAATTAGAAATACCCACGGCGTCATAGAGAGAGCCTCAATTTCCGAGATGATTGGGAGTTGACGAGTTTTCTCGTCTCGGCCCCGTGGAGGGGATACATCTTGGTCGTACAGAGCCGCTGGGCGGGTTGCACAAGGGCGACCGACAACGTTGATAGCATCAAGAATTTCTCATTCCGTCCTCCGACCACTCCCTCCCCCTCGTCGAAACTCAACCAGCCCAGCGAAAGCCAGTCCGGTGACGCAGGAAAGCAACGGTTGGTTTATTTTTAAGGCGAATTGATTACCATTGCGTTTCCATCTCAAATTTTTATCCCATCCATTCGAATATTCAATTTCGATCACTCTCCTCCCACGTTCGAGAGCCCCTGACAGAACGCTCACCCCACCAACAATCTTCCCCCGACAACTTTTCTTCCCCTCTTTCTCACCCTCCCACTCGAGTCGACATCGCCTCCGGCTGCCTGGAATTCCGATTTTCACATTTTATACACACACCCTCCCTGAGTCTCACAATCATCTCCTTGCTCTGTCAACCCCTTATTCACAGTGTTGCCAAGCTGGCGACTTTTACAACTCTTCGGCGGTAAAGATATACGTTTCAGCGTGAATTTACACATTTTTCTACTATTCAGAAAAATGCTTATTAAACGGCTAAGTTAGTTTCTAAAAGTTCGGTTCTTATTTGAAAACGGTAGTATCGTACCTTGCACAGTAATATCGTACCTTGCGAAATTATTCGGGTTTGTCCCGCGTTGATTCATTTTTATGGAAATCAGTTTCGCTTACGTTACAGCAAGCGTGGTAAAGGCCAACTAAGTTGGATTCAGAACCTGATGACGGTAGGTGTGACGCAAGCGAAACTGCTGTCCATAAACATGAATCAACGCGGGAAATTCCCGAAGAAACGGAACTCATTATACTCATTCTTTGTCCATCTTTATGGAAACACTATATTCTGGTACAACGAAGGAATTTACTGTTTCTTCCCACCTTTAACCCATTAGTGCCCAGCGCCTACATTTGTAGGCGCACCGAAATCAAAGTACTTTTATCCTTAAAACGCTGCGACGACAGATAAACAATGTAGCACAATGTTAATCTGGCATTGCTAGAGGCGTGGCTTGTCTGGTGACGTCGTTCACAGCGGTTGGGTGTTAGTTATCGGCAAGTGAAAAGTGAGTTTTTTAGCACGCCATGTCGTATCGCAAAAGGTGTTTTCATAGAGGAAAAATTGATCCGTCTAAGTACTGCAGTACTACATAGTCTAGAAACATCTGCAACAATAATTCGCTGTGGAGAATGTGGAAAAAATACCCGCAAAATCTGCATAGTTTGTAAAGTGGGTTGCCACATTCAATGTTTCAAAAATTTCCATGAATAAAATAAAACCTAGATTACATTTTTTTCATTACAACTTGTAATTTGTCGATGTACTATTGTAATCCTGATTTTTTCGCAGATACCATGTGTTTAAGTATAAAAGAATTGATCAAATTTGAATATCTTCATTGCCGAAAAACCTCTTACCCTCCGTGCCCAGTGCCTACAAATGTAGGCGTTCAATTTTAAACAAACTATGTGTGATATTGACGAATGCCTTGAGTTTTTATCTTAATTGAACGATAAGAAACTTAATTCAACAGAAAAATATTGAAAAAAAATGATAGGTTTATATCGTGGGCACTAATAGGTTAAAAAAAACTAGGGATTTTGAAGAGGGAATTCCATTGTTGATACAATAGGCCTATCTTTAAACATAAACTTTACCAAAATACTATCAATTTGCAGCACGTTCATAAAACATCTTGTAGAGGTGTGTTACTACATGTATGTTGAGAGCGATATAAAAAAACTGCAACGAAAATAATTCGTAAATAAATTGTATTCTAATTCCAATCTCACAGTGATAAAATGGAAAAAACAACAATTTTCAAAGGTAAACTGCTTATAAATTCAGAATAAAGTTTACTATTTATGCATAGCTATATTCATTGCATTCTTATGATGCGAATAAAAATTTGACTTATTTCATTTTATACCTTGTAATAAACTCGGTAGTTAAATTAGAAAAAATATGAAAAATTATGAAAAAAATTCCGTTGTTACATCCGTTCAATCCAACCTGACAGCACGCTATCCACCATACTCCCTAAAACATGGAGATATTAGATCAACTGAATAATAAAGCGTGCTAAGTAGAATTCGGATAATTGTTTGTGAAGTACATCTCTCGAATTCATCTTCCTAGGCTAGACCTACGAGGAAAAATTTGAAGTGGTAAGAGGGATGAAATGAAAGACCGATAGAGAAAGACGCAAGATTTCTACGAGAGCTGAGGATGGCTATAATGGACAGGGAAGCAGGGAAACCAAACTACTTCCAAGGCTAACTGGCAAATGTTTAAATAATCTATCGTCATGATTTTACTTGGGACCCTCTCTTGGGGTCTAATAGTAAGAGGAGTGGAAAAAGGACGGCAGGCATCTGAGAGTAACCTCACCACTCGAAGCGATCTCTATTTGCAACACTTAGAAGGGATTCCTGACTCTCCGAGCTAAACGACCTTCTCGTCACGCGGAATTTAGAAAGTTCCGCATCCCATGTCCTAAAATCGTCCACGATGCAGTAACAATAACTTTTACGAGAGCTTGACTGTAAAGGCTCGGATCAAGTATTGATAGAGTTACGCACTATCCAGTATGCACCAAAATGTATTTTTACCTGATGATGACGTTAATCGTTGAAACCATGGTCGTAAGTCATTAAATTCATTGTGAGAATACAAAGTTTACCCTATTTATTAAAAAAAAAACGCAATATCCTACAGTTTGCAATTTGAATCACATTAGTGGCCAAGAAATACAATTTTATTATGATAATTCATTTTTGCGTTGGCTAAATTTCATTTGATAAGGTCTGTTTGGACTTTAATCATATGACGTTCATATTTTCTTTCCGTTTCATTATGTATTTGGAGACAATCGAAAAATTGAGGCTAAAGACACTTCTCACTTGAGATAAATATCGTAAAATTAGTCAAAATGTGCTAGATCCTAAGTGCCTGCATTAAACATTTTGGAACAGCACATGGGGAATTATGTTGGCATTGGAGCATAAACATAAATTGTACAGTTTCAGATAATTGCAGGGTAAGATATATATCCGACAACCATTCTTCTCCATGCCCTTCAGACCAACACTTCGGGCGTCCAACTTTCGTAACTTCCCCACACCGTCTCTGCAAGATACCTTCTTTTTGCCTTCACTAACCCCATCCACTATTCTCTTTCCCTCCCTTCCTTCTTCTCTGAAAAGCACTCCTTTACTTCCCCTTTCCAGTTCCTGATAGTCCCCCCTTCCCGTACGGTTTCCCTTCAGCATTTTTTGTCGTTACAAAAACCGCCTTCGGTGTGTGTCACCCTGTGCCTAATGTAGAGGCGGAAGATTTCCTCCCTCTTTGATTCGCCAGAGAGAGAAAAATCTTGGAGCTCCCCCGGGGGTGCATTCAGGAAATTACAAGACCCTTTAAATGCAATAGAAGGCGGAGAGACGAATCTTCCTCCAGGAATCATAATATTACCTAATGCGAGTCGCATTATGCGTATATCACTTACAATTCGGATACTGCTGATTGAAGATTATGGAGGAATAAAATTAAGAATGGCAAATTTCCTCTCCTCACAAAAACGGCAGTAATCACGACTCAGATTTCAATGGACAAAATCAAGTACAAAAGTGCTACCTTCTATCTCCATAGCTTTTAGTTGAGATGGTAAGGGAGGAATAGAGTAGAAAAGATATGGAAGGATGAACGAAACATTGGCTATCTTTATTCATTCATGATATTTACGCTCTACGCCTGAAACCTCAGAATTGAGTGGATTTAACTTTTTTATCTGATTCAAGTTCAAGGGGGAGAAGTAGAATTTTATGTATGATTTTACACTTTCCCGGCGAATAACATTTGTGTAAATTTCTTGGGCTCGCCACCGGGTAAGTAGCCTTTAGAATAGGTAACGAGTTAGATTTTTATGGCTAGAATATTATTGGCAAGCAATCAAATGCGATAGTATGTATTGGTAACACTGTATTTCAAAATACAACTACCATAAATGTATTTGGGAAAAATAATTGAAGAGTGTAATAAGACTGAAAAGAGTCACTATAAGATAGTTATCTAACATGTTACGTGCAAAGTAAGGTGCAATACATAACTGAAAGTGGACATGGCAGCAAAGCGACATCAACTCCAATGTACGTTCGAGCGTTATCGTCAGCGACAATCTCCTGTGATATTATCTCTATGGATATTTTTGTTTAAATAAGTTAATGCACATCTATGAGAGAATTGTTAGCAGATGAGTGTTGAAGGCGAAGGATAGGTTGAAGTGCACAATGAGTTGTTGGTAGAGGTAAAACTTGGTGATATTGGAATTGCTCAACGTTAATCGATGAGGAGAAATGGATGCAGTAAACATGCATCCGTTTAGAAGCTCAAAGTTAGCAAAGTATTTGACATATATCTACGATTTTTTCCAGTATCTAAATAACCAAGGTCTTCTCTTATGCAATGTGTCTGCAACCGAATTTTTTTAATGTAGATTTCATCCTATCGTACAAAGCAAGTGTCCCTAATTATTCAATTCAATGCATTTCTCACTTTTTAATATACTTATTTTGCTTAGCCTATATATTTTCAGTGAACTGGACTATACTAAGGTTAAAATAAAATATCGCTATGTACATTGCACATTGGTTTATTATTTCTGACCACAATGTCGACTAAGTATCTCAATATTAAGGAAAAATCAAGAATTGGAAAGGAAAATTTACCATGATATCATTAGTCAAAACCATAGTTGTAAACAAAAGAGTGTAGAATGTACAAGGTGAGATATTATTTCGTTTTTTTAAACTTAGCTTGAGACTTAAGCTTGTACTCTAAGGTTGCTCATTGAAAACAATTTGTAAATTATCACATATAAAAAAATTATAAATACGAGAAAGAATCCACTCATCGGTAATAGGCCAAATTGTAGCACCAAAGGGAAATTTAGTTCCTAAGCTATATTCTAGCTAATCACACGATCCTCAAACTCATCCATAATTTACTCGTCGACAAAGCTTTGTAGAAACAGCTGAGGTTGAACAACTACAATGCATTTCAGCTGATGTGGCATCATACGCTGCCGTAAAATCATCAATTATTCATTCATACAACATTTATGTCGGCGTGTTGCAGTAATAGAAATAGTACGCATAAGAATTCCATGCTCTTCCGCATGTATTTTAATGAGGCTGAAATACTAACCGAGATAATCAACTGCTCCATCTCGAAATGTACACACTTTCACCTGAATAACACGATGAATATTCTCACCAGGGAAAACATTACTTGTGGTAAAATGGTATGTTTCCATAATTTCCCACGACGATTCATATTCACTGTGTGTGTCTGTGTCCCTTCTACCCTCAGCAGGGTGGCCGTTCCTCATCGGAGTGGCAATCTAAACCAGTTTTTTTTCCTTCCACTTCTGTCCCCCCATCTTATACCTCCGGCACCTCTCTCGTTTTTAAAACCAACCTCTATCCCTTTCCTCTTCCTCATCTTATCCCCTGGTTCCGACCCGCCCCTGTCACTCCCCCTGCTATCGACCTGGCTGCCTCCCGTAATATCTCCTCCCTGCTGAATAAAGTGAAACTTTTCCTCTTGAATTTGATGGGCCTGCTTACGAGATAGCAAGTCTCCCGTCGCGAAGACGGTATCCACCTCCTCCCCTCTCTTTCTCTCCTTACTCACTTACCAAACCACACAGCCACTGAAGCTTTCTTTGCCATCCTTTATCCCTGAAAGGGAGGAAGGGTGTGTACATGAAAAGGGGGGGGAGAAAGAGGAACACCGCCCCCCCATCCCACCAGCCTACTTTTCCTTACCATTCCTTCAATTCGGCGTTTCCCACTCCCTTTTCTATCTCTTTTGCCCACTTCCTCTGCTTTCTTCCGCTCCTTCGTCCTCTTCCCATCTACATCCGTTCCCCTTCCCGTAAAGTTCATGCATAAGCATTGCCGCGCAAAAGTTTGGTGGCCGGAGAAGTCTTTTTTTTTTCGTCGTATTTTTTATTTTATTTTCTCTTCACCTCGGGATCGAGAAAGGGATAGCTTCGAGGAGATATGGCAGAAGTCTTTGTAAGTGTATATTTGTGTGAGTGTGTTAGTGAGTGAACAGGAGGAAACGCCCTTTTAGAATGAGAAATTGCGTCAAAAAGAAGATTTAACGAAATACGCGGGACTCCGCACAGTCATGAAGTTACGTGGATGGTACGGAGGTTGTGTACGAGGAGGTCGTCCCTGAGGTGAGTGTGAAAAAGGTGGAGGAGGAGGTATATGGCCAGGGAGAAGGAAAAGAGGAGAGAGCGGTTTTTTGCCGAAGGGGTTATTAATTTATAAATATGCATATGCATTCATGGTAATTTCAGGTGTTAGTCACGCTCATTTTGGAAGCTCGTGTACATATACCTATATATTTTTTTTTCAAGCTTGAGTGAGGTGGTTCCCGTATAAAGTGTTCGCTTCGAGTTTGAAGAGACGAACCCGCCCGGAAATTCCGGGGAGATTTTCGATCCGACGCTCCTTCGTAATGCACGCAGAAGGGAAGGAAGCGCATTTATATTCCGTGATTCAGATTGACCGTCCGAGATGCTTTAAATATCAGTGAATACGCAAATGGTGCTCATCTCTAAGAGAGGTTACTTTTTTTTCTTCTTTTAAATGGCCACCAGGATATATTTTTTACTCACGCGAACGAACCCCAATGCTAATTGCCGCGGTATTTCATGGCCAAAATTTGGGAGAGGCCGGAAAAACTGATTTTACAAATTTCCTCCTCCATAGTCGTTGATTAAAGTTTATTGCGTTGCGTGTAATACATTATTCATAGACTAAGGTGAGTTGTTTTGCAAATGCCAGATAAAAGAATTTAATGGTTTTTGAGACGAAAACTACCAGTCTCCCTGAGTAGTAGGAAATATTATTGCACTGAATTTGTCTCCAATTTTTTAAATATTTCATATGGGTTCATAAAAAACCCATTACGAAATATGCCACTCTATTATTAATACACCACATCTAAATGAGTTCATTTAAAAAAATCCACTTATGTACATGGTATGAGAGGGAAAAGAAAAGAAATTGAGATATGAGGCCAAGTTATTGAAATATTCAACGTATTTTATATGCAGTTATGTTTTTCAAACGCAGAAATATTTAATATTTTTTAAATTGTCCATTCCAGAGAAGTACTTGTCCATGGATCAGAGGTATTTATTTTTGTAAATTAATAATGTGTTCTAATCTATATTTTTTTACAAACATGTATTGTTTTATTTACAATCATGTACCGCCTGCCAAGTATATTTAAAACTAAGTGTACGATTACGTTGTTCCATGTTTTGACCAATTGTCTCGATGTCGGACATTACCTTCAATATCTACAGTCTTTTACTACAATTTTGACTCAAAGAACTCGAAATTAAACTTTTGATGTAGCTCTCGGTCGAAAGACTAACTTAATGTATGATAATAATTAGAATTTAGGTCTCATCAAGTCACATGTAAAAAAATTATAACGTTCAAACATTATAACTCACTTCCGTACAAAGAGCGTCACTACACTGAGTGAGTTGTGCTTTTTCAAAAGTGAAAGCGAAAATAAATTCACTTGTAACCACTTTCCCTAGAGTTTTTCAATTCTATCGTAAGGGGCTTTAATGGATTTAGTTTCGGCTAATCACAGTCACTTGGGCATACCAGATAAAAATAAGGCCAGGCTAGACCTTTCAACATGTAGATGGGAGCCAATCTCTCGCGAAGAATGATTTGCTTGAAAAAAATATATTACGGCTATCCGATTAAGTACTTGCGGTGGAAATGCATGTGATAAATAAAGAACGCAATCCGTCGACCTATTTGACCTTCTCCAATGAGTCGAGTATCTTTTAGTTTCTCCCCATTGGACCTTTTGACCGCTGTTTCACCTCACGCTCTTCACCGCCGAAAGAGACTGCTTTTGAAAATGACACAGTTGATGTTCCTCGGTTTTTATTTTACACGTATATATGTGTTTTTTAACTTCAAAATCAATCCGTTAGAGTTTTAAATTGTCAACTTTTACGCCACAATAATGCGTTCTCCTGGCGATAGTTTTTTTCCGGTTAGTAAAGGGCAAAAAAAATTAGTCGCTCGGCCGTGACTCGGCCCCTCGACAGGACAGGCGATCGGCAATTGCGGAAGAATGCAGAAAGAGATTCGGCGGCGGGATATCGGATCAAGGGTCCTTCGCTAATGGCCAAGAGAGACAAGGGGACTAAGGATCGAGTGCCACGGACGAAATTGATTTATTGATTGAGTATCGGTGTTTTTTTAACGTCTCGACACAAGAGAGAAGAGTATAGGGAGAGTTAGAGACAAGGGAACCACTGGTCTATTGCTGCTACCCACCCGTCGTTTCAAACCGATTCCCTTTGGAGTGGTCCGTCACTGGAGGAGGCAATGCAAGGGAGATAAAGAACGCGGTAGGGGAGGGGACTTGAAGTTGGCCGAAGAAAATACACTCTAATGGGATCGATTGCGAGGTTGGCTATCCACAAAGCTCTCACACTTCGACCCTGCCCACACGCTGTCATCGGGTCAAATGTATCTCCTCACACTGAGACCGAGAGCCTAAAAAGTGACTGGTCGAAATAAGAAAGTTCATTGAATTCTCAAAAAAAAAATAAAAAAATGTGTTTACGCTGAAAAGAAATATTTTTTCAGTCAAAGGTAGTTTAAACTAGATATTTCTCTATTTATCGTCGAGACTATATGCGAATTTTTCGTGTTAATTCCAGCTGCTGTAGGAACAACTAAGTAAATGTTGTAAAATTAATAGTTCAATAATATATTTTCATAGGACTGAAATTCTCAGTAATTAAGTGTAAATGCTTATACAAGTCTTACACTTGAATTAATTTTTCACACGGTATGCTTAAACCTCGTTTTCCACGGGAGGTATTTTGTAATTCTAATTTACACGGTGGCTTTATTATTCTTTTTTTAAATAGTTGAGGAAACATTCAAACTATATTTTGCAACTTTTTAAAGAGATTTTGGTTTTGGAAATTCCTCATTTTTTAAAATAATGTTTCTCAGGAGTGCGTACATGTACCACTTCCCATGTGAAATGGGTGGTATAATTTAGCAAATATCTCAGAAAGTAGCGTAGTATGGGATTCATATTTACGTATACTTGAAAGGGTGATATACATGTTTCAATAAAATGAGATCGAATAGATTTATTTCTAGAAAAAAATTGTATCTTGCTCAAATTACCTAATCCATAAAATCAGAATCTAGTACTGAGAGACTGGCTGTTTTTTATGCTTCAGAAGCACAAGAAGTAAATACTTTTGATGTAATTTAATTTGTAGAATAAACTCGCTTCCTGTGCCAGCAACATATTCTAGGAAATGACTACAACTTGAGCAAGTATCTGTGAAGTAAAATTAACTCGAGAGCAATATCAACAATTCGTATTTGCAGGTTAGGAAAGATCAAACTTAAATCTTCACTAGTAATTATTATTCATGCACGCATAAATGTGCAACACTTATTACATTATTTATTCAAAATATTTCTGTGAAATTTGGGCAGAAGTTTCTTTTTGCTATTTTTTTGGCTTCAAAAATATCATGTTTAAATAAAAATACCCCATCCTCCTACATTTTTAAAAGTTTTATTGACAAATCATATGTCTCTCACGAAAATATTCAGCAAATTCACGCAGAAAACCATAACTTAATACTCTTTTTCAATATTTTTCATGTTTTCAAAAATTGTGTAACATTAACTAACTTTTACGTGATTCCCGATCTCTAAATTGAAAACAATTCATTGTGCTATTTGCAAATTGATTTCAAAGCTAGATTGTAACTGATCATAAGCACAATCGACAAAGAAAACTCCACACCACATATTTTTGCACTAGTTCATCCGCGTGCATTTTCTACTTATCAAAATGTGAAATGTAATGTTTGCAACTAAAATAAAACCTCAGCTAAAACACCACAAAACAAACCAAAATAAAGACTTTTTTCTGAGTTTGTGTTCAATAACTCTTCATTTCATATTTTATCCAAAAAAATATCATATGTATCCACAAAAAACAAATGAAAATAAAACAAAAAATTTCATCCACACTTTATGCCCTCGCCTCTTCAAACTTTGTCTTCTGCTTGTGGTCTTTGGCGAATATCATATTGAGCTGAGTACGGGAGTGGCATTGGCGTAGCTCCCCCTCACAGAAGGTGAAAAAACCACAAAACAATCAGGATGCCGCCAAATATAAGCAAACGTAAATGCATAAAAATAGTATATTTAAAACGATATCCAAATAAGTGCTTTATTATGAACACTGCTGAAGAACGCCTTCCTGGAAAAAGCTCCGGAATATTCTCCGGAATCTCAATAGTTCCGGTGTTGAGATAATTTTCCTTGGGTCATATAGTATGGCTACAAAGAATTGATTCTAAAGTTAAATCAAACTAAACATTGCGTCAATATATTATCAAATAATTTCTTTCGTCTAAAATATGTAAATGAAAGTACTTTTTAACTCCTCTTTAATTAACTGTAACTCCCTCCATCCTTCGGGTCATCAATCTTCATTCTTTTCCTTCTTCCTCTATTGCGATTTCCATCCAACATTCCTTCCAGTACATCTCGTAACAAACATTTTCTTCTCAGCACACGTCCTATATAGTTCTTCTTCCTATCTTCAATGGACTTTAAGAGCTATCTTCCATCTTTTATTCTCTCCAACACCTCTTCATTCCTAACCCTATCAGACCACTTAATGTTAAGCACTCTACTCCAAATCCACATTTCTCAACTCTCTATCCTTTTCTGTCATCTTTCACGTTTCCCCACCGTACAAAAACGCACTCCACACAATTCACTTGACGATTCTCTTCTTCAGTTTTAGCTCCATTTTACTATTAATTCTAGTCTTTTTCTTCCTAAATGCCTCCTAAGCCATACTAATTCTTGTTATTATCTCCATTTTACTCTTCTAATCCTCCGTTACTTCGGTTTCCACGTACTTCAATCGCTAAACTTACTCCAGAGCAGAGAAAAGGAGACCAGAGGACAGATAGAGATGGAGGCACCAAGGACCTGCGACAGCAGACGACTAATGATGATGATTTTTAAACTCATTGTTTCTAATTCCTCAAGAAAATGGGTGGATCCATACAATGACACAGTAATGGGAAAAAAATATCATTTTATTATATGACCGTACAAAAACATCGATTTTCATATTAATTTAATATTTATTTACCAAATAGATGCACTTTTATTTGGTCTAAAATGCTTTTTTTTAACTTGAACTGCTGGCAATGGGACGAGGTTAAAGCTTATATATCAACTATCCGAATGTTCAGAAAGTGTTCCATTATTTTGATGTTCAAAATTCAGAATAAGTGATATTCTACTTAAGTAACTGCTCTGCATACGTCTTGTACAAACAAAAAATACTCTCGGTCACTTGCTCATATTTGCAGGTGGTTCTGGTATAAGTGTGCTAATTTTGGCCGCCACTATAGGTAATGTGTGACTCACTGTGTGCCATGTTCCATTATAACGTTGTACACCAAGGAAAATGTGAGGGGAACTGGGTTATGCTGGATGAGAGAGGCTGTCTGGCATGAAGAGGGAGAGTTTCAGGGCGCTGGGTTTCGGTCGACCACTGGGCGACTTCGTTATTGACTTTAGCCTCCGTGACAAAAAACTGCGGTCGGATCTGGGTTTACGGAATAGTCAAAAGAAAAGGGGTCGGGGACCGCTTTTGTTTCAGGGCTCAGCTGTTCAGCGGGGGCAAAAAGGTTCCATAGCAATACATTGAACAAGAGAGGATGAGGATCTGCGTTTTAGGTGTGCCCGTTGGAATACAAAAAAAGAATCCTCTTTCCAACGTTGTGTGTTTTACTCTCCCAGCAAGCTACGACGCTTTTGCGTTAATGGAGTAGTTTATTTTATTTAGAGGCGCTATCAAGTTTTATGTGTTGATTTTCGGTTTAAACTCTTTGCTTTCCTATGCGCTTAACTTTGAATAAGGCTGGGTAATGGTTTCGAAATTTGTAGTGCTATCGTGTGCCACCTCGTTCATTCACTTTCATGAGTTTAATTTGTTTCCGAGTCCTTCGAAATGATTCAAGGATTGAGGGTTGAGTACACTTAGCGCAAATAGAATTGATTACTATGAATGACCCATACCCATTTTTAGGTCTTTTTATGATCTAGGAGTATTTTAGGAAGAATAATTTAAAGTCTCACTGCATACAATGGCATTTTAAACTTTTATATAGTAATCAAAGACACCTAATTGGCTTACTTTTTTAATGTTTCGAATAAAATTAATTTAAAAAAAATATAAACACTGCTAATAATTGCGAGTAATACAGGAGAGAGTTTCTACTTATGCAAAAAATACTTCTAGATATGACTGAATTTAAGTACTTCAGGTGTGGTTGAACGTTGGTTAGGTGTTGATATGACCTACGAGACCACTTTTTTGCAATATAAAACTTAATTGTAATTATTGCAGAAGTATTGGAGATTTAATCAGAATTTTTATATTGCACATTGAGAATAACAACAATCTTCCACTAAAATTTAGCCAAAAGGTAATGCAAGAATTTGTAATTGCTTTACTCATTATTTGACGAAAGAAGTAAAGATTGAATAGGTAACACTCTTAAAGCTACTTGTAAAGGCATCAGTCAAATATAGCAATGACGCTTTAGAAAGCAACTCAACCAGTCCTAAACGTCGCACTCATCAAGGCTTACTGCAAAAAAAAGGATTCCTGTTTGCTTATTTCTTCTTATCTGCTTATCTGCGTGGAGGAAGCGGATTGCTGCGAACATTGATCTTTTTCCCTAACAGACGCAAAGTTTCATTGAAGGTTGAAATTAAACAATCCGTGGTATGTTGGCGGTGTTCGAGATACTAGAAAAGTAAACCCACGAGCATTGCCTATGTTTGAAGAAGAAACAGGAGTACTTGTCAACGTCTATATCCGCATGACATCATAAATAGGACTGAGTAATGAGGTAAAACGTGTACTTACACGGGAAACCAGGCAGGCGAGAGTAGAGAAGCAAAAACCCCTCCAAGTCGAGTAGGCTTACCTGCGAATGAAAAAAAAGAGAGAGAGGCCTCATGAGTTTCCTCTGACCAAAAGAATAAACCACGAATATTTTTGCACGGCAAACTTTGGACTCGCCAAGCTGCGTGAGTGTTTGTATATAAATAGGCATCCGGCCCTTCGCCTGTAAGTGGCACACAAAACGTACATTCACGCGCAAAAGGGAGAGAGGAGGATTTCAGGGGGTGGTATGGCAGTCAGCCTCCCGTCCGGACCTACACGGGATTCAACCGAGCACACCAACCAACCTCAGCAACAACTCTGACCCGTAGCGAAAAGAGGTATTAATCAAGCCTTGAGTCTGGCCAACTCCAAACTGGGGAAATAGGGGGTGAATCACGGCCAGAAACTCTTTGTGAACTTGGCACGCTAGGATAAAAAAATATATAATATAAAAAGGGAGTGTGGTGGTTTTTTTTTCCTTTCGGAACGTTGGGGCTTTCATTCTCCCTCGTGGTCGGGGTCGTGGCCCCTTGATTTGCAGCCGTGTGCTGCGGAGGAACAGAGGGAGGAGGGGTCAGACAGACACCACCCTCGCAGAAAGGGTTGTGGTCTCTGGTACAAGTGCAGGCATGAGAGAGGAGACCATTCGGATGGAGAGGAATCTAAGGAGAGAGAGAAGCCCAAGTAATGCTGATGATTAATTGCTTTTTTTCCGAATAGAATGGAGGAGGTCTCGTCCCCACTTGTTTGTCCTTGAAAAGCTGCGTGGGGGCTATCCCCCCCATGGGGAGATGGAGGTGCCGGGAGCTGGACCCGTGAAAGAGAGAGATGAGACGAGGAGAATAAAACTCCAGGACGGAGCGGAATATGTGGTCACCGCAGAAATGTTGTCAGACTAGAATAATGAGGCGCATTGTCTCGCTTAAAAGGACAAAGTTTTGCTCGCAAAATAAGAAAATGCTCACGCAAAAAAACTTAACAAACATCCGACGGCATAATGGTGCGAACGCTGTTTTGGACTTGCAATAGCTAATAATAAGAAGTCGTCCTGGATGCGACTTCTGTGAATCATAGTGGACAGGGATGGTTTGTCATTGAAGCATTACACATACGATATGGATTACTGCCAGGGAAGTGAACATCAAGAAAGGTTTATCACTATCGTTAAGTGGCTCTCTCAGTATACTTATTCAAAAACCAATAAGATATCCAAGAAATGAAGATATGATTAATACTTTGGATCGTTTCATCCTTAAAGTTCCCAGAGAAAAAGTATTCCTCACGATTCCCATTTAGATACAAACTCCTAAAAGTACAAATGAAGCTAATTGGAGACACAGACATGTACACACCTCCTAAGAATATATTTCAAAATGCATTTAAATATTATCAATCTATTGAATTTTTCTTGCCAATATAATCGCAAATATTTTTGTCAAAATTTAAGTTTTCTTTAACTGTAAAACATAAATGTAATTATGTAGTTAAACTAGCAGGGGAGTCAACATACAAATTGCATTTTTTTCTTTTCTTCTTATTAATGTGTCAACACGCCATCGAAGTGATGACAACTGCTAATAGATGATTGAGTCGGTAACCCCAAAGCGGGAATTATTAATGGGGTACCTATTTTACAGGCATTTTTGTTGTTGTTTATTTAATTAATAACCCATGTACAACTTGTAGTCATAGCTTAAATTTCTTATAATTATTATATCCTTACACAATATTAGTGGCAAGACAATTATACTATTATAATTTTCTTATATAATAACTATATTATATACCTGACGCTTTTACACAAGACTTAATGAAAATGAATCATTTTCCCTTTAATATAGTACATTTTCTGAAAATTCTCCTGGCAACTTATTGCCATAAGCTATGCTTATTTTAGTTCACTAACCCTGTGTAACGTAGGAAATATTTGGCGATAATGAGATCATAGCACCACTACTGTTTGTGACATACGTATTTACTGGAGACCATGTCGGTATTCATTTCTCCGTAATATTTAATTGATTTCAAATAAACTATGAAATTTATATAATGTAGAAAACAAAAACAGAGTCCCTAAATTCAATTTGACATTCCTGGTAAGATATCATGAATAACATAAAACAACTTCCACGCACTTGGTGATCTTGGATACATGGTAAAGTTTAAGCAAACAACTACTTATAGGAGAAAAATGTTCGAAAAAAGGATCAAAGGGTCAAGCTAAATCAAAGTATACCGCATGAAAACTAGGTGAGAGCCTTAATTAACGTTATTACCTTTTCCTAACGTAGTTTTGCAATAGTTCATTACATTCATTTGTCCCTCCTTTTAATTATCAAGTCATTAGTTAATGTTTTATCAAAAAATGGTATTAATAATGCAATTATTTCAGTCAAACTCGAGGGAAAAGAGTTTATTAGAAATGATATTTCCTTGCTTCCATACAGCAATCATTGGGACCAAATAAAATAATATGAAGCTAAGATATTATCAGACAATATTATTATAACGAGACTACAAAAAAGTTAATATTCCTCTAGAGATACCATATAGAGGGAGAGCTTTGTGAATGGCATAATCTTTACGTTTTATATCAGTAGTGATTTGGTTTTGCTACTCGTCCCCTTTCCATCTCGACGGTCACGAGTTTGAGACCCTCAACGCTTTGAATTAATGGTCAAACCCATGCAAACATGCCCTTCGAAGAAGAGATGACAAACCAAACAGGCTCACAGAGATCCTAGCATCACAGGAGCCAACGTCAGCGTCAGAGAGGTGGGAAAATAAACTTTGGGGTAGCTTTCTTTGAAAGCATATTTATCATATCAAAAACAAAAAAAGGATGAAATCTCCCTGCTAACGACGAAAGTGATGCGAGCATGGTAACTCGCTATGAGGACACTTCCCTTTGAGCCGAGGGACGTTGGTCGTCCACCTTTCCGCGCACCAAACCGATCGAATCAACCGTTGGAAGGGTCGCGCTAAAGGGAGACAGGTGGGTAGGCTGGTAGGTCTCTCCTCCCTCTCTCATATTTTTCTATCCAATCCTTTTCAAACCGCCAAGCGTAGGGTAGGAGGCGATCCGACAAGGGCATATCCATGGGTCCTCCCTTCTTTCATGGGTGCTCTGGTGAGGACGGCTGCTTAGAGCCCCGGTGGAATGTCAGAGAAGAGAGAGAGAGGCAAAAGGAAGGCGCAGAGCGGCAAGGGAAAAGGCAGCAGCGCTAAAGGAACGCACACGATGCAAGGAGAGGGGAAGGAAATGGGGGTGAGGCTGCTTTGGATTCCGGCAACATGGTGGCCTCTAGCGAGGCACTCTCTCGGGGGCCGAAGATTGTGCCCTGGGACTTATGCGCAAGGCCACCCGAGGTAGACGTCCCTTTCATCGTGATATTATTATATTCCTTCGGTACGTACAGAATGCGATGGTTAATTGTACTTATATTTATTATTATTAAATAAAATTTAAATGTAAGATAATTAAATCCCTTATCTTGCTTCTAAGTGGAATGGGCTCTACATCTGTATCGACAAAAGACGTATTTTACCTTCGTCAAGGTTATTAATGCCCTAAAAGAATTACTCTTACTACCTAAAACAATTACTGTCTTACATAGAAACGTCAGCAGAGTTATAGAACGATGTCTACTAAGAGTTTTTATTAATTCTCCGGGAGAGCATTACATATTTTTTTAAATCAAAGATGTGTTGAAAGTTGGGAAAATAATTTATGACGGAGAAGCCAGAGAAAACTCTCCGAGTTTAGAAAATTTACCAGCAGGGCTCTTTCCACGTGAACATTCCATTTATTTGGTAGTATGTCGATAATGAATGATGATACGAAAGAAGAAAATATCAACTGGGGCAATGTAATAGGCATGCTCGTATTATCGGATGATATATTGCAATATTTGAGGTGCTTGCACCGTCTATGGGCTTTTCGGAAAATATGGGCTGAAATTTTAAATTTTTCTAGGTATATCATAATTTATTTTTTATCTCAAATAAATATAAAATAAAGAGTGATGTTTTTGCTAAATGCCACGAATCTGATATGGACCATTCACATGTAACCCAATTTAGCACGCAGTCACCTTTGTTTGTGACGTGTATGTTGCAGAAATTTCCTCGAGCGCCCTAAATTACCGCCCACCTCCATCTCCTTCAGCGTCTTGGACTGGTGCGGCGCAGATTCGATTTAAAATTCACATCTTAGAGGAATGCCTGTCCTTGCGATAAAATATTTTTATCATATCATTAGCTAATCAGTTAAACTATTAAATCTTTATTATTTGGAGCCTACTCACATGAAATTATATCACATTATGTACATGCCACATGTTTTAAATTTTCTGAACATAGTTTCGACAGCTGAAATGTGACAATCAATGTCATACTTCTTAACCATGATTATGACATCATACATTTTGACATAATTTTCGGAAAGAATAGGGTATCGAGTTAGCAAAGTGAGTTATTATTAAACGTTATTAATGTATACAGATAATATCTTTGAACATTGGAAGGAGATGAAAAATATCCACCATCTTTTCACTTAGCCAGTAGTTTTGCGCGTATGGATAGGTTTTCAGAGGCTTTTACTCAGTTTCGATCTCAATTCTTCTGTCACTTGGCACCATTTCCTTCCTCATTTTAGTTTATTTTCACCTCAATTCATTCTTAAAAATTTTATATCTTTCTCACTCAGGTTTTTTATTATTTATCATATACATCTCACTTCCATTCTGATTCTAAGCATCCGAAAGTACATAAACATTTTGATATTTTCTTTGAAGGCTTCCGCGACTCATATACTGGTTAATATTGCTCTTTATTCTCGTTGCGTGTTTAGTTTACAAAATGTCCAACGGACCTGAAGACGCCCCCAGGAAGAGGGGAGAAACTGTTGTCAGGAAAACTAAACACGCGACGAGAATACCTGAAAAGAGCAATATTAACATTTTTATATTTCATTTACAATATATTTAAAAACCCTGTCCTGCCTCTTTATAAATCCCTTAAAAAGTTTCATCCCCTCTACTAGCATCCAAACCAATTACAGTGTTAAGAAGCAGGAGGTGCGGAATACCAAGCCAAAACTCGTCTTATTCACCAGCCCACTGCAATTATTTGCTCCAATTCTTCTTCCCTTTCTCTAGCATCAGTCCTGCTAGGCTAATTTGAGATAAGTGTATCTAGGATTGGTAGTTGCAAATCGATTTCCAGATCCATCCCCAAACAATTTGTTTTTTTTTAAAGTTACGCGACCTATAGTGGATTAAGATCCGAATTGCGGAACTTTGCCATTTCACCTCGGTCGATAGAAAGAATTTGGATAAAATTTGATCACCGGAACGAACCCTTTACGTTTTCATCCGCCTCTTGCGATCCAAAAAAATTCGTAGAGTACGAAACGAAGGGTGGCAAATGGGAGGATTTCGTGAGCGCGTTAAGCTTGCCACCCAACCCGCGCTGTGTGGCGCCGTGCGTCGGACCGAAAACAAACGCGTTGGTTTTTTTTCGGCAACGGGATAAAAAGGTTAGATAGAGCTGGAAATGGAGAGTCCAGGGGGTCCCCCCGTCAACCCCCCTCAGCGATCTTCAACACACTCGAATACGAGAGCACACCCCCCTCTGTACACCCACGAGCCTTTTTTCCCACGAGTGGTCCCCTGCCTTTTGACGCCGCTGCTCTCTCGTCGGACCCTTTTCCGCTTTACCATCAAATCCTTTTTGAACACTTCTCCCCGTCCATTTCCCTGCGCTCTCCCGAGACTCTCCTCCATCCCCATTAACCCTGTGCGATATTATAGACCCTCTGATGCCGCCGAAATCTTTCCCTGCTTGAAACGAGTGCACATCTTTTTGAAGATCCTCCCGGAAAATTC
Organism: Ceriagrion tenellum; assembly: GCA_963169105.1. NCBI lineage: Eukaryota > Metazoa > Arthropoda > Insecta > Odonata > Coenagrionidae > Ceriagrion > Ceriagrion tenellum. The sequence goes on along the minus strand of OY720637.1, from coordinate 85,885,604 downwards.
CAAATTCCGCTCTGGGCACATCGCTGGACGAACCACATCAATGAAAACGGGAGGGGATTAATGAAATGAAATTTAATTGACGCGCTAGATAAACAACGCTCGACCATCGACCAAACCCTTGACGAGGTGGAAGGTCTTCTACATTGCGTTGACCCCATGAGGTGAAGAGGTAGGAGCAGTGATAATTACAGCAAGTAGAACCAGGCATGGTCTATAGGTTGAGGAAGACTTTAATGGGGAAAGAAGGGGACACCATCATCATTATAATCCTATAATTTTATGAACCGTCTTAATGAGATATAGAATCCGGGATCCTAAGGTACTAGGGCTACTAAGCTGGATATCGTGCCGAGCAGCGAATGAGGCTGAGCCTCCGCTGTCGTCAGCATCCGAATTCGTCGCATGGAGGTTAGAAAGGAAAAACTCAGAATGATATGCAGAGTACTGCTATAGCCAGAATAGGGACACGCAATTTTAGGATCATGCTTACATAAAAATGGGTGATCTCTTTAAGTGATGGTGCGATATAGCAAACTGAAATAGGGGAAGACAATGAAAGAATAGTTGTACTATTAGTTCTTCAACTAAATAGTAATAATTTATACCAAAATTCGCGCCAATGAGGAAGAGATTATCCATAAACCTATTTAGAAGTGAAAAATAACTCCTCATATTGATAAAACCATCAAGTTCATTTTCTCATTGGCCACAATTGGCTGCAGTTTGCCTGAAATTTGGTGATGCGACCGATATCTGTGGTCATTTACGCTTACGAGAACAGGTTGATACAGGATAGGAGCAGAATGTTGGTTGAGGAAGGATTTGATAGTGTATGAAGGGGTGGAATAGACAGAGAGAAGCAAGGAGCATCGTAATTATGCTGATCTAATTAAAAGGCGCCGATGGCTCTTCAGTATAACACCACAACCGAAGAATGGAGTAATAAGCTTAAAATACTCATGCAATAGCTACCTAATTGGAATTGGAATTCCTTTAAAAAATTTCACCGTGGCCGGGATTTAAATAGGGGATCCTGTCTAATCGTTCGCGATTATACCGATCACGTGACTATGGAGTCATGTGGTACGATCACGATGATTTCGAGATTTTGTTGTATTTTAAACAATCATGAACATCTCGCGCAAAATCCGTTTTATTTCACCATGATGTTGTCTTGTTGAGGGTCACGAAAAAAGGTTAGCCAATGGAGAGTTGGGATAGGCCGTGATAGGACCGTGAGTACGACAGGGGTGCCCACGATCGCCGTTGCTTTTTAACGTGCATTCAAAAGAAATGGTAAAGAAGGCGTGGGGAGAGATGGAGATTGGAATAAAGGTAGGAGGAGATCTGATAAAGTGAGTGAGATATCCAGATAATCAAGCATTGGTTTGTCAGTCAGAAAGGGTTTAGAGTCAGGGTTGAATGAGTTAAAGGCGCAGTGTAAGACATATGGAATGAATATTTACCATAAGAAGACAAAGTGATGTGATTGACGAGAACCGAGAAGGCGGATGTGAGTATAAGGGTGAGAGAGCACAAAACAGATCAAGTCGAGTATTTCACATATACGGGTAGCACTCTGGAGGTAAATGGATTTAATGGTACGGAAATAAAATGAATTGTAGAGGCTATGGAGGCACTTTTAACGAGAGGTAAATTTATGAGGAGGGTATCAAGTAGAGACGCAAAGGCTGTGGAGAACTTCAATAAGATGCGTGGCAATGTATGAGAGACTTGTTCATTGCGAACGAAGGATATAGATTTCAGGCGTTTGAGATTTGGGTGTGGAGAAGTATGGCTAGGGTAAGCTGAGTGGCGAGAAGGACGAACGAGGATGAATTAGATATGTTTAGAGAGGTGAGGACGCTAGTAGCGGAGGTTAGAAAGAGGCAGAAGAGTAAAGAGAGGGAATACTGAAGAGGTTTATAGAGGGGAGGATACTAGGCAAGATTGGAAGAAGGAAGGTGATAACGGAATCTGGACGAAATAAGATGAGGAAAACCATTTCTATGGGAAATTTAAGAGGGAAATAATAGAGGAGCACATTAAGGAAGAGAAATGGAACAATATGTCAGAAATTTAGGATTTTAGAATAAGTATAGTCCAAAAACCTTCCAATCACGTGGTAGAATACTCATACGAATAAAAAAGTTACACATCCGTATAGCTTGACCACTTTCCTAAAGTATTGAAGTAAATCAGTGCTCTATGAATTGGATAGGATAAAAAATATGAATGCTGCCTTTTTGAGTTGTTAGTTTCATCATTACTCTGTGAGTCCGTCACTGGGACGGTCTATTTAAAGGCTAAACCTGTATGAAGAATATGTTTATGCGAAACATGATTGACACACAGACTTTGAGGGAACGATATTTATCCCCAATAAAGATGAATATGGGCTGCATATTTCCATATCATACGGATGGTAATCAACACAAGTTTGATAATATATATATTGTCAGTGTGCCAGGTATTAGTAAATGTACTTATCTTGAATATATCAGTTAAGTCGGAAATAGCATAATATTTACCAACTTGATTCTCAGGCTCAATCTAGGCTTCTCAAGAAGTTCAAATGAGGGATTCTCCCTTTCACGAAACACTCGACCTGTGAACTTTCACCGGCCGGTACCAAACGTGACGCGTTATCGCCGCCTGACTCTTAATTCACGCCGACACTTCCTTATCATCACATCCATCAACCACCCTCGCTTTTTAACGGCCGTGCATTCACGGACCGCCGCGTGTAATGGAATAGGAAGGCCCTCGTAATGGCGGCATAATATGGTTAAAACCGGTGCGGATCGGGCAGTAAAAACAGGTCGTTACGTTTTATGCGAGTGGGTGAGAGAGGAGTGGAAGGGTGGCGGGGAAAATATATATCGAATGGGTTTTGGAGCTCGAGGGGCGATGCTTTGAATGAGGAGGAAAACGGGGAGTTATTTTTGAGGAGTACGAATGGGGGTGGAGACCACCTATTTCTGTTTCTCTGGTTGAGGAGGGATGGAAAAGTGTGGAGACTGGCCACCGTTTCAAAGCAAGAGAAAAATCCGGAATGTGGAGAAAATGGAAGAAGAGCGTGGTTGAGTTAGTGAAACGAGGAAGCAACTAGAGAGAGAATACGACAATATATTATAAAAGGCAGTCTGAATTGCATATAACGTAGTACAGACAGAACGTAACCATGTCTTTCTATGGGCATAAAAACTTTCACTATTAATCCGTGAACGCCGATTCTTATACGTTTTTGTGGAGTTTTTACGTAATGCAGTATTAAACCAGAAATACTGAGAGTTTCACTTAAGTATATGCATTCATAATTGATGCATAACTTCAATGAAAATTTTTAACACATGAAATAAATAGTATCAAAAATCATTCATCAACGTATTCTCCTCGATAACCTACGACTCTTTCTCATATCTTGGGTAGTATACGAATTTTACGTCCAAAGAAATCTGATTCATAGTCCGAAATAAGTCGTCTAACGAAGTTCGTAAAGCAAAAACTTCACCATCATCACATGATATGTCGGATGCTTACATTGATATGGTAAGCAACTAATCATATTAATGTTTATTTATAGAATTATGAAAATTTTTGCGGAGAAGTCCATTTAACACCATTCAATTAATAGAGAGCGGAAGTGTTTCTGCATCGATGGTAAAAATATTTATGTTTACTGAAACAGACAAAATATTCGGCATATAATATTTATGCTACTGGTAGACGATATCGCATGAAGACGTCATTTCAAGTAAAGGCTTAGCTTCGTAGGAATGATGACATTTTATTTAGCTTGATTGACTGAAATGACTTGAAAATCTTCATCCGTCTTAATAATAGAGATATATCTTTCTGAGTTTATAAGGACCCAAGAATTGCGCTAATGGGTGCTTTGAATCGAGTTTAGCCTCTATTCGAAGCAACTGACTTCTTAGGATTGAATTGGATATTTGGGGAGGCGACCGATGGCTATGGCCATTTGTGCCATAGAGTAGAGGTAAGGGAGGAAGGGTGGATAGAAACCCAGCATCGTTATTAGCCTGCTCTTAACAAAAGGTGCCAAGGGGACCACGGTTTAACGTCTCATCCGACAGACGGAGTACAGTACTTGAAGTGCCCTCCACAATACACTCAAGTAGGGAACGGGCTCCCTCTGATAAACATCCGCCTCAGCAGGGATTTGAACCGTGGCCGCCCGTGTGGTAGGCGATTACTAACTGACTTCTTAGATGCGTATAGCTAGTACCAGATGTGGTGGTAAATCGTCATAAGCATTGATCTAGCATAATTTTTGAGAGCTCTGTATTCCATTTAAATATAACCAGAATCAATCACTAGAGTACTTTTCATGAGAAATTTTTTTCCATATTATGACATTTATATCCAGTGCACATGATTTTGCGCCCATCATGTAATGAATAGTCCACATGGCACAAGATACCTCAAAAATAGATCATTTCCACCATTTTCCGCTCGTCTTTTTCTCTGGCTCCCTCTTTTTCAGTCCCCCACCGTTTCGCCATTCTTATGTACCAAATGTTTGCTCACGCCTTTACATGGCCCTCACGCACATAGATACCTGAAGGGTCGTTTGAGAGGCTAATATATGAACGGGAAAGGAAATGAAGGAATGGGCGTTTAGGAAGGGAGGAAAGGAAAAGTGTGGGGGAACGGATGACAATGGGGAAAAGCAAACACGAGAGCACTGAAGCGTAAGGGCTCATGAAGGAGACGTTATCGGAAGACGTGGGGAAATGCGACAGTGGGAGAAATGGATACGCTGAAGTGAGAGAGGCCAAGGAAAAGACTGGGAAAAGACGTGAAGGGATAAAGATCTGGATTCAGTAGAGATGAGCAGATGAAGGAATATGAGAGTTAGAAACTTTTACTCCTCTTGGAAATTTTCACATTATCCGATGTAACTGGCATTTTAAAATCACATCCCGATACGTTCGTGTGCGCAAGGGCTTTGATCCAATCAAATGAACTCGATATTGAAGGGCAGTGACCTTTAAGAAACAAGTCGCTCTCTTTGAGCTCATCATCATGGATTGTCAGTGTCTGAGGTCTTGAGTTTAGTGAAGCATACGGTGACTGCCTTCGAATACCCTGCCTGCAGCGGAACCCACAGAGCGGAAACCAATTTTTATCTTCTGAAGAAAAAATCGTCCCGACTTAATTTCACCCGGCATCATCCACTCCATTTGTGGCGAATATAGTTTCTACGTCCACGGAATAGGATCTTTAAGGTAAAGATACTTTAAAGTAGTCGCGTCTTTAATATTCTCTTTCAAGCAAGGAACACCTATCTCAGATTGATTTCCTTGACCTAGCATTCAACTGAGCAGGATCATGTCGACATAATTATTGCGATCGCTTAATGAAAATTCTAAAATAATTAATGAAATTTGATGATTAAACTTCCTGAAACATTACAAAATTAGGAAAGAATTGATATCATTATTTTTATTTCAATTAGAAGGGATCGGTTTATTCCGGGAAAATAAAGTATTTTTTAATCATCAATTCAGTTAAGTTCAGAAAAATTATCGATGCACGTTTATAATCATCTTACATCAAGTTCAAGAAAAAGTTGTGGAATTAAAGCCCTTTTAATGCCAACTGAATGAAAATTAATTTGATTCCGTAAGGCTATCGTAAAAATTGACTGTCTTAGTTTTATTTCAACAGAAACCCATACGTCGCATTACAACTGCATGATCTGTGTCTCTTATATAAGAAAATGTTATGGTGATTGTTAATTTTCCATACGTGTTCCAGGAAATGAATTCGAAAGCTATGAAAGCAAATTATCCGAAGCATCTGGTATTTTAATACTCAATTATAATTTTTTATTTCATTGAGGAAGGCCAATCAGCAAGGAAGTCATGGAGTAACACACAGCCTCTTCATTATTATAGTTATTTCTATTCCGTTGGATGTAATAACGGTAAACACGGAGGTCATTGAACTGTCCCCAGATGAACTGCCGCATTTTGAGGTAATATTTCAACTTAATTCAAACATATAGTATTCTTTTGCTACTTTTTCATTAGAAATCGCTGTTTCTTCTAAAATTTCTATCCTCTGTTTGAATTTCCTCCCTATGAGCTCACAAATTTCGATATAAAGGTTTCATTTATTATAGTACTATCCACTTCCCAACTCAACAGCACAACTGCCTGCCACTCTTAATACTTGATATTTGAAATTAACGGATAAATTTAAGAATTGCAACAAATAGAGTCAATTTAGCAAAATGATTTCTACAAAGCGTTTTTAAGCCTTTACTCCAAAATTTAAGCATATTCCCACTTGTTATAATATCATCTTAATATTTTTCTGCGCTTACAAAACATTTTCTCGTAATTACGCTCTTCTAACAATACAACCGTTATTTTGATAGTGACAACAAGTCCGTAGGTCGTTCGTTGTTCATTGTGTGAAGTTAAATTCTTCTGAATATCTTCGTTTAAAAAGATCGAAAGCAGAGTTGTCGCGTATTGGAGGTCTCTTTGATAAAAAAACTTTAATAATCGTTAGCGGAATTGTCGCTTTTGTGTTTAATTTTTAAAAGATGTGTAAAAATATGTTGCGTTGTAAGTGGGTTTTTATTACTATGTTAAAAAAACCTTTCCTATTTAAGTATGCGATTTGAATAAATGCCTTGAGTCTTTTATATAAATTTGGCCGTGACTATTTTATGCCAAATGAACCTGCAATCAGGTTGCACATTGTTCCACTCATCATCCTTAAGATGGACTGAATTACAGTGAAGTCTTCCAATTCGCGATAAGCTAAATGCTATGAGTTAAAAGTCTCCTTTTATTAGCTGAGAATATTCTATCTTATGAAACCCCAGTGAATCGACGGCTAAGAGTCAGAAATTTTGTTAGGTTAATTATTTAAAGAAGAAGATCGTATATATGAGGCTATATTTGGCGGATAATTTGCTTATATGTGGACAGTTTGGGGAAAGAAAGAGTGGGAGAGAGAGACCTATCGTCTTCATAGACCTGCTTAAAATGAAAACACCATGATCATCACATTTTGACGTCCCATTCAGTTCACGGCGTACTGTTATTGTACTGTTAGCCACATATCATCCCATATGGATGAAGATTTCTCTAAAAATCTCTATTTTTGCTAAAATACGAATCTCTGTACTGTGGGATAAGAACACAGCTATCTACAGTTTTTTCGCTGGTTTCCGCGGCGTTGATGAAATGATGTCAACATTTTTCCGGATTGCATCCGCGTATGTTGTTGATATTGTTTCGCCAGCTATCCTGCTCGAGAAACTGTTGTGATACTCAACAACGTACGCAGACGCAACCCGGAAAAATGTTGACATCACAGCTATTTACTGATTACAGTAATCCTACTCCCAATCGATTTCCTGGAACAACGTAGGGTGCTTGCGTGTAGAGACTAAAAACTATACAAAACACCACTGCAGGGTACGGAATTTGATTCCACAATATCTCCCACCATTGATATTCGAACTCGGACCCTCGGGAACGGAATAGTACCAAACCGACCCCTTCAAAAGTTTATAATCATAATATCCCAATATCCCCACCTGTGTATTTTCACCTCAGAATTGGCGACTAAAATATTTGTGAACTTTTGAACCTCAACCCATTATACAGAATGGAGTCGAAAAGGGACTTAAATTGACGCAGCATAGAGACGGTGATAGGGTGAAAGGGGGGAAAGAGATGAATCTGAAAAGGTAGTTACCCCTCGAGGCCATTTCAATCCGTCTCCTCCTCCATGGAGCGTGCGAACATGAGGGAGGGTTTGTTCTCCAACCAGCCTTTCTCTCGGAGTGATTATCTTGGAATCGCTTTTCTTCGACTTTGCTACGAGTTTTCTCCGTTTCAAAGATGGCGTCCGTGCAGAGAGAGAGGCTTCCCTTGCGAATGGCGAAGATGGGAAATGGAGCGGTCAAAGGGATAAAGTCCCTCAACCTAAGGAAGGATGAGAGCACGTAGCGCCGGAGGATGGATACAAGAGAGAGAAGAGAAGACAAAGATGAGAATAAGAGATAATGCTGTGTGCACGAGAGAAGAGGCACATGTCTGGGGAGGATGCGTCAGTATTCCGGTGGTGCTCGCTGCGAGGAAGGATACATAGAGTGGGCAAAATTTAGTTGAAAGTATGGGCCGAATGGAGTGGGCTGTTGCCAAATTTAGTTGTCAGGAGAGTCGTTCAAACTTAGCACATCAGCTTTGCATATGCTTAATTGAGTGCAGCTTGGGCTAAATGGAGTGAGTAGACATAAATTGAAAATGGCGAAGGCGCTTCGTGTACTTTGTCCTGCAACCATTATAAGAGCAGGAATATAACGATACATGCTAATCGTCGAAATTGATTGAAAGAAAGAAGAATAAAACCAGGTCATTAGGAGAAGAAGCCAGTAAGAAATGAAAATGAGAGAAAGAGAGAAATGGCCACGTTTATCAAAGGATTTGGTCGAGTGTTTAAAGCTACGCTAACAACATTGTGAAATTGGTGTGAAAACTTTCGGAGAGACGTATCTAAAACAAACCGAAAGAAGGATATTGGAAAAATTTGCTGGTGTGCTCATCACAGAAAGAAGAATTAATTTCAAGTACATCGAATATTTTACTAATTTGAGCAGGATCACGTAAATAAAAAAGGTATTCATTTACCGAAACCTGGCGGGTAAGTCCACTCTTTGAAAAACTCCGCCATAAGGAGGTTATTCGTATTATATATAAACGCCTATATCAATGGAATATAATACTTAGGGGACAGATAATCAATAGTAAAGGAAAAAGGAGCATTTTACGAGTGGCGAAAGAAAGCCAAAAATTGGAATCAGTGGACTACATCTACGAAAAAAGGTGACTTTCTTTGTTTCTTTTCTTGACAGTCTAGTGCCTAATGTCATTCCTTTTTGCACAAACATATGTTTGATTGATTAACTGGTTAACCAAATAGAAATAATTTTGTCCCTTGCTTTGTAAGGGCACATTCTATTCCGTACAAATAAGAAGACTCTGGCATGATGAGTTTAAACTCTCTTTGCATAACGTCATTTCCATAGACTTCAATTGAAGATGGTGTAAAATATCATGAAATAGGATAATATGTATTGATTTTAGTGATCACTGCTTTTCCTTGGTTTAATTATTAACCGTATCCACTTTATGTAAGTTTTCTGTAAAATATGCATCACAAACTTTTCATATGATAGAGGTCTGAGGTATTATCTTTTAAGGCTTCTAAAAAGCATTACCTAGTTTACCTGGCAAACCATGACAGTTTGTTAATTAATGAATGAGAAAATGGCAACCGTTAACACTAAATGGAAACTATTAATTACCGAAGAACATACAAAGCGTAGTAAATCAAGTTTACTTGATTGCTGAACGATAGGTTGCTAACTTCATTAAGCTGAGAGCTATGAGGAATTCAATTATAAAAGCATTTGGTCAGCAAAAACATTTAACACGTTGACCTGAAATGGGTTCGAAACTTAAATAAACATCGGCGATAAAGACAAATGATCAGCGTATAATGCAAGGGAGAAACTTCACATCACTCACTTTCCAGATGCCTCGAACAGGATTAAACAAGTGCAGCCATTTCCCTAATTTAATTACTCAACGTTGTGTTTAGCCAATTCAATGCCATTAAAAGGCATTCCTGAGTGTATTGTGGGAATAAAGGTTTATCCGTTAGCGCTTGAATGTGTTTAGCTGAGGGAAGAATGAATTCCTTAGGAAGAATTGCTGATGAAGGGTGTGGTGAGAGAGATAAGTGGAATGCAGGAACTGGGAAGGGAAAATTAAAGGGGTATTCATTTGATGGTAAACTGGTATTCATTTGATGATTTTGTCATATCTTGTGGCTATAACAAAATGAAATTAATGGCGTGAAACCTGAAAGCTAACCCTGAAAAGGGCAAAAATAAAAATTTGCTCATTTTGTGTGATATTGCATTTCTTAGATCCTCAGCGTCCAAAGTCAATTTTAAAATAAAATAGATTTTCATCATCAAAACAGCATTTTCGCCACAGTATTTGACCCAACCTGTCCACTTGTTCTAAAAAAAACCTTTACATAAACACGACATTAATTTTTATCGCGATCATTTATTACCCTTGTATTGTATTTATTGTATTTTCACCATATGTGGGTTTATAAAAAAATTCTAGGCTCTAAGACATCAAACAGTAGATCAAATGCTAATTTAAAAATTTAACCCAGATAAACAGGTGAAACTCAATAATACCTTTTGAAATAATAGGAATAAACTTCAAGGCACCACAAGTTTTGGTAAAATCAACATTAATCAGATTTAAAGACCCTATGGTTTTTATTTTGCGGAGGAAAAGCTGTGAAAATTTGCTAAAAATCACTGTTTCTAAACTTCATCCCCAATGAGGCACAGATTAACCTAATAAAGTAGAGCTGAAACTTTGCCAGTCACATTTTCTAGCCAATGGGCAACTTTTTGATAGATCCCCCGAATGTTTCGATGAAAAGGAATTTCCCAATAAGCCTTTCCACCACCCCCGTGGTACATACTGGTACCGGAACTTATTGGCACTGAAATTGAAATATAAATAGACACATGCTTACCAGTAACCTAGGAAGAATAAATACCATAAATGTATGAACCTGAAGATTTGTTTATTGCAGGTCTACATGCTAAAATAATCTCAGAAATGACTTTTATCATGCTTAATTTTTCAATGAAATATGCCACAATATTTTGCATTCGCCTGTGTTATCATAGTTATGGTTCCAAAATTTCTCTTCTTTAATGAATATTAAAAGCACATTTCATCTTTTGACCATTACCCATTTCGTTTTCCTATTCCCTTTTCTCTTCGAGGCTCTTGTCCAGATGCCCCTTGCCACACGCCCTCGCAGCAGGTTGGTGTGTAGTGCGTTGGCATGTGGTTGTGCTCGGGAGCGCGAGTACAAAGTTTAGCGAGCGGAAAGCGAAATTAAATTCCAACCAACTCCGGTTCTCTCTGGGTCTGCAGGTATAGAGAGCGCACCTTGACTCTTTTCCAAATCGAGTTTTCCCCGGATGACAAAGGAAAAATCCCCTCCACTCTCTTTTTCTCCGGACAGAGGGATGGAATTAGAGCGGGGATTGACCATCGAACCGTTCGGCGAAAGCTATCGGGGAATGGGATAAAAATGACAGATTATTCAGGGCAGAGTGAAAAGGCTTAGAGGAGAACGGAAAGAAGGAAATGAGTGGCAACTGAAGAGAAATTCTCTGTTTTCAAACGTGTACGGGACACTGTTAACGGGCGGGAATCCTTACCCTTCCGTTCCACCCGGGTACAATCCCGTTCCCGTATCCCCTGTAAGTTTCCATTTACGACACCCAATTTGAATGTTGGTCGGTAAATCGGAAATATTTGCCCATGACCCAAATAATAATAGTATTGCTTACTTCACCGGTTCCATACAACGCTGATAAATTATCATATCTATCACTGAATTCAATCATAATAAATGGGAATTATTAGAGTGAGGAATAGTGTACTTAGGTAAGATTTTTCCGAAAGATGGACGGATAGATGAGGAGATAAAGAGACGTGCGAATGCTGGAAGGAAAGTGGTAGGTGGCGTGAGGAGTGTATCAAATAATGAGTGCCTGTCTAAGAAAGCGAAAATCGCCGTGTACAAAAGTGTACTTCTCCCCACTTTGTTATAGTAAAACATGGGTATGTCAGGATAAACATGTGAGTAGACTAAACGCCGTGGGTATGAGCTATCTGAGGAGTGTTTGTGGCAAAAGTAGGATGGATAGGATCAGGCCTGAGTGGGTAATATGTGAACGTTGGTTAGATGCTCCATTAATGAACATATATGAAAGGAGTGTGCTTCGTTAGTTTGGCTTTGTTGAGAGAATGGATGAGAGTCGAATAATGAAACAGATATATAAGAGTGAAATGAATGGTTCGAGGGGTAGAGGTAGGCCGAGAAAGTTGTGGTTGAATGTGGTTGAGGAAATTCTTAGGAGGAGGAATATTAGGAGTCTTAAAAACATGAGGGCGTGTATGGGGGTAAATGAGGCAAAAGAGGTTTACATGGATAGATCAGTATGGAGGAAATTATTGAAGCAGAATTAGGTGCAAATATATGTATTTATGAGTGGAACTTTGTGACTGTGCCTACCCCAAAAGAGGATGGCGTGAATGGTATGTATGTATGTATGTTATAGAGTGAGGATATTAAGAAAAAGATAAAGGCAATAAACCAGAGGAAACTCTAGCTACCAATTATAGTTTGAGAAGAGAAAAGATTACTAGTGTAGGAATAAATAATGTGTAAATAGAGAAAAACATTTTGAATGTATGCGACATTCGCAAATACCCGTCATCTCCAGTTGTCCGAGTAAACTGTTACCAATGAGATGATTCAAAGATTTAAAAGGGGTCAGATGATAAGTATCGATGGCAGAGAGAAATTGGATAATACAAAACTAACAGATAAATATGGGAAACAATAAATATATAAACGGGCGTCCTTAACCAGCTATCTCGATGCTAAAATCCTAAGCCATTGCATTTTTCCATCCTCTATTGCAATATTCCATCACTGTAACAGTAGTCTACAGGCCTGTTTGATCCAAAGATTCTCTGTTTAGTTTACATAAAAAGGAGAAGCATAGTGAAAGATACAAATCAACTCCCTCGCATTTTAGTGCAATTCTAAAATGGTGCTTGTATGCAATATTTTACAATTTGAGAACACTTATCCGATATTTATATCAATTCTCTCATAAGAGTTTTGTCATGATTTACCATGAGTATGAAGAGCTTATTTAAAATAATTAGTATAAATGCGCTAACCTACGTGCGTAGAGCCGTAGAGCGTAACCGAAGAGCTTATTTAAAATAATTAGTATAAATGCGCTAACCTACGTGCGTAGGGTAGGATCCTCGTCTCAAGGCATTCGTTTACGATTTGGAAGTTTTTATGATGCGACTACATTTTAAGGAATACTAAGTGTATCACGACTATTCTCATAACATTGTTGTTTCTTTACCCGACAAACTCAATTTTTAGTGCATAAATTGTTCCCAAGCTTCGATTTTACAAGGAATATATGCGTCATTTATATTATACATGCATACTACCTAGGGTGGGTGAAATTAAAACCGCACATTTTGACCTAATTTCACCCAGTTATTCTCAATGGATTGGTGATAAAAATTAAAGGGGATGAAAATGTTAGCCCATAGGTTTCAGCATACTCTTTGTTGGAGTTACTTGCAGAATTGGGTAAACTAAACAAGAAATCGTAGCTGAGGCATTATAGAATAGCTTCAGCAAGAGATAACCATTAAAAAGTAAATTCTACTTCCAAAAAGTTAAATAATTACATTTACTAGTATTATGAACATTACTATATGTTTAATAAAAGAACCGAATAGTTCCTAAATCTTGAAATCTAAGATCGGTAGACTTGAAAGATAGTGGTGAGATAATTTTTCGCGGGATATGTTTTGTAGGAAACTCGCCATAATAATGGAAAAGCTAAATTAGTTGATGATTTTAGCAAGAAGTGGAAATAAACGATTGAAAAAAATGTTCAAGCTGTCGATATCATTTAAGAACTATAAAATAACTGACCGATTACGCATAGATTATACAGTATGGCCACACAAAGTCACTAGACTAAAGATTCCACAAAGGAGACTATTATATTTGGTGTAGTTTTTCAGTAAAACTGTAATTCGAAGTAAAGTGATCGTTACGCATAAATGTGGGGAAATGTATTCATTACTGGTAAATGTATCACTTGTAATGAATAACTTTCCATTACCGTATACTTATGTGTGTCAGTCAATTTTGTAATATAATCAAGAAGAGCGTTTGGGATGGAAAAACATTCCGTAAGTATGTGATATCATATCAGGTTTCCATCATTTCCGTCCCTTGTTCTCTTTTCAAAGCCATTCATCAAGGATCAGACTAGAGCCCCTACAGCTGGACGCCTATATCCTAAACTAACGTTGCACAGGTCTTGGACCGGCACTGGATGGAAGGAATTGAGTATCCAAGAGTGGAAAGAGATGATAGAGGATGATAGTATGAGGACTCTCGCTTGGAGATTCAATTGAAAGCGCACCATCGAGTGAGAGAAAAGTGAGAGGAAGGCGGATGGATTGGCAAGGAGTGGGCGAGACACGGACAGATAAACAAACGGCTTTATTGGAAGCGGGGGGATGGGCGTAGCTAAGACCCCTCACGGGTCCTAGGGCTCTATCGCAGCTCTCTCGTCTCTCCCGACCCCACCAAACCTTCACCCTATACCCTCCCCTATCCAACAACCCTTTTCCACTTCGGCTGCGCGGAAAAAAATCAGAAAAGAGATCTGAATTAAAGCGAAGGGACAAATGGAAAGTGAAGGGAAGAGATACACTTCGTCCATGGGGAGGGAATCCGACTGGTTGGTTTTTAAGAACTGGGTTCGATTTTTTGCACGATCTCGGCTTATTCCACGCTGGACTGCGTTCTCGTTGTCATAATCCAGTCCGAAAGCTTAGTTACATCCGGGGGAAAAATAAATAACGCTCACGAAATACGATATTTTTGTAAACGGGACATATAAGCTAGCTTCAATCCTCCGGATTGGAAAGTTAATTTTCGATGTGATTAGAATATTTTCGCTCGAATAAATTAACAGTTTATACTTTTAATTTAATGTCGTGGCTAATTATGAATTGGAGAGAGTTTAAGGCTATTAAGAGATACGCTTCATTAACTTTCTGATTGAAGACCTATGGGTAAAAGATCGCAGAAAGAAATTCTGTGTCATTTTGATTTGATCGAACTTATTTCAATGATTATTCAGTAATTGGAAATCACGCATGAATGAGAACCAGCATCAATCGCCATCCAGGTCATACGGCATTTATTCGCAGCTGTTCATTTTCCGACAGGATCATTTATCAACTTTCCAGGAAAAAAGGTCAAAACAATGGATATTGGCAGCAACGGGAATATGTTCGGGGCTATAGAAGAATAATGAATAAAAGTTACATTTTTAGGCCCTGCCCTTTGGAAAATGAGTTACATTTAATAATATACCTACCTTAATAATGGCATTGTGTGCCAAAAGCATGAATGTTGATAATAATAACAAGTACGAACTTAATTAAGTGATGAATAGTTTTTAAAATAATCGTGAATATAACATATACGGAAGGAACCTCTGATTAAATAAACGCACAGTAGGACATAAAATGTTTCATGAAATACAGACAAGGTAGAATTGACCAGCTTAAAAAAGGAAATTACGATAAATAACAGCCTATAAGAACAATAGTGAAAGGAATAAAATTTTCTGTGACAAATTCATGAGGAAAATGATGCATTGAACACAGTGGACAAATTTTGATGTAAAGTTAAGTCATTTATTCTTTACAGTAGGAAACGACCAGTTAGTATAGGTAAAATTGGGGAGAAGAGCAGCAAACCAATTAATGGATAACGATAATGATTATCTGGAAGCACTGTGTGCCCCAGTAAAGGAAATATCATAAAGCTGTCCAACTATCGAAATTATTTCCGATTTACTTGCTATTCATAGCTAAAAGCTTAGAAATAGAAAAAAAAAACTAAAATATTATTAGAAACATAAGGTCATTATGTCATCAATTCTGCCGACGGATCAGAAAAGGATGATTGTTGGGATATGAAAAAGCTGAGGAACTTAGAAGGGAGGAATAAAATTAAGGTTCGAATTTATAGGATAAGCTATAGGCTTACATAATAAACTTTAAAATGAGCTTGGCAAAGATATATAAGATGAGATCCAGGGTCATTAATGTCAAAGGTAGCGGAAAATTAAATGTGTGTGCGATAAACACAGTAATTCGTATTATATCTGTGGTAGTTAGTCATTAGCGGTGAAGGACCAGTCTCCGAAAAATAAGCATCGAATGTTACAAATATGCTGACAAGGCCAATATTCAATTTTGCTGTCGAAGGTTTAATTTGCAGGAAAACCACACAACAGATTAAAAAGAAATAAGTGAGTATTCTTAGCATCAAAACTTAACTCACCCTCGCACCTCATAAAATATTCAGCATCTATTTTACGTTTAATTTATTACGGCATCGTGATCAAATCCATAGCCAATGGAAATACACTCCTTCTAACGCTTTTCTTCGTCATATCTTTATTAGTCGAAAAACTATACCTTACCCGTCAATTTTCCGAGTTATTTTTTTTGAAATTTACATATCTCGTTTTTTTTCACTAAAATACTCCACCACCTGAGATTATAAATATTAACTCCTTTTAAAAATTTATTTCCACTTCCATATTTATGTAGAATAAGTGGATGTCCAATGACGTGATTGCTCTCCAGCAGTTATCCAAACTATTTTAAACGCCACTTTCCTTAGTTTATATGAGCTTCCAGAAGCTTTTACTTCATGAAATCTCGAGCATAAACTCAACGGAGACGTCTGCGGCAAATGTATTCCGGATAGGGATGAATACGAGGGGTGATCAAAGGAGAGACAGAGGCAGAAGAGTGGATGATTCTGGTTCAAATGCTTGGGGTTTAAGTTCCAGGATACTTGAAAATGGATGGCCATTCCGAGGAGTTGGCTGCTTGATAAGTGTGACGGGAAAGGGCGTTTGAGTTCCAGCGACCAAACATTCCGCAAATTCGCAACCAAACTCGAATTTCGCTCCCGTGGTACAGGTATCCATTTTAAGAGGCCATGCGTGAAATCGCTTAGCATTTATACACACAAGCAGGCTGTTTCCTTGTGAGGGATGTTGATCATGGATTTTTGTCTAGCTCCACAACATCATTGAGTTATGACAATGGACTTCCTAAGCTTCCTAAGCTTATTTTTTTTCATTTATCAATTTTTACATTACAGTTCCGTCAGGTAAAGCCTGTCGACGGGACATATTTCATATTTAAACTCACAACATTTATGAAAATAATATACAATCCATGCAGCTCAGGCTCACTATTACAATAAACATACACCATCATTTAAAGGAAAATAGGATTAAAGTTGCAACAACATATCTGTGTGGAGCACTCTTTTAACAATATTTTTATAACAAAGCATTTTACCTTTACACATTTCCTCTATGTCTTTTCTATATGTATTTAATAGTTTTGGGAGAATGTACTTCCTTTCCCTTTCTCCATATTTGTTATTTACTTTGGGTATTACATATCTTCTTTCTCAAGTATTATAACAATGATATATAATTTTTTGGTAATTTTCATCATCATGGTATTTACATAACAGGATTACATAAAGTATTTTGGTAACAGGATGTAATTATTTTTACACAATGAATGTGAATCCAATGTATCATTCCCGTGATTTAAAATTTTAAGTACTCTCTTCTGTAAGGCATTAATTTTCATCATATAACATTGAGATGCCAACCCCCAAGTTTCAATTCCATATCTGACATGTGATTCAAGCAAGGAAAAGTAAATAATTCTTCTGTAACACATTGGGATTATATGGATACTATTTTTAAGTCTCATTGCTGTGTATCTTAACTCTTTTAGCATTCACAGTAGTGACAAAGAACACTTATCTCATGTTGTATATTTATGTGTGGAGAACATATATGCATAGCAACGGTCTTCTTTAAATTCACTACTAGTCCTCTATCATGTGGCCATTTCAAAAAATAATTAAATTCCTCTTGCATTTGAGTTTCAACAGTTTTCAGGTTTTTATCACCTAATATCAACAAGGTGTCATCTGCATATTGTATCAATTTACTATGTCGTACACATTTTTTATGTCATTCACATATATTCAAAATAACAATGCTCCAAGAATAGATCCTTGTGGGACCCCTTTCTCCAAGATATATGATTCACTGTAAGTTTGAGATATTTTAACTTTTGACTTTCTGCTACACAAATAATTTTGAAGCCATTTTTGCACCTTATGCACAATTCCAAACTGACCCAAAATGTGACAAAGAGATGGATGATCCACCATGTCAAAGGCTTTAACATAATCTATACATATACTAATTACATGATTACCTTTATCGAGATGGTAACATACATAATCAAATAGTTGCACTAAGGCCTCTGCAGTGCCCATACCTTTTCTACAACCATATAAAGTATCACTAATAAGGAAATTTACTTCTAGGTAATTTGAAATATTAGTAGCGATATGTCGTTCGAATATTTTGTCCAGTGCCGATAATATAGCTATTGGTCTATAATTACTAAACTTTTATCCCTTCTTATGTATTGGCCTGATAATTACTTCTTTAATGCTTTTAGGAACTGTACATGTATCTATACTTAAGTTAATTAGTCTAGCTATTACTGGGCTTACCCTATCTTTGATTTGCTTCAGATCCTGTACTCAAATATTAATAACACCAGGAGACTTTCTTGATTGCTTAATATCTATTATTTTGCTTACCTGGCTTGTTCACAACATTGTATTTTTCAAATCATTTTGCTCATTGGCATGACTGAACTAATGGTCCCCGACTTTTAAGTGTGCAATGGCCATTGCCCTAGAGTATAATGATAGTAAGGCATTGATTGCAAGTAAATCTTTTTCATACGTTACTTATCAGTATATTTAATAAAAAGTGCATAACATTATGAAAGCAAATTTCGAAATTATATCATGCCTAATGAGAAAAGAGCTGCTGCAACATACCATCTAAATTGACTTTCAGGTTATCAAGGAGACGTAGATGAAATTTTCTACAAATGAAATTCATAATTGCCAACTGGCGTGTATAGCTATTATTTCAAAAACTAAAAAAATTTCAAACATTTTTATTGCACGAAAATCGGTGCATCTTTTAAACATCACGGAGTTATACGGTTTTCCGATTCTTTTATTAACTTAGTTAAGGTCCGTGTTACCAATTACGTTTGGATGGGGTTGGTTATGTGAGCTTGCTCTCTCTTTCCCATGAAAATACACCTTATTACTTTGAACTTCACAGTTTAAACAGTAAGAATATGATTAAGCCAAAAATGTGAGGCATTATGACCTATTGCTGAGGACATAAGACTCTTCCACCGCCCGTTAAAGCCATTCTAAACGCATATTGGAAAACTTGAGTGCCGGCGACGGCGAGGAACCGCATGGGCAACTAGATACGTCAGCATTAATAATTCCTCGTAAATGCTCATTTCCGCATGGAGGCCCTAAATTATGACGGGTCGGCTGCGTGATGGCGGCAGGAATTTGCGAATGAGCGTGTGAGTAGTCCTTTGGTGATGAAATAGGAGGGAAAGCAACAATCAAGGAAGGCAACTTCAAAGAAGGAAACCAGAGTGAGAAATAGATGGAGATGGGAAAAGGGAATGAATTGGGGCGGAAAGAGTTAAAGTCCATGGTTAATCGTTTTCTCCGATATGAGAACGTACTTGAGAAATGGATAGGAAAACGATATTGGGGAACCAGTTTCGGATACATTTTTCAGATCTCTAGACAAACTCACATCTACTTACAGAAGTGCGAATGAGTGATTGAAAGATTAGTTAAAGACACAGAAAATTACAACTTTAGAGTGTATTTTCAATCAGAAGTCTATGTTTACCGTCTTATATATTTATTTCATCGCTGAAAATATTGCCAATTTTTATATCAGTAACATCAAAAATATTTAACTGGTTAAATTAATCTTATTATTGGCAAATATTAAATACAAAATATCGGTTCGAGGCTCTGACATCTACATCTACATAAAACCCCGCAAGCCGCCACATGGGCGGGTGGCAGGGGGTGTTAGGTCACTAGCCCTGTAAAGGTGTAAGTTATTTGGAGATGAGATGGTAACATGAATTATTGGAGTGTATTTAGCGAGCTTAATTCCTATTGTGATCTCTTATTGTTCGCGGAAAGAACGAGTTCTTGTACCTATCTGTTCGGCAGTGTATCTCTCTTATTTTATAATGGTTAGCAATTGTCCATAGCGTACCTTCACCGTGACAGGAATAAATTCTCTCCCATCATGTCGTTAAGTCACCACTTTGTAACTTACTACGCATATCTTATTAATACTTCTAATCATAATCTGCCACGATATGAAAGGCATCCAAAGCAATTGTACACTTTAAATTGGTGTATAGTTTTAAAATGTATCCTATTTTATCATGATGGACATATTTTATTTTCAGAAATTTTTCGTCAGTAATAATGGGTACGCATTCTACTAGTAAAGAAAGTATGCGCCATTTTCACTCAGTAATATTTTTCTCAGATAACTTTCCAATTATATCGCAATCTCATTCATTTGAACTCATCTCAAAGAGCTTAACCAGCAGCTACGCTTGCTTTAGTTGTCTTTATAAGAATAACCGAGGTTATTTACACTGTGGATAATTTTCAAGTAGAACGTCTCTAGAATTCACATACACATCTTTTAATAACCATCTTACACCACATAAAACCATTTTAAGATGATTTAATGACCTGGAGCATAGCTATAGGTGGGAAATTTTAATGAAAAATTTTATTGAACTTTAGCTACATAAGGATATTCGAAATGTGATTGAATGTAAATATGTTAAAGGGAGTTTCACCAGGGCCAATCCGTGAATATTGTACTGGAAGAAAATAAATATTTAATAATTATTCAGTTATCTTATGCTCTGGCTAACTTTTTTAATATCTAGGCGAGTACTACCAATTTGAATCCAACACAGGAACTCTCGCCAGAAATAAAAAGAATTGGAAATTTCTCCTTTTATATCAAGTAAAATATTAGAATCAGTTACTTTAGGCAAAATTGTTTTACTCTACACACACCTGTAATTTACCTTCATTAGAGAAGATGATAATCTGATGGATTAGTCGCTAAAATATTCACATTTCATTTCTTTGACTTATTTTAACGGAAAATATTAGGAAATAAATGAAATAATATGTCCCTATACTCTTCTGTGCTTCAGTACGTGGAATTAATTAATTTTCCGACTTAAATTCGCTAGAAAAACATTCATAAAATAATGTCATTGACTTATTTGAAGATGACGCGTCAAACGACGGTTATACTTTGATTGGATTACCCGCAATGACGGATCAGTGCAAAAATCACTGAGGACAAATCAATCGCCCTAAACAGGATTCGAACCCACCGGGTGCTTTTTACCCAGTTAATCTTCACAGGCATCTTTCTCCCATGTGAATTTATTTTACGATTTTATAAGAATAATGAGTTCAGGATTGCAGGACATAGATGTCGCAGAAACAGTCACAAGCGTACTGTAAGCATCTCAGTCCTCAAGGATAAAACCAAACTTAAAACACAAAGAAGCTCTTTCGACATATTAAAAGAATACCAAGACTAGCCGCGGTGTCACCTTCAAGGAGTCTCTTGCAACGTTCTTGAACTCTGCTGGGCATAACATGACGTCTGCAAGAGAAGTAAAGAACTTACGAGGATGGTGGAGCAACAGTAAAAGAAAGAAAAATTCCTTGCTGCTGGACTTCGGTTCATCTTTCAGCTGTTCCATGCATGCAGACCCAGACATTCAAATCCTCGCCAGCAAATGCCACCAATCTCTTTTTCAATATGTATGCCTACCTATTTTGCCTTAAAACGCTTAGAGAAGAGTATGCAGAACTTTTATTATTCCACAACCGTTTGAACCAAAAGTGCACGTATTATTATCGCAGAAACCCTAGAATACGAAGGGGATCTTTATTGACAAACCTCTATTTTTTAGAAATGTAGACCATCTGGGGTTATAACGCCCGCTAAAGTCAATTTTTTGGCATAACGGAAAAAATATTTGCAAAACTAAGGAAACTAAAGTGCTCTAGTTGTATATTCAAATAATAGGGGTCTAAAAACGTACTGTTTTGAGAAAAAATGTCCTAGCTGCGGTTCTAACGTTACATTTTCGACCACACACCGAAAAACGAGTATGACCACTGACTAATATCACGGAAGGAAATCATGACATATGGGAGAGAAAGGCAAGAGACAAGAGAAAGACATAACGCCTGCTAAACTCAAATATCGGCATTAATGGAAACAAGAGGCAGAAAAAATCAAGAAGCTAAAGCGCTCTAGTTGTATATTCAAATAAGAAGCGTCAGAAAACTTACTGGTTTGAGTAAAAAATGGCCTAGCTGTTGACGTTACGTTGTCAACCACTCACTGAACAACGAGCATGACCACTGACTAAGATCATGGAAGGAAATTCTTGACTCACGAGAGAGAGAGACAAGAAGACGGAGGTTATATAAGAATGGTATACGGTTTTAAGGAATACGTCCCGTGTCTAAAAGAATCACAAATAAGACATGAATGACCCAGGAGGATGGAAGAAAAGATAAAGGGTTCGTGCTGAGAGGAGAGAGTGTGAGTGCCACTCAAGGGATGATGCAAATCCTATTTCCTCTTCCCCTGACGCCCTCTTCCCTGATCCGCTACCTATCGCTGAAATGTTTATTCACTCCAAAGCCTCTTTCGGCGTATCTGATCTACTCAAGCTTCTTCGATTTCTTGGAAGTACAATTCCTCCCAAGTTTCCATTACTTATTCTGTATATCCAAACCCTCGGAGGTTTTCAAGTAATATTTCTAAGCCGTAAAACACTTGGTCATAGATATGGTTGCAAACCAAATGTCACAATTCTCTGCGCTCAAACGTTAAGGCCAAAATTTGAAATTCCCGACTTGCAGATACATTTCCTGATGAATATATGTACTGTGGTTGAAGTCCATGATGATATTTTTATAATAATGAAAGACGTCCACAGAATTTGTGGATATATTTACAAGTATTCTTCCTTAAATAAGAGGTTTAAAATTTGGAAATTCAGCGGCGGTGCGGTAAAAAAAATTAATACATATCGGGAATCAAAGGCTAATATGAACGAAAATGTTCTCGCCTTCAGTTCACCATCAAATTAATCATAAGCACAATTGATGGAACGTAACGTAACTCGTTCATGTTTATTTTTGCTTCAAATCCAAAGAAATATTTCGCTACTTTGATAATGATACATGCACACTCCGATTGTTTCATTTGTAAAGTGAAGGTGTGGTTCTGACTAAAGAAATCATCCAACTGTTTCTGAATCAGTTCAGTTTTTCAAAACATTGAGCGAGCTGCTTTTAAAATTCGAAGGCGTACTGTATTTCAAATATTTACTCTTAGCCATTTAATAATTCTCACGAAACCGAGACATTGCATGCCACTTTTGTCCAAAATTTGCTAAGGATAAGAAAAAAGGCAGTAACCAATGAAAATTTTATCCGACGTTATTTTTAGCATTAAATGTCAAATTTATTCGTGTATTAAGTCATAGAATTACGATCATGCACGGAATAAAATCTAGCTTTAAACGTTTTTCATCAAATTGCATCTCAAGATCCGAAGGGACTGTATATG
Source organism: Ceriagrion tenellum (assembly GCA_963169105.1). Lineage (NCBI taxonomy): Eukaryota > Metazoa > Arthropoda > Insecta > Odonata > Coenagrionidae > Ceriagrion > Ceriagrion tenellum. The sequence continues at coordinate 85,862,197 of OY720637.1, read as the reverse complement.
TACAAATAATTTTGCGATTCAAACTTAGTTTAAAAAGTAACGATGTGACTTGCAACCCCCTCGAAAAAGGAAAATGCTGACCTCCCGGCGACTATCAAAAACGTTACTCAGTTATGAGTCTTGTCTGTAGCTCACGAGCAAATAGTAAACTTAATAGTGGTTTTGACGAAGTACTTAACAGACTCTGCCATATAGATTTTATATATAATTTACCACCACGGTTTTTCCCACAAGATGGCGCTTTTGCCAAGAAAAAGCACACGACTTTGTTTACAAGGTATTAAAATTTGAAACTTCGTATAATTTTAGTTCCCATTCCGGGGTCGTTGCGTTTGTAATTGAAGTGCGTAAATTTAATATTTTATATCCAAGTAATTTGAAAAGCTGACAATTATAGTTGCTGACAATACTGTTCTTTATTCCGCCAACCACCTACTTTTTAGATGGTGGTGGAGCGTCGTCGAATTATTGAAACCAGGGTTTCCTTTGTTTGTGAATATTCGTTTGTGCCGGCCGCGTCTGTGACGCACGCGAGAGGTATATTAATGAATGCAATTATTATTATTAGCTAAGATTAAGGCAATCAAGTATAATTTTTATGGTTTCCTTTGAATCAGGACAAGTTTAGATCCCAGCAATATCTTCATCAGAGTGGTAAGACAAAATAAAACCGGAAAAACTTATGCATGTCTGAGAGAATAACTAATAGCCAAGAGAATTTTTAAATAGTTTGACGTTGCCCCTATGAATACTACACAAAGTTCATCGCTTTGCATATTATTCCTATGCCTTAAAAACCGTAGCTTCCAATGATATCCTAACAGAAGCTGATTTCTCAGAATCCAGATAGTTCTTACTAAGAACTCTTTTAATTCGGCAGGCGGATTCCCCCTCCTCCCTTAGTCAGTCACTTGATGCTTTTCTGCTGGTTTTTTGCCTCACCGTGTTTCTAGAGCGCCAATTATGCAAGGAACCTAAATATCCAAATACAATCTCCATAATCAATGATGAATAATAATAACCAACTGGGACCCTGCATTGTAATAACGTCACATCCCCACCTAAATCTAATTCCAAATGCTAAACATCCACTCCTCGCCTAGTATGTGAAGTGTTGGCCCGAAGATGCGGTGAAAATATCTCCCGGGACCAATATAGTAACAACCCTCGGCGAAATTTCTCGGAAGATCCGGGACAAAGCGCGGAACGGCGGAGTGAGTGTGTGGGAACTGTGGTGGGGTTTGGAGGGTAGAAGGAAGAGAACCGGCAAAATTTTACGAGTTATGAGTTATAAGGGCTGAATAACGTCGGGGAGGAGGAGGAAGAGGAGCAGGAATAAGGAGATAGCAGGTTGCTGGAGGTTGGATATAGGGGAAGCAGAAGGCAAGACGAGAGAAATGAAGGGACGAAATTGATGAGGGATGTTTGGAGAAAGGGAAGTGCGGGTGGGGGAGGGAGACGTGGGGGAGGAAGACGTGGGGGAGGCGGTTGAGGAAAGATGGCAGGAAGGAAAGAGCATTGCTGCGGAGGTGGTCGGGAAAATTTCTTGGGAGGAAGGGAAGACGACGGCTAAGGGGATTATATTGGGTGTTTGGATGCCGCGGGAATATGAGTACGGGAATGAAAGTGGGTTTGGATGGAAGACGTAACGGAATGGGAGAGGGGGTTAGATTAAGGGTGTAAGACGGTATGGGTGGAGGCGAGGCGATGTGGGAGGGGGGGAAGAAAACTGTTACAAGAAGGGGGGATGGAAAATTAAGGAGGTTGGGGCGGTGAACGCGTCGAAAGACGTTCCCCAGGGCTGTTTGCCATGTTTGAACGAGGAGAAAATGAAGTGTGGACGATGTAATTCGTTTGAAGATGTACATACATATTTATGGGCATGTGCACTCCCTCCAGGACGCCCAGGAAATGTTTTTGTAAAAGGAACCTAGGTATTTCTAAAGCCGTTGGTGGCAACGCCGGGATATTTTTCAAACCCTATTTCCTGAGCGTAATTTTCTCGTGAGTTTCGGTGATGACCGGCTGAGTTGATAATAAGTATGCGGGAAGCATTATCCGTTAAGAAGGGCAACTTTGTTATTAAGCAAACAAATGAAATCTTATTATTAACTGAGCATAGGTGAATGCGGAATAAATTAAGTTTTTATAATTCTAACCCAAGAGGTAATGAATTTTTTCCTAACTAAGTATCAAACCATGCATCATTCAAGTTACAAAATAGGCATATTGATGCTTACAAGTAAAAATGACAATATATTATAAATTTTAGTTCAATTTGTATCAAATAATTAGCAAAAACTTGAGCTGAAATCACTATTTTACAGGTTGTTTCTTCCGTCTTCCGGGGTTTTTGCAGCGTTGCTTCATCTTGAGGACGATATTTCGCCGGCTATCCTGCAGGCGTCCTCAGGTCCAAGTGACCAAAGGTGTCGTTATGCCTCTTGGACCTAAGAAAGCCTGCAGGATGGCCGGCGAAATATGTTGTGACATAGCGACACCTTTGGTTACTTGGACTTGCGGAAGCCTGCAGGATAGCCGGTGACATATGGTTCTCAAGATGAAGCAACGCGGCGAAAACCCCAGAAAACGGCCTTCATCCAAACCCTGTGGAAGCCTGAATCACAACATTGTTCTGTAGTAAGTAATCTTTAGCTATCTGAGAGATAAATTTTCACAAATAATTACTTCCTTATTTTGACTCACTTCTGTCACTAATATCGCCCAAAAACAATGAAAAGGACAGCATTTTTGAGTAAGCATAAGAAGCAACGCTGTATGTGATTAGAAAATTGATGTAACATAGTTTCTTAAAAAAATTTCAGATGAAGCGATAATGCAGTAAAATAATGGATAGCTGCTTTCCTTATTATTTTTCAGAAGAAGCTCTCCATCAAAACAAAGACATTCTAGAAATATCCCCAGAAGTAATTAGAAGCCACGGGAATCGATCGTCATTGATGATGTTAGATAAGAAATAAACTCCTGTTGCCAGAGGAACTCCAATGAAAGATAATTTGAGGATTGCTATCAAAGTCATTTAACCATATTTCTGGAGCATTAATTCAAATCCACTATCATGCATCATTGACGTTTTACTTCTACTTTCCTATGATTAATTTGGCGTTTGATGGCAGATGAATATCATGGAATGAGGTTTATCGATTCACGATAATATCCCTATTTCCTTAATGGTGACAAAGATTAATGGGCGACGTTTTGGAGCACTTTAAATGTTTTGAGGACGTTATTGTTGCACTCGAAATAAAATTTTTGAACTTGGAGGATGTCTAATTTTGTGACCCATTTTCCCTTCATGGTTATATTTCAAATATGGTGATATTCCAATATACTTATGAATAGAGTCATAATACGTTGAGCGTTAACTATCAGAGGAAATATCTTCTGCCTTAATGAGTAAAAGTATGCAATTTTTCGCATTAGTTATTTAGCGCATCAGACTCTCATTTTGTCACGTGGCAGTAATCAACTGGGGAAGGTTAAGTTATTTATCAACAGTAAATGATTTAATAAACCAAGGATTGAAAAACAACATGTCTTAATATAAGAAACGATTTTTAAGGCTGCAGATTGTTTATTTTTCACTGCTCTTTGTTTCTTGTCCTCATTTTGGCAGCGATTCCTTATAAGCACCGAGTTTAAAACTGTTGATTGATACAGTGTCTTCTTTCTTGAAACCCAAAAACGTTCACTAAAACCGAAGGTGAGGGGTCAACACCATTCCTTTTACTTTGGTGAAGAAAGTAGCCTTAAAAACTAATACGGTTATAATGCTTGGTTGGATGATATGTAGAACATAAAATATGATATGTAGGACACAAAAATTGAAGAGTAAAAATGGACGGGAGAATTATTCTCATTTTGGTGAGAGGGTGACTATACAAAGTGGATATTATAGCATTTTAATGGCGTTATATATATTCTAAGAAACAAATATTTCGGCAAGTGTTGATTACATCCGAATGGATACGGAAAATCTTGTTTAAAGGACGATGAATTTCATATTTTTTCATTTTGTATGGTATCGACATAGGTGACAGAGTTAACCTATGCATCAAATTGTAACAAAAATCGGCTCAAAAGCCACATAGGAAAATTTCTGGTAGTATAAATGACACATCACGTTTTTTAAATCCATTTCAACATTTTTGACGAATAAATTAAAATGTTATCGATTCACCGAAAGATGGAATTTATAATTCATTTGACGGAATAGGAAAGGTGGTAGTGGAAAAATCCAAATCGGAGCAATGAACGGCACAGTGTAAGAGTCCACCAATTGCAACTCCAGTGACACGACTATTGTTTACATAAAATATTTATGTAATTTCCCCTGTAGTTAAAAGTGGTATATACCTATCTGTGCATTGACGGACCTCTGTCGTAAGGATATGTTTTCACACCAAGGATCGATATTTTAACGGCTATGGAGGCGGGGAAACTCTGGAGGGTAATGTTTATGATGAGGGAAGTGGTAAGGGATCTGAGTGATACCCGTGGCACGTGGACTGCGATCGCGTGACATATCAACGCATATCAACGCATCCATCGAATGAGATCATATCGGCAACGAATTACTTTATCTGCCAGAGAGATAAATATCCGGCACTTACATTACCGGCGGGAGCTTGAGGTTCTACTTCAGGCACAAGCTGTTGAATCTTGGGTTGTATTCTCACGTTCAAACTGTCTCGTATGCTCAATTCACGTTCAAAATGTCTCGTTATAGCTCGTATTTCAGCAGCACAAGAGAACAATACCAGTATAACAATCAAGTCTCATGAGTTTCCAACCACAATGGTCACTGAAAAGGAGAAGGGTGAAGGATGCATAATTTAATGGAAGTACAGAGCAGTTACATGTTTTTAATATAATCAACGCCATTACATTCATTTGAGGTCCTAATGAATACGAGTCGAAAACTGTAGGTGAACAAGTTGAAAATTTGATTTAAAACTCGAGTCTAGAAAAAAATGTAAATTTAAGTGAAATAAAATATTCCACTTTATCCCTCTGCAGTTTTTGAATGATTTTAGATGCAACTTATTGCCAACTTGGAATTGAAAATCAGATATGAAACATGGAGCTAAATAAGTTAGCGCTGATGTGTTGACGATGATAAGGTGCTTGGAGGGCTAATTGTGAGTCATTGAGTGCACATATCAATAATTTTTCAAGTATGCTAAAAAAACTTGACCCGATCTTGTACTTATGTCTCTTTTTGTAACCACTATTTAATTAAGTATATCTCTGAGTCTTTATTTCTATTTTGAATTAGTTTTTCCACTGTATTGTAAACGTTTTATCGAAAATTGTAAACCATTTTGTTTTTTGCTATCGCTTTTTGCATGGTTTATTTGTCAGTAGCCCCAACACAGGATATTCCTTAGGGGTTATCTATTGTAATACCACTCTGTAATTCCTGAAAAGGAATTAAATTATTATTATATTATTATATAAAAAAGTAACTTTCGTTTGAAGGTAAATATATAAAGTCATTTGTGATTATTATATTTATGAATGATTAATTGTCAAAAAAGAAGTATAAATATTCCTTGTTAGTTGTATTTATTGTAACCCATCCAAAGGGAAATTACAGCGTGTAAAACTATTTGTAAATACATTTATTATTATTATAACATTTTTTCAGCAAACTTTACGTAAGGACGTCTCTTTACACATTGGATATAAAAACACATGCTTAAATTATATTTAAAAAATTATTGTCTCAATTAAGGCATTGTTTCGACTATATTTTTATTTACTTATATATTTGTTTATTTATTTAAATAGGTCTTTACAATTAGGAAATTCGCCTGGTGACAACGGTCAAGAATATAACATAAGAAATGAAGTTGAATAAAGTCAAAACTATTTAATCATAGTGAAACTTATGACTTATACGCGCAAGCTCTTAGTATGCACCCAGGAGTAATTTAGTTTCTCTTACCTTTCTAAAATGTTTAGCCGTGTGGAAAGGTCTTAAAAATATCTTCAGGCAACTCATTTAATTCTTCATTTCCGCAGTTTAGGAAGAAATTCTTTAGTACATCCAATTTCTGAGGCCTGTATTTTATTTTGAAACTGTCCATCCTACCTATATAGTTGGGTTTGTCTAACCTTTAAGTGAATTTCGCCTAGCCATTTCTTCCTTTATCGATTAGTAGATCCCACAAAATCTATTTACCTTCCTCAATTGGAGTGATTCTTGGTACTTATTCGAAATCTATGCAAAATTTGCATGTAGGTACGTGTTTTTTAATCGGAATGATGCCATAATCTATTTTAATAACCATAATAGCGATGCAAAACGCATGTGTTCATGTTTAGCAGCAAGTCTCTGCATCTGCAATAGAAATATTTAGAAAGAAACGTCATATGCCAGAAGCCTACAAGTTTAAATAAAAGCTAAGTTCCAATTAATAAAATTGACAACATGAAAGTTTGTGCATCCACCTATGCGAATGAAATAATAAATACGTGCATAGATAGTAACAAGAATTTCTGAATAAACAGAAAAATTGCTCCAACCACCATGATGAACCATATTGAATGATAGAATCCATATTCCTCGACGTTCCTCTTAACGTCTGACAGTAGTCCATACCTGTGCCCCAGGATGAATTTTGAAACTGAGTGCTCTTAAATGCTTGACTGCATTGTTTAAGAAACTCTACACGGAATGTCACAGCAGCATTTTCCTGCAGTTATCAAATAGGGAATCAATAATAAAATGACTTTGTAACTTTTCATAGGTTTTTCATAACATTTTTGAAAGTTACTAAGTCATTTAATTATTGATTTCTTAATGGATTTTCACAAAGTTAAGCCCAAAAATATCGAATTCATTATGAAATCGGGGATAAATTATTGTTAATAACATTTATTGTAAAAATTATGAATTGGAATTAGTCTAAGAGTTTTATAAACCATTTTATTAGTATAAAGCAAGTCTTCTATATGTTTATTTAGTAGAAAAAATTCAAGAGTTAGCCTTACATTTCACCAATCGAAGTCAATATCTATGACATTCTCATATATTTAAATCTATATTGCGTATCACCTTTAAAAAGTGCTGAGCTATTTTATGGTGTGCTTGAATTAAAAAATACACTAAAAATTCTCGGAAAGGAAGAATGTCTTTGGAGATAATTTTCAAAATTAAACTCCACTTTGAACTCTGGAATGGAAATCTTTCCGCTAACATCCAGAGCCACCCTGCCAATGTGTTCTTTTGCTTTTGCACAGCATTACTTTTGAGGATATAATTGGGAATATTTGCAAAGGAGAACTAAAATTAAAATGCAAAAAATATATTTGGCTGAAAGAAAGAACGATAAAAAAACCGGAAACCTCGGAATATCAAAAGGCATTTACATCTCGAATTAAATTCGTGAGATAAGTTTGGATTCCACCCTTTTTTGACGGCTAAATCTCGAGTTGGAGATATCCCTTTTACAATCCAGTGTTGTAAGGCGTTGTTATAAAAAAATTACACTTTCCTTACCCCTTGAGATTTAAAAAAAGTTTGAGATTATGAAGCAGCGATTCGAGGGGCCGGTGCTTAAGGATAAAATAGATCTAATTTTGGCCTGGTTATTATACACTGCACTGTATTCCTCCTTTCTCCGGAAAGGGGAACAAGAACATGAAAGCCTGGTGAGTATTCCGAGCCTCGGAGAAGTGGGAACGGAATTAAGGGCGTCACTTATCACCGCCGCTAATTGAACGCAACAGAGAATCCACTGCATTCCCTCGAGACCCGTGATACTCCCGGGGAAGTCAACAAGAACACCCGGGAAAAGATGGAGAGTTACCGGAGAGAGAAGCGGGGGGGAGTAGTAAGAAAAGGGGCCAGTTTGGTCGAGAGAAAGCACGTCGCACTGGGGAGAGAATACTTTTCATATTTTTTTATTCTCCAACCCTCCTGTTTCTTAACCCCTTCAGGGACTGGGAAATATAATTACGAGATAATTGGGAACAAAAGGGAGATGATATTATTAACATGTGACCATAAAAAGACAGATATGATGCGATTTTCTGGAATAAAGGTAGGATTATAGAATAAATAATAATAAAATCGATGCCATGAAGTAGAGAAAAATGAGCGGATTGCCTAAGTATAGATTTAGCGACCATAACTTTTGGCAACGTATTGGGTCAACAGTCAATCCACTTATCAGAAGAGCTAAATTTATGAGGGGAAGTAAAATGGTCGCCTTAAAAAAGGCAAATTGGTCAGTTGTAGTGTTTTCCTGGCTGTCTGGATACTACTCTCCTCCGCCAGGGTCAGGTGGAAAGTTGCATTAGTACCTTAGTAATTGGTACCGTATTTGAGACAGGCGAATTGGTTAGTTGTAGTGTTTTCTTGGCTTATTGGCTTTTTCTCTTTTCCGCCATTGCTAGGTGGAAGGCTACATTCCTACCAAAAGAGATGCCAAAACATGAAACTGCTGCATTGAATACGTTGTTTGAGGAATAGGGGATGAATGGAGGAAAACCCGGCGAGGGAATTCACCTTCTATGCATGCAAATATGCAAGAGAACCACATTTTTATGACTTTTCCGAAGAATTAAGTACTTCGATTCAAGTTTTTTCTTCATGAAACATGGGTAACGATTGAAATTCTTCTGAAATAAATTCGTATCTCCGCCTTTAATGGCACTCAAACCCAAATCCACTAGCTTGGGAACTAGTGCCTTAACTATGGCTTTAACTATAGCTTTAAGAAATCGGTAATCGTCATAAAATGAATTTTTCCTTTGCTATTTCCACACTTTTTAATTTCTGACTACATTTTCGCCAAAAATTATCGAAACCTTGAGACTAGTGCCATAGCCACACTATCAACCTAATTTTCTGGAAATATTTTTAGGTTCAGCAATTCGATATTAAAAGAAATAAGAGCCAATTGGAGACAAATAGGACATTCATTGGATGAAGCTTAAAGGCCCTACGGCTAGTTTAGAAGTAACACCATGTTGGATTGGACGAAAAAGAAGACAATGAAAAATTATCAGTATTTTGTAGTAAAGTTACCGTAGATACACTGATGCAGTATGCGCTCCTGCGTTACTCCAAGCCCACAATTAACTTTTTTGATGAACCTGATGATGATATTGTAACGTAGAAGTACGTTGTCATTTATACCTAGATATTTAGTTTAAATTTCCAATATCTTGGCTCAAACCTTCATTGTCAAGTGGAGGAGTATGCTGAAAGTTTTGGTGAGAAATAAATGGAATCTAAGGGAATATATGGAATAAGTTTAAAGACAGGAGGAGCTAAATAGGGATTGTACATCGGAAAATTTAATACGATTATCCGTGAAGTCTTTGATTTGTATAAAAGCTGGAAGAATCGGGTAAGTACTGAAACCATATTTTGAAGGGGGAGGAAATTAAGAGGGATACCCTACCGAACAGATAGGTACAAGCCCTCTACTGCATGCGCAATTATTGATTAAAATTGAAACAGCGTGTACTTGTCCTAAGAAATTTTTTAGCAATCAATTAACTTCTATTCTATTCCCCATTCGTACTTTTATTCCCTCCTCGGTCAAGGCCTATATAATATGCAAGAATAATTTTTGTAACCAATACAGACAAGTCAAATATAGTTTGAGATTCAATTATATCGTTGTACCAAAAGCGTATACTGATTACGGTAGGAGATCAAAATCAATACTTGTCCCCCAAACTCATAAATAAATACTCTAAAGACATCGATAATTTATGCCAATACAGCGCATGTAATCTTAAAACTGCTGTCAAAAAAATCTTACATATTCACATGGTTCATGATATGTCACTTACTTAAAATTGTAACTAATTAATAACTATTTTACTCTGTTAATTTACTTCAGATCACACATTATTTTATTTTCAAATGAAAATTGAGCTTCTATAGTTTATGTTGTATGTACTATGGTATATTTTGCTGAATTCGTTGTTCATTGTTTACAATTCCATGTTCCCCGGCAATCACAATGAGCCTGAGCTGCATATTCATAACCTATTATAAATTATAGTGTTCTGCACAAAAGTAATGCATGTCCCGTCGACAGACCATACGGTCTGACGGAACATAACTGTAATATAAGTTCAAATAAAATACATTTAATAAAATGCGAGTGACGTGCCACCCACTGCCTCACGCTTCTGAAGCTTCTCACTGTGCCGTATGTAGATGTAGGTAGGGATACCCCTTCCTTTGACAACGTTCTCACTCATAACTGGGGCACAAAAGACTTCAATTGACGACCGCATCGAGAAAAAAACAACCAATACGAAGGAGACAAGGTAGGCAGAAGGCAATGCAGAGAGTTAAGAGTTTTATGTATCTTGAGAGGTGGGGCACACATGAAAGAGTCGGCGGGAAATAAGGATGCAAGAGGAAAGCGGAGAGGAGGGAGGAAATTGTGATGGACTTGACTCGCGAGGATGAGTTGACTAGGCAACAATGAAGAAGTGGAAGAGGAAGGCACGGGGAAATGTAGAGAGCGACCTTAATAATAAGACCGGGGAGCTTCGCGAGGGATTAAGAAGAAAGAAGGAATGGGAAGAAGAGGCGCACCCTCGGTGTTTGGTGTGGTGTGGGGTGTGGGGGGGAGGGTGGGTTAATGAAGAAGCCTTGGTGGTGGTGGTGGTGGTGGTGTGGGAGACGGAAAAGATGGGACATATTGCTGTGGTGAGGGAGGATTCTTGGGGTGTCTTCCCGGTAGGTGGAGCGGGGAGGAAGCGGGAGAGGGAGAAGGGAGGGAGAAAGAGAAAGTGCTCTGGGCCAGGAATTGGTCCGGGTGCTCGGGCAAGCCCCTCCCCCCCCCTCATCCACTCCTCTCGTTTGCCATCCTCGCGGAAAACGGAATGAATAGTCCGGGGCTGTAAAAAGAGTGATGGTGTACGCGGGTGGGAGTAGGGTAGAATTAGAGGGGAGGAGTTCGGGTGGATCTCAGCGGAGAAAGACGAAGAGTAGGTGAATGAGAATAATAAGAGTGGGACTGCCAACTTCTCAAATTGTGAGTGACTGATTCTAAGCCTAACTTTGCGGAACGAGGTCAATTCCATCTACAGACTATCCTACCATCTACTGCAGGGGCGTATGGCATAGTGTATTTCGACACCCAACTATACCTATCAGTTCGGCAAAGTATCTCTTGTCTATTTCGTTTAAACTCATAAAGATAAAGCCAAGAGCGTATTACTTTTCAGAGAAAGGAATTTCCAACCATAGTTACAGCACATGATCGTCGTTTCCCAAATTATCTTGATATTTGCCCTAAAAATATTTCTGAAAAATGGTCGTAACCCGTTTATTGACATTAAAATAGAAATCAATAGCTAAATTACTGGTAGGATATATACATAGATTTGAAAAGTACAAAGCTTCTCGCATAATTATTTCTTCCGAAAATGATTTTAAAGGTTGAGCATTCCAAGAATCAAAGCGTTATTGGATATTTAAAGTATAATTACGACTATTTTGGAATGAACATCGCACAAATAATAGGAGGAAAAGTTCTTTGATGTGACTTGAAGTGTGACTTGAAGATCTGAAGTTTCAACCACTTCCACCTCCAAATGAGATTTTTGATAAATAAACCAAATTTTATTTGTAGGGTCATAGAAATTATCTCGTAGAGTTTCTCTTCCGGGGATTTTCCAAAATAATTTCAAATGTCTCAATATGAAGATTAACGTTCAAAGTAAGTCTTATGTTTCAATGTCCACTGCAAAACAACTAATAGCTATAGATGAAAAATATTTACTTGTGAGTCACTGTAGTCTTCAATTAAGAAGCGAAAGTAATAAAAATCCGACGACAAAATTTCCTAATACGTGAAATAAGGGTCATAAAATAAGAATATGGTGCAAGAAACGTACACACTTGCATGTATCATAACACTGAATTACTTTAACTTAATGATAAAAACGAATTTCTTTTAGAATATTTCATGCCAAACGAACCATTGGCAAGAGAAATGAATTAAAATATATTTATTAATGTTTCAATTCATTCGTACATTATTTTAACTTTGCAGTCAATCCCAATTAATTAATTTGAATGACTACCAAACTTGAAAATAAGGGGTGGCCATATATGCAATAAAAACATATTTGAATCGAGCAGGGTTGAGATACGACGGAATTTACTGCAATATGAGGAGTAATTAACAAATGAACGAAAATTTAGTATCACAGCAAACGTTCACTAATGAATGAATGTTTAAGCAGACATAATTTTTACTTCGAACGAGTGAACTACACACTTCCGGAAGGTGAGTTATAAAAAGAGTCACCATCCGATTTCTGGTTTCCTCCGGCGAACCAAGCAGAGTTGGCAATCCTAGGGAAGAAGTGTGGAGTAGGAAATGAAAAAGGGTATGAAGGTTGAAGGTCTCCTCGAAAGATCGCGGAGCATTGTTGGTTAAGACGCCGCCGACGAAGAGGGCGAGTCGTTTCTGAAAGTGCTGCAGAGCTATGAGAAGCAAAGAGAGGGAGACGGAGAGAAAAGACTAGAAGATATCCTGAGTTACCTTGTGTGTGCGTGCATGAAAGGAGCCGGTGGGAACTGCGGGTGGCAACGGAGTGAAACTTTCCCCACTCCTCTCCACGCGAACCCGAAGGATGCAGAACAAAGAAAGGCGGAGGACGCGGGAGATGGCGGGTTGGGAAGAATGGCAGAGCGGATCCAAGGGGCGACAGGGTAAGCCAGGGGCGAGAGGAGAAGCTGGAGGAGGAGATTTAGGGAACTAGGGGAGAGAGAGGATAGGGTGTGTCAAACAGGGGGAAAGGGGAAAATGTAGGAATAAACGAAAATGAGCTAAGCTCTGTGCTCCGATTGCATTCCATGAATTCTATTCATACATTTACCCTAAAGACCAATTTCATCATGCCTAATTTGCGTTTGCAGCTTGGTGTTTTCGTTTCTTAGTTGACTTGGTCTTCCCTGAGAAATTAGGGAGTTTATACTCCATCAGATTGACGTTTAGTAGACGCGAGTGCTAGAAATGGAAAATTGTCTGAATTTCGGGTTTTTATGCGGATAAAGGTTTAACCGGAGATTACACAGCATGACGATGTGTAAAGGTATCACTGAAAATCCCTCTGTATCCAATAAAACGATGATTGTTTGAAGTAGTCCTCAAGTAGAGACTAACTCAAAAAAGGAGAAGTTTAAAATAACACGGATGAGCAGAACATTAAGAGGTAATAGCGGCATTTAAATATAGTTATGTGTTTCAATGACTCTGAAAACAGTTGTGCACCATACAATGATATATCAATTACTATGTCCCTCGCTTTATGTTACGCTTAAATGTTTTTAAAAGAAATAATTAGTTTCCCTCAAAAGAAGATGGGGCTGATAATTGAATCGGAGAAAGCGGGTGTCGTATGGTTTAGCGAAAATGATTGAAGCGTTAAATTCTCACTGTGACTGCTAAATTCTTAACATTAATATTTCGAATTGGCTACTTTTATATTTCCGGCTTAATATAAACTGCATGGCAAAGTAGCCTTTTCGTTATCACGGAGTAAACAATGATTTTTATATTTCTTCGATTTTTTAGTTGATACAAACGCCATCAATATGAGAGCGAATTAAATTCGACTTTTACAGCAAATAAGTATGTTAACAGATCTTATAAAATCGAATCAAAGAATACCATAGGATTCATGGCACGTTCACCCGCCTCTTCTGAGGAAACGATGGACGTCGGCAACGTCTTTTACTCAATGTATATCGTCTTTAAACAGTTTAAGAAATGAAAGCTAAAACGTTTTGAAAATAAGAAGGTTGTGCTGAAACTTTAAGAGTGAACATTAGCATTGAAATTGCTATACTGTATTGCTGACAAGTTTGACAGTTGACAGTATTATGATGATGGTACAAATATTTTTCCATGAAATTAAGGATACTTTGATTCCATATTATAAACAAGATGATAAAGTTTTTTTTCAAGAGATAGAGAAAGAAAAGTTAATCTTTGAAAAAGGATTCATGGTTAAAATAGCACTAGTTAAGCACGAGTATCTGATCGTAATTTACCCGCCAGTAGTCTGGAAATAAAACTACTTCCTTATTTTAAATTGAAATAATGATGGACGCCAGATGGCTTCCTTCACATTATTAATTTAATACAGATTTAGTTTTTTAAGGAAAAGTTTACTTTGTCCCATTCAACTAACATTGGCATTTAATAGCTAAAAATGCTTAAAAGAAGTATATAAAAAGACATCATATTGATGTACATTAAAGACCTGCATTGTGATATACTGCGTATTTTATTTATTGTTAATAAAATGTATTTCTTAAATAAATATTTAAAATCACACGTCTGTCGCCTAATGGCGACAGCTTAATGTGATTGACAGCAGCTTAAGGATTGTAAAGCACCACTGAGAGGGTGGAGGTTATAATATGTTTAATCCAAACAGTACAAAATATTTTTCCGCTACCGCGTGGCGGTATTAGACGACGAAGGATCACGTAAAAAGTGCCTGTTGAACCAATTAGCAATTCAATTGAACTAACTATCAATTCATTGCATCTTCATACCTTGTATATACAATCATGGTCTCTATTCTTTCTTTAAATCGATGGCTATGACGCTACGCAAAAATATTACATTTGGGCAGTTAGGAAAGGAAATACTAAGCGTGTGAACAGCCGAAAATAAAAAAAACATCGCAGGAGAAGGTATCAAACATTTTAGAGCGACGAAAAAGAAGGTAAAAAGCATGACAGAAAATGCAATTACCACGCGTTCCTCTCATTTTGACGTGCTTACACGAAAAACCTCAACGACTGGAATTTCAGGTTACTAATGCCTAATTCCGATACGGCAGCGCGGAATTCCAGCTGTACAAGCATTTTAAAATAAAGAACGAAATACTAGAACGTCGGAGAGTGGGTAGCAAGGACAGTGCTGTTGAGAGAGACTAGAACGGATTCACAGGGGGGATCGGACGACTCAAAAGTAAGGAAGGAGTTGGAAGGAGACGAGACTCAAAACTTTTCAGAGCGCGAGAGGTGACGGTGCGGCGAAAGATAAATAAAAGCGAAGGGAGAACGAGGAAATGTACGGGGAACGCAAGACGGAGGAAAAGTAGGGAGGTCTGTATCACGGGTGGTGGGTGACTGTTTCGGAGAGGTGGGGTGTGGATTTGAGGAGGCTGGAACCGCGGAATGAGAATGGGATGAGGAAAGGCGGGTTTAAAAAGGAGAGGCAATTGTGGGGGGAGGGAAGATTTTGGGATGGTTTGTGTCTGAAGAGGGAAAGAGAAAATGAGAGTGAGAGGGAAGCGTGAGGCTTACGCTCCTCAAAATCCCGAATTACTCTCGGCCCGATATTTCGAGAAAAGTGAAATTTTCTTGGGAGGCATGAGAAGGTAGAAGGAGCCGGGGTAAGGATGCTGGAAGTCTCTTTAAAGACGCCGGTGGAGAGTGGCATTGGAGTGAATAGGATGCCACGCTAAATTGAAACAGCAACGGGACTATATTACGATTGGAAAAAAATGATTTGACTCAGATCATTCTTTTTTTCACACCGCAATATCGTCAAGTACCGAAGGTTTAACTACCTTTAGCAGAAAACTTAAATACGTGATTAAAGTACCATTTTAGGAACGATTCCGCCGTGTTTTTAATTAACTCATCAGCCTATGGTATTCTGTTTGCTAATTTATACTGATTAAGGTAAAGCATTATTCCTAAAAATTGTAAAATGATAGTTTTTCCACAAACCCTGAGTCCGATACGATATTAAAAGTAAGGTGTAACCAACTTTTGAAAATAAATGAAAATTTGCATGTGTGCTTTCGTTAATATTCTTTCAAAATGCTTTTTCGAAATAATTAAGCATTACTAAACTCTCTAATACGGAGGAATGCTTAAGTACAGATCGATCAATTAATGAAACACATATATTACGAAATATATTAGACCAGAAACAGTGAACACTTTCATCAGTATTGGATACTCTAGTTAGTGAAACAGGATAAGCAAACTATTTGTGGGCATCAAAGGAATTAAAAATATTTGTAAAATGAAGTTCAAGCAGGAATTTTTTATTTACTTTGCAACTGTAACTTTTGCTAATTCCATACGCTTTTAAGCTATCGTTTTTACATAACCGATGTCTTTCTGTTTTTCCTCACTGTACACAGTTACGCGGTGACATACCAAAATTATTTTAGTTAATTAGCAAGGAAATAAAAAATATTTAAGTTCCTTTTCATCTTATGGCATACCCAATTTTAAAGGTAAGCCGCAATTCTGTTGAGAAATCTATGGAGCAGTAAGTCAAAAAATGATACATGCCTAGTTCAATCGCAATGAAATCAATATTCTAAAAAAATACGCACTTATCATAATTAGTGTAATGACTATTTTGAGCAACGGTTAATAAATATTTAATGCAATAAAATGAGAAGAGTCATAGTGGCGATGATAGATATAAGTTGTTCAATTAACTGCTCTGAGTTTACTCTTTATCTGCCTACTAATTGGATGTGCTAGAAAAATGCTATTCATGGGATTAACATTAAAACATTTATCAGATTATACCTCTCTCTTGCTCCGCTCTCCTGACAATGTATGCGTGTTTGTTAAGCGGCCTGAAAAGGGCTTATCGAAGGAGAAGTTTTTGATGCCTGCAGAGAGAGAATGGGTATCTCAATTTAAGGGTCATTACATGGAAATGCTGAATGTATCGTAAAAGTTGGCTCCACGGTGTGGAATAATCGGCTTGTTGCTGTCATAAAACTCAGAAAAAATAACAACAGACGACGGAAAACAAGAGGGTAAATACAGATGCATACCTCAACGACGAAAAGAGACTGAGAAGATGGATGGGAACCGAGAGAACAACAAAATATGAATGGAAAACATCATCTGACAAGCACGTTGGACGCGAAATCGGATTACATGCTTCTTTGCCAATTTAACGAGATTGCTGAGAGTGTAGTTTATGGGTGGTATAAAAAATAAGAATATGAGGTGGCGCAGTATTATTTCCATTCATTCACAAACGGATAAATTCCCATCTATATGCGATTCATGAACATGAAAATCACTTATTCATACATGAACTTTGCGTTTTTGGCACTGTTTAGTAGGATGAACTTAAATTGAGATTATTTTTCAAGGGTCTAGCGGGTTTCCTAGCCAATTCTGTGGAAATTTGCTTAACATAACCCCTTGAAAAAGCAATAGAGTTAAAAGTTTTGATACTAAAAATGAAATAAGCTTTCATTACTAAACTTAAATTAGTACAAGGAATTCTCCAAAAACATTCCCTCCGACGAGCTGATTTTCTTCAATGGTAGCTTTTGAGCAGAAAAATCCATTTACGCCTAATTTAAACACCAGAATTGAGAGATTTGAGGATTACCTTTAGCGGAGCCTAGTGTATACTTTTCACAGCGTATTCCAGCATTTTGCGGCTATTACAGCCGGTTCACAATGAACATTCCGTAAGAATGGCTCCCTGACAAGATACAAACAAATCACTGGTTATTCTGAAGAGAGAACTCAGTCGTTTACTCAGATAACAAAGAGAAAAACAGCTGGTGCTAAACCTTAAGCCAGTTTTACATGGGGCATGAAATTGCACAATTTGAAACTGCGTGTTTTTTCAACCTGACGTTTAATAATTATTGAATTAGAGTAAGGTCAATTTTATCATTCCACGTTCATGTGTTCCCGCTTGCATTTTTTAATCCTCAATGTTCTCCGCTTTACACAACGAAATTTTAATGCACGTTCGAACGTGTGAGGTAAGGTCCATAAATGACTCGGAAAACTGGATAGATGCAATGATCATCAAAGTAACTTCCTGACATTTATTTCACTTTTCTACATATTCACTCTGTATATTGAGACTCTTATCCCATATGTTTTCAAGTCCATGATATCCTGCAGCAAAGAATTCTATTGTTTGCTGTCGCAGCCAACAATTAACCTCTGGACTACTGCATCAATGTTTTTAAAATTTCGACCACCCAAATGATATTTTAGGGGCCGAAACAGACGAAAATCACTGAGGGCTAAGTGGATATTTTGTGATGGATATTCCAAGCGTTCCTAAAGAAATATTTGCGACTGATGCTGGTGATGAAATTTTGACGTTTGCGACTTATTTACTGACTTACTCTCGTATATCAGATTGTCCAATTACGTACCCCGTGTCCAACAGGCCTTATGATCCCTGTGAATGCCCACTCGCGATCAAAACGTGTCTAGTTATACGAGCTGTCTTCCCATTGGTATGTATGGGAGTACCACCATCAGGGAGTCTTGAGAAGTTTGGGCCTTGAAGAGGCAATGCATTTCGTACAAGTTACACACCCAAGCGGAATACTCTCGTTCACTCGCGGCCATTGAGTGATTTAAGGACCATAAACATTCACTTGAGCGATAAGGTGTCAAAGTAATATTGCACATCTACCACGCGAAGTGTTTTCATTTTGTTCATTAGTTTTTTTTACACCTAATTGGTGCTTAGGAAACAGTTGCGTTGCAAAGGTGTCTTTTTATGGTCGAAGGCTCTAATAAACTAAGCTTGTAGGAAAAAACACAGTCCTTGATTAATATAAGCATCCCCAATGGTCCAACTGCTGTGGGTGGCATTTTTAGAATGTAGACTACCTCAAATTCTTGTAAGACTTAAAATAAGCCATCAGTAAGGGAAATACTCATTAATTGAACATGGTTTAAAGACCATTAGAACACGCAATGGTTGGTTGTAAATTTGATCAATTTTTCCCAAGTAAGTGTACTCCCTAAGAAAAAATTTGTTCCTCATCCCAGAAATTTGCATTATCACTATTGGTAGGATGTGGCAGATTCCAATCGACTCAGAAAAATATTAACCGAAAGCTATTCTTCCTTTAAATCCAAGAATTTCTCTACGAATGACACCAGAAAAATCGAAAGTCAAGGGCACTGAGGACGAGAGTTGTATAATTATGGATATTTTTCGTAGTTAATTACCAAAATCTCTTGCTGCAATGAAAAGATAAGGATTAGTGTATTTATTGTCTCATTCTCTACTTTATGTACTCAAAATTTCGTAAAATACCATAAAACTTGCCGCAAAATGTTTTCCATTATGGATATTTGCCCATTTCTCTAGCACTCACGGTAGTGTTTCGCAGGTGGCGGATGGATTTCACCGCTGAAGACTCTCGTGGAACGGATCGCGATCACACCGAAGCGGGGACACGTCTTCATTTCCGAAAGCATTGGCCTCGAACGCATTTATACTCCGCTTGAACGGCGAGCATTGCCGGCCAACCGAAGTGGGCGGCAAGTTTTTTCCAATTTTCCGGCTCCGATGACAAGTTTCACTACTCTCGAAGGGGGCATTGCCTCTTGATCCGAAACGCCGGAAGGCCGTGAGAGGGAGAGGGGGAGAAAGAGCAGGGGTAGGGGAAGAAAGAGGTCATCGTCGATGGCGAGAACAGGGCGTGACCGAGTGACGATAGGAGAAGAGGCCGAGAAGAAGCGAGGGGATGGTGAGAAGGGAATTGGCGGAGGGAATTGTGGGAGTAGACGAAGGGTGCTCCGATAGAGGGTGAGGCTCGAGGCTGCTGGACCAAGCCGAAAGATGAAAGTAGAGATGGGAAGGGATTGGGGAGGTTATGGTGGACGGAGCAAGGGGCGAATGATGAGGTTATCCGTGGGAATGAAAGTGAAAGTGCGACCGCCGCTCGGGTTAAGAGGACAGGAGCCCGGGAGGAAGAGAGTCAGCTCGAGGGAATATATAGGACGGGGAAAGACTGCGAAGAGAAAACTCTGGAGATTTCTGCTTGAAACGAAAGTGGTACCTTCACATTTCTGTCGCACGTAGAAGTATGTGCTCCTATATAAAACCTTACCTTGCCCAATCTTCTCTCTATTTTCCTTACAAATTGCTAAAACGGATAATACAACGGTGAGGTAATGTTGAAATGGGGACAGAGCAGAGAATCCGTGGCAAGCGCAGAAAATGTGGGAAGGGGAGCAAATTTTAGAAGATTCAATGCAGGCACAGAGAACTTAAGAGAGACTTGTAATTACAGGCGGTTCAGGTAAAGGTTATACCGTGGCTATCTCCGGCACCTTCAAAATTTGTCAATTTAGACAGACTAAATGCTGAGCGGGAAACTCTCTTTATGAAGCTTAGATGTGCAAATTGAGAAGAGAATCAATTTACAAGGAAAAAAATAGCCTGGCCAATCACCTATCAAACCGTGGTAGAATGCTCTTACATACAGGCAATCATAAGAAATAGGTGCACAGAAAAGGAACGGATTTTTATTCGTAGAAAAAACGAGTTCTTATCATAGAAAGTGTACTACTAGATGATGAACTATCTACACATTACCGATCAGCTGGTAAAATATGTAAATAAGCTCTGTCTCTCCTCCATCACACAATTTTCCTCATCTGCTCCGCATGTACCACACCTCTCTCCATATCCTTCAATATCTATTAATCTTTAACTTTGTTGCGTTCCTAGTAATAAATTAAATAAGGTTATCCTTCCCCTCAGCTCTAATCACATGTTCCAACTAACTACTCTGCCAGCTCCTCATCTTATCCAGTAATCTTCTATCCTTCCCTTCCCTTTCCTTCTGTTCTTTAGCACTACTTGATCATTGTCCACGTCCACATCTCACAGTATACGTGCGCTATCCATGTCATTTTAGTAATTATTATTCGAAAATACATACTTGAAGATATAACCAGCAAAATAGATGGGACAAATTCATTTTTATATTCAGTTTTAAAAAAACATCGATACAGTTCAATTGATACTCAAAATCGAAATTATACCAACAGAAAATTTTCGTTTTAATTATTAGAAAATATATCAAATTTTCCACTTAAAAATCAATATTCGAGAGGAGGAACTGCTTTAATGGACTCCTGTTCTTGTTTGATAAAATTTTCAAACAAAAATTGTCGTTGAAAAACCCAATTATTTGTGGCGTATTTCATAGTTTTGAACAGATTTGGATCGTCTACAGTAGTATTTTTTGAACGGAGAGAGTATTCATGAGAGATCTCATTAGTTTTGACTATGGCAGTCTCAAGCAACCCCCCAGAAGATGAGTTTGGAGGAAGAGAAAAACTCCAAAAACAGAATTGAGGGAAACGAGAGAAGGAAGCCGAGGGACGGAGAGGGGTCGAGGTGTCGGAGGTGTAAGAGGATAGGCAGGGGTGTCGCGGAGAGATAAGAATGAGCTTCCAGAGACTCGGGAGAGGTTGAGAGGAAGAGAAGTACGTCGAACAGTGGGATGGGGCCGAGGCTAGCTCAATGGGAAGGAATCCGGCGGATGGTAAAGGGCACGTGACTGGACTGGATGGGATCAGTGCGACCGCAGAAAGAAGCTTCCTACGCACACAATAATCTCTCAAGGTGATTACATTACCGTGTTCCAATGGCACACTAAAACGAAGAATTTCGAATCCGAGTGAGTCACGCTCACTTGGGACATCATGTTACCCTCGAAAGAGTACACATTTTCTCAAAAATAATCTCAAATGAGCCAGCTGCATCTTGAATGAGAGACCCTTGACAGAACGAGCATGACTTTGGAATATAAGGCAATGATGCTGCGCGCGATACTCTGTGGAAATAAAAAAAAAGTCATACTCCGGTTTCGGCGTATCATGTCATTTCCAAGACCTTCTCCACTCTCATATTTTGGCCAATTTTACTGAAAGTTTTTATTCCTATGTAGCTGTCATGCTCTTTAATTGCGCGTCAGCCGTGAGGTATTTTATGATATAGTTTGCTTATAGTAATTTGATTCGTGTTTAAGAGAGTACGTAGTAAACTATGTTCGTCATCGGTCATCTTGCCAGTACTGAACCAACAGATTTGTCTTTAACGCTTACCTACAAATTTTATAGTTTTCATTCAAAATATTGTTTTGATCCTCTTATACACAAGCCATTAGATCGTTTCTAAATCGTTTAAAATTACAGCCTGCGAGTTCTTCCCTCATTAAAAGTGTAATAGTTTCCTTTGTCGATACAACGAGTTATATCCGTTTTGGCACTAACAGACGGGAAGATTTAGGAGACGAATTTGGGTCGCAGTTGTCTGTTTCCGATAAGCGTCATCACCGAAAAAAAGTGCCTCGGACGAGACCAGCTCCGGTCGATGACGAGATTTGGATCTACAAAGCATTCTCTCGTTCTACCCAGCCTTGGCGCCTAAACGCCCCCTGTCATCATCCGTTCCGAATTACATGTGCCTCCTACCTATGGGGGACATTTTCCCCGTTTGATTTCTAAGGTTAAATCCGTCCTTCCTATTGCTTGACCTATTGCTTCACCTATCACTCATCTCAATCTCTTTTGTTGGAGTCTTATTTTCATCTCAGTAACTTCGCTTCCTTTTCTTCGTTGCCGTGACAACTGACTTCCCATCTTCAATTAAAAGCCATTTATCTTCTAATATTGAATATTGATTTGTTTTGAGCAAATTAAAAGAAGGAAGATCGCTCCTAAAGGAAATAAGGAAAAGGAAGGGAAACTGGTTGGGCCATGTGATGAGTGGGAAAAGTATAATAACTATGGCACTTGAGGGTTCTATTGAAGGAAAGAAAAAGAGAGGAAGGAGAAGAATTAAATTGGTGGATCAGGTGAAGAACATCAGCTATGATGAAGCAAAGAAGGAAGCTCGGGACAGAAGCGGATGGAGACAGCAGTGGTGTACGGGACCTGCCAGCAGGCAGAACACCAGATGATGATGATATCTTCTAAAAGAAGCACTTCCTTGGTACAACTTGTATTCAACTCTGGCGATAACCACTTACATATTTAACACAATCAATGAGAATTCTTCAACCTTTCACATATTTGAGTAATGTTCTGTTTTATTATAGCATATATATATATATGTCGGGATCGGAATATGAAAAGTTGAATTGGCGGACGGTAATACGAACTGGAATGAGTTGGGCATGATGGCTGAGGACAGGAAGCAGCTGGGTGAAATTAGAATAAAGAATTGGAACACGTAATGAGGGATATAAGGATTCTGGAGGCAAAAGGGAAAATATTGGGTAAGTGGGAAAGAGGAAATAAGAGGCTTCATCGATAGGGTGAAGGGTGGTCGCAGAGTTGAATGATGAAAATGTGCAAGGAGATAGCAGCCTGCATCGGTACATTATTTTTTAAGTTACCATTTTTCCATCTAATTGCACCTCCATCGATAGATAACCTGTAATGATTACATAAAATGTTCCATATGGGTTCCTATGTTATTATAGGGATGCATTTTATCATTAAAATGTAGTCACTCAAGAATCGATTGAACGAGATGCGGCTTAATTTTTAGTATCCACCCTTGATTTTGTATCTTCTTTTTCTCGATTTCATTGCTGCATGCCTTCTCGTCACAGAAGCTTCATATTGGCGGATTCAACAATATACCTTAAAAGATGAACAAAAGCCATCTCCTTCATTTATTTCTTAAGGTATACATTGAATTCTCTGCTCTAAAATGCACAAATTTAACTGTGCGATATTACATCTTTCCTTGTATTTAATGTGAGTCTTGGATAAAAGAGTGGCCAACGATGTAGCTGAAAAAAGATATTGCAGGGTGGTATACATTTACATCTACATAATACACCACGAGCCACCGCATGGGCGCGTGGCGGGGAGTGTTAGGTCACCAGCCGTGTAAAGGTGTAAGTTTTTTGGAAATGAAATGGTGACATGTATGGGAGTGGGAGTGTATTTAGGGAGTGTATTTAGTGGAGCTCAATTTCTATTGTGGTCGCTTATTGTTCACGGAAAGAACGAGTTTTTGTACCTATCTATTCGGCAGTGTATGTCTCTTATTTTATCGCATCTGTCAGATCGAGAGACGTAGTGAGGAGTCATGATAATATTCTCTAATATTCTCTATGTCGCTCTGAAAAATATCAGTTCTGAATTTATCAAGCAACCTAAGCTTTGTGTGTAGCCTCAGATTCTCTAGGGGCTTCCACCATAATCCATCTAAAATTTGTGAGACACTATATGTACGCTCTTAGCAGTTTTTAAAAAAGCGCGTTGCTTTTATTTGTGTTGCATTAATTTTTTTTGCTAAATCTATTTGACCAGGGTCTCAAATGCTCGCGGCGTATTCGAGGTGATTCGAGGTGAGGATTAAACTGTCAGACCTCTCTTGTGGGCTGTTAGCGATGGCAGAATTACCAACCTACTAGTGCGCCTAAGGTCTAGCTTGGTAAAATGAACTTGAGATATTTGATTTTAAATTGTAATTAGGCTAACCGGGTTGCATGAGCAAATCAACATAGGAACCTTTCTCTTGACTCGAAATTGGGTTTACACTTTTTTTTATAAGTAATGCGTTAGAACTCGTCATGTACGCTTTATTCGTCTATATATACGTAATCTACCATTAAAGATATAAAGGGATCTCAAATAGATGAGAGTAAATATTCCGGGGACTTTTACGGGCGCAAGGCCCACATACCATAGCTAGCGCTCTTCATGCTCTTCATAGCCATAAAGTCATTTGCCATTTTCTCCCCAACCCCGCCTCCCAATATTCTTCCCTCTATTCCCACCTTAGAATCTCCGCATCGCTCATGATATGATGCTATAATTCCTTAAAACATATCGATTACTAACTAATTAAAAGTGTTATAGTTTCCTTTGTCGAAGCAACGACTTATATGCGGTTGATAACCAACAGGTAGGAAGAAGAAGACAGAAGACAGACAGGAGTTAAATTTGGGTTGCAAATTCGTATCGATCTCATTCACATGTTATTTATACAAACTACTATATTACTACAAAGCTGTCGTGGCACGAGAGTATTTTTTTTAAACTTTAAACTTGATAAATAAAACTTGACAACTTATGTGATTAATTTGCGCTTGAATGACACCAACACAAATGCTCCAAGACGGGAAATACACATTTGACACATTCATAGTCTTCCGCGGTGAACCGGACGTCGGAGACAAATAACTGATCGCTATCGCAGGTAATTCACGTCATTATATCGCTTCGTCTTTGTAGAACCTTAAGCATACCGATACTTGGTTTGAACTTAACAACCCTTTCCTTCATCCCAACTGTCTGGAAATTTACCGCTCCCACCACCTTCCACAAATCCCTGTTACGCAGTCGTCTGTCCTTGCCGAAGCCCTCTGCCGACACGGGTCGATACCCTTATCTTGACGCTGACCAAAGACATTCCCCCTTCCCCGTCAAGGCCTTATCTCTCAGGAGCCCCTTGCCACGGCGAAAGCTGACTTGGGTGTTGTGTTTACGTAACATGCGACTGATTAGATCATTTAACGACCGGGCCCCATGCGATAACTCCTCAATCCCTCTTCCCTCCACCAAGACCACCCAATACCGTCGTCCTACATCCCTCAATTCTTTTCCCCCCAGTTCCCCTTAACTAAACCCACTCCGGTGGCACTCTCTTTCTCCTCCACTCTCTCTCTCTCTTGAGTAAGGCACAAGTTGAGTTTTCCGGCGCCTTGTGGACTATCCCCCGGGATTATAAGACCTTCTCCATCCTTATCGTTTATAAGGTTTGCCAATTCTCCCGAACCGTCGACATTCCTCTCTTTCGCATGAATTATGCATGGAATTGCCGATAAAGTTTTGGTGTGTGTGTATGTGTGTGCAAAGGCTCATCTCAGAGGCGTTTGGGGCGTTTTATTTTAAAGCAGTACAATGTCGAGTCTTCAGTTTAAAATATCAACGCCCGTCTCAAACCCGGGAATTTATGCCCGTTATTAATTTCTTGACAGTGGAGAGGACGTTGAGATCTTGGCCAAAGATGAGTATGACTGAATTAAGAAGATCGTTACTAGTGATAAACAAGTTTTAAAAAAGCTTTCATGAGGTCGCTTTAAGTGAAAAAGACTCCTTAATCACGCCTCAAGAGCTTCACACATACGTCCCCGTCACGCTGTTTTCTTGGAGGTAGGCAGTGAAAAAAGCTTTATTCTTCGTCTTGGTCCAATAAAACTGGTTCTGTTTTGATAGTTACCTTTATATTCCCATGTACTTACAATAAAAAATTGTAAGAGATAGTAATACTTTCCCATTAATATCATCTACCCATCACAAGGCAGGGTCAGATTTAGGCATTGCTGCATATTACTGAATTGAAGATATGGGTTTATTTTGGAACTCATATACAATATTTCTTTTGATATTTAGGTCAGTAAGAAATACGCTCCTGTTTATGTTTGAATAGTTTCATAGCATGGCATCTTCAAATCTTACTTTTCTTTTACTTCAAGACCTAAATGGGTGCATTTCATTGCTGATACAAAAATCGAGATAGGTGTGGGGAGGTCAGTCGTAGAAAAGTATAGAGAAAAGGTAATAGAAGTTTCTCCTTGCCTTATAAATATCGAGAAGGCTTTTAATTGAGTTATGTGCGTTAGTTAGTTACATTCCAGCAAGAGGGTAACCATTGGAGTACGGAACAATAAGGCGGAGTTGTTTGAGAATGAAAGAGGAGTTTGACAAGAATGTAGCATGTCACCAACCCTGTTTGAGATCTATAAAGTGGAAATGGAGAGGAGAGCTGGCAAATTAGCAAAAGAGTAAAATTATGAGGGCTTAAAGAGCTTTACGTAAGATTTGCATATGACATATTATTTCCGCAGAGAGGGAAGAAGACCTCTAGGCAATATTTGAGTATCTAAGGCAAAAAGACGTAACTCTTGGTTTGAAGGTGAATACAGGAAAAACGAAGGTAATGAATGCTAATTGGGCATTACAAGGAAAAAGATAAGATTGGCGCAAGAAAAAAAGGCATAAAAATCTCTAATCTAAGATGATAGAGCACTGAAAATGTGAAATGGGTATAACGTTTTTGGATTGGATTGACAAAGGAGACATTCAGGAAGAAAATTATGCTAACATGTAGTAAATTTGACTCAAAGTTGAAGAAAACACATTTTTTTGCAATTTTTTTCTGAATAGAAGTGGGACGTGGACAAAACGAGAGACAAAAGAAAAGGACACAAGGTTGATAGATGTGGATATGGAGGATGGTACATAATTGCAAGTGGTCAGACGGGGGTGCGGATTGCAAAATTGCTGGAAGGGGAGAGGGAGAGGAAAGAAAGCTGAGGAAGGACATTCAAGAGAGAAAACGACGTACGATTGTTCATGTTTTGAGGAGGGAAAGTTTGCTACGGGATGTGCTGGAATGGAGTGTGGAGGAGAAACCCTCAAGAGGAAGAAGGAGAAGGAAGATGTTCTATGACATGTAAGGAAGGGATGTTACGCGAGGATGATGGGAGAAGCGGAAGACAGAGAGAGGTGGCGCCACGGATCTACGCAAGCAGAAGACATATGATGGTGATAAAAAAAACCATGTAGTTTCTACATCACACATCATTTAACTCATTTTGAATGACATTTTTTTAGTCCTATTTCTTTTTTTTCAAGCAAAGCGCCACACAGGTTTCAGTGAAATAACATTGTCTCTTAAAAAGCCTTGGTACTTTCGTACAGCACTCATTTTTTGAAAGGCAAAAGATGATGAAAGAAACTAGCGATAATTAATTCAAGTTTCGTTGCGTAGCAGTGTAGGGCTGGGGAAAGTAAAACGGAGAGAAACACTACATCTGCGTCAATATACTACCCTGCAAACCACCGCATGGGCTTAGAGCAGGGTGTTTTTGGACATCAGCCGTGTAAAGATGTAATGGATAGGGTTTTGGGAAGTGAAATTGGGACTTGTATTATGGGAGAGTGCTAAGTGGAGTTCCGTTTTCATTGTGGTCGCTTATTATACGCGGAAAAAAAAGCACACGTATGCATTCGAAATGGTCAATGTAAATTTCGCTGAGTAACTGCCGAAACCTGTTTAAGTTTGCGTTTCGTTCTTCGAATGACTGACAAAATTGACCGTAATTGCACAGACATGAGTACGTATGCACATGAGGTCGCCCTCTTCAATGAAATTTTTAAATTTTCACCTCACAATCCGAGTCAGCGCATTCTTTTTTCATAACGATGTTCAACGGAGCATGTCAAGATTTCTCACCTTCCACTCTCTTGCAAACCACTTTCCCCGGTCATGGATGCATTTCAAGTCCAGCTCAGTGCTCAGTAAAAGAATCACGAATAATAGAAGCAAAGTCACCTTTCCCCGTTCACCAGAGCACATCACAATGTGTCAAATCTTTGTGGAAAAAATATTAATGCGTTGAAAATACGTTATTTTTTTAAGTACTTAGTTAAGGCAATATTATCAACCGGACCCCCGTCACCATAATGATTGCCTGAGGACGCGCGCACTCTTATAATATGCCCGAGTCATTAGCCATATGATGCGTTTTCTCCCCTCTACTTCCTCTATCGCCAGCAAGTCCCTCTCGTCGCCCGTAATTACATTACGCTCAGTATTTAGCGCTCGAGGCCACCAGTAGGTAAGCGACAGTGGAGAGTAACGCGGGACGCGACAGGCGTACAAAATACGTTAGGAAAAAAAATTATACCGCCCGCATTTGCACACTTTGCCGCATACGCACATTGCACGCGATGGAAAGGTGGGGAATAAAGAAAGAGAGAGGGCGTATGGTGAACGAGGGGAGGAAGAGAGAATGGGTGGAAAAAACAAAGGAGCGGCGAAATGGAAATTCAGCGATATGGAGAAGCATGGGGAGGCGACAGCTCTGCCCCCGCCGAGGTGCCGCAGTTTATGCTCACGGAGGGCAAACTTTCTTAAATGGGTGCCCATTGTCAGGGATCATTTAAACCGGAAGATCCGGCGGCGGCGAACGGCTGGGGTATTTTATTCCGTATCCCTGAGCCCGTGGTACGTTCCAAGTGACTACTCGGTACGTACATGCAAAACGTCACTTGTTTGCCGTTGTGACATTTAATAATTGGAGTAAGCACTACGCTGGGATGTCATTGTTACGATTATTCATATGCCTGTGAGTTTCTCATGAATGTACATTTTGGCGTATTACGCCAAGTCTCGCACAAAAAGGCAAATTCAATGTATTCAAGTGGGAATTTCATCGTCCTCTCCATCTAATGCTTTAATGTTACTAAATCGCAAAACTATGCAATATTTTTGTCGAATGGTTATTTTTCATAAGATT
This sequence comes from Ceriagrion tenellum, assembly GCA_963169105.1. NCBI lineage: Eukaryota > Metazoa > Arthropoda > Insecta > Odonata > Coenagrionidae > Ceriagrion > Ceriagrion tenellum. The sequence continues at coordinate 85,833,061 of OY720637.1, read as the reverse complement.
CGAAATGGTTTTCTTGCTGTTGACCAAGAAAAATATCTCTCACCTGTTTCGCTGATCCAAGTTTAGAGCTAGAGGAAAGAACTTTGAGCCGTAAAGTTAAATTTCTTAGTTTTTCATGGGCCGATATAACTAGATTACCCTTCCGATTTCTACTCCTCTCTCAGATCTCTGGAATACATACAATTTTATTATAAATTTTTTAAACATTAAAAAAGGGACGCATTCACAGGCACGCAAGGTTTTTGTACGATTTATTATACTGGAATTTTAACATTCCTTTTGACGATCGTATTATCTGAATGAGGGTTCTAGCTTCAGAATGGTTATTGTAAAAAGAGAGGGAGATCAATATCATTGGAGAAGTGGGTGCATCACTGATTATTAATATTGATGAGGTAAATAGGTAACAATTGGAGATATTATTTAATAATTACTCGGCGCTAGACATTTTTCGGTAGCCAGACACTCAAGAGATATGCCTAACCGTGTTCGGTACTGAAATCACAGGTATCCCCTAAAAGCCTGGAAGATTCAAAATTTTTAAATGTATTTCTGCTGAACGTTATTCACCATCCGATTTAAAATCATAATATTGTCTCATTTGTTGCTAATTAATGCTACTAATTTAACGTTTTATGAAGTAAAACCAACCCAAATAAGTAAAATGAGTATGAATATACCATTCGGAAGTGCACATTGTTCCTGCATCATAAAGTTCACCAAGTCTCGAGCATCACTTGAAACATGTTTTGTATTTATAAAAGGCTGAAGATTACGATGAGAAGACTGAAGTGCCTCCTCTTCTATTTCAATTCCATTTCATGTTTGTCTGCCAGATCTTCAGCAATATTATTTTTTGATAGATAACCAGCCGCTAAAAACACGTTTCCGAGTCACGCCCATCTCAAGCACGAGTGTTTCCCGCCGGGCGAGCCACGCCAGGGCTGAGGTCATTGGCACCGCAAGGGAAAGTCCAGTCATTTAGAGGGAGAGAGAGAAAGAGAGAGAGAGATAGAGAGGCGAAGAATAAAGAACGAGGATGGTGTACTGTCAAGAGAGGGCGTCCACATCTAGATTAGCCTGCACTCAGCTCGAGTCACCCCCCGGTGTAAATTCCCACGACTGACGAAGAGCTCTCCTCTCGCTACGCTCAACTAAGTGCCCTGAACTCGGGAGTAGCTTAGGCACGGAGCAACAATGTGAGACAACGCACGGCGGCAATGCGCAGCTAGAAATTTGAGCCGCACAGGGTCAGACACTGCACTTGCGTGGTAATCTAGACGCAGGCTATTCAGAACGTTTTATAATACAGCGTCAACTTTAGGGTGTCACTTTGAATCACTTGCCCTTATTAAATTGCATAGTACTCCCCTATAAGGTTCTACACTGCGCTACAAGTGTGCAAAACTCGGGGTTTTTTGGTCGAAGAAGTTGACCAATATTCTTTGCAGTGGTGAAATATTTTGTGTACTCAGTCCTGAATTCGAATTGCAGTTACTTGGATTGAAACTAGTTTTAAACTAAGGTTTTCCAATAATAAAGCCGTCTCAAGACGATTGTGGTGTAATTTAAACATGATGAAAGGAGAATAAATTACTCTTACAATGATGTAAAACGTTGAAACCCGTCGAAACACACTTTTCTCTCTTCAAATTGAATGGAATCATATTTTCGCCGTGGAATAAGAGGGAAAAAACATGCATGGGAGCGTTGAAGAAGGTATATTCCTCAACTTTTGCATAGCAATTATTTCTCTTATTTTAGATTTTATGTCCAAAGAAAAAAATTTGGACGAATACTTGATTTTTTCTTATTTGCTAAAGAGACATTTAATATCCTCTTGGATACTTCCTCGAATATTTAGAGGTATACTTGTACATTGAAGAGGTGGTTTTAGGCAATTAAAACTTCAGAGAAGGAAATGATTATGGTGGAATAAGAAGCATAAATTGTCCAGATTTAGGATGTGAAGAGTGCAGTGAAGATAGGCTACTATGAACTCATTTATTTATGAGTTGGCACTTAACATATTCTTGTCTTTTTAAAGAGCTTGAAATATATTATTGGCAACATCAATGTATGCTTCGTTGAGGCATTGCATTACATGCGCGAGAAATTTTGTGAAACCAACCAATTTTAAGAGAAAAGCAAGGAGGGAGAGTTAAAAAGTCTCTCAGTACAAAAGTTGAAGACTTGGCGTAAAGTGGATCGTTAAACCGGAGGAATGAGCGCCCATTCAAAGGCGGATAAAATAACAGAACAAAAAAATGGAATATTTGCCTCAAATTCTTTTCTCCCTACGCACTAATTATTTTTTTTACATTTGATGAGTAGTAGAAAATAATGAGATTTCAGAAAGATTTAGGGGCAAAATTTATGAATTATGGATCATAATATGTTGTTGAACTCATTTCAACCTAGTGACTATGTAGTTGAAATGGAATAATTAGATGAAAAGCTTGAAAAGATATCGACTTTTTCACGATTAAATTGGACAATTTTATGGCAAAAAATTACTCCAATTCTCCTGGTATACTTCCAGATGAATGGTTATATACCCCAATATGAATAGTAGACATAAATATAAAATCCGTCGTACATAAAAATAAATCACATAAACGATAGAATCACTGTCGTTTTTTTATAATTTTGTATCCAGTCCTGTCACACGTGATGAAAAATATACGCTAGATTATACTAATTTGGAAATAAAAATTTTAGTTAAGAGATTAGCCAGGGTTAATAAGATACATAGCTAGTTTTGAACAATAGGATATTTTTGCACTAATTAATATGGTTAATTATTTTCAAAACACATGTTGTTACTTCAAGCGGGATTCGAACACCTGGGATTGAGAAAAGGTACTTTTGCAGCCGTGAATAGAAATATTTATTCCAATGGTTCAAATTATTTACTTAACCTTTTTATTCTAGTAAGGATATATCGCTTAAATCTACAATATGTACCCATTTAAACGAGGAAAACTAAGAGTAATTCCGCGTAAGAATGTGCAAATCAGTCTTTTCATGCTTGTTCAATGTCAACAAAAAATATGGTGTTTCAATATTGACTATGTGACGTAACTGAAAATAAAAGCCTTGTATATTACATTGGATAGTCAGATGGCTTACGAAAGCCTTATTGGAGCGGAGAAGTTTGAGCATCAGTTTTGCTTCCGGCCAACAAAATACAACACTAGATTTTAACCAGGATTAATTATAAAACCAGGCCTAAGGTTTCAAAGTAGATATTGATATTCTAAGGGCCCGAACTCTCTTTTGTGGTGCCTTATTAAAACAACACTAAAAGATCCACGCTGAGAAAGAGAGAAAATGGTAATTAAGGGAAGCATATGGAGAAGAGTGTAGAAATGGTTGAAAACGGGATACCACAAGACTCCAGGCGAATGAAAAATAAGGGACTCATCTCAAATATTTCGCCACAATGGGTCTCGGTATGTCTCAAGTTGGTGGAAATGGGTAAAGAGAGAAAAAAGTGGGCGGAAGAGGAGGAGGATAGTGAGGGAGTAGAGGAAGAAAGAATGAGGGTGGGGACAAACTGGGAGACAAAGGAAGGAGTACAGCGGAGGATGAGGACAAGAGAGAAAGGGGGTAGGGAGTAGTGGGGTAGATTCCAATGCGAGAAGATGGCTTTACATTTCGACGCAAAAGGGTTGAGTGCTGTGGGTAGGAGGAGGTCGAGAGAGCGCAAGAGAATAAGAACGAGGAGACAGAGGAGGGAGAAAGAAGAGATATTTCCGGTCACGACTTTCAATTTTCGAAATGCATAGGAGTGGAGGGGAGATAGAGAGGGGTGTGGGAGCTGCGTACAGTTGTTTTTTTTTGCTCGAATTTTTCTTGAGTGGGGTTTGTTTTTTTTTTAAGGAAGAAAAGTTGGGTTTACTTGCGGTTTTTTTTCGTATATCTTTTCTCCCTCTTTTTTTATTCCTTGATGGCGGTTGCGGTGTTGGGAGGCAAGCAAGCAAGAGGAGCAAGTTGCGACGAATATACGACGGAGAAGGACTGGGGAAGTGTTTGGGAGGGTGAAGGGATGCTTTGTGAGGAGGAGCGAGGGGGTGGAGTAGATGCGGAAAATGGTAGGAGGGCAAAGAAGGGGAAAGTTGGAGCGGAAAGAGTAAGTAAATGGCAAGGGGGAGACGAACGCGTCGGGCGAGGACGAAAAAGGGGTAAAGAGATGGCGTTGGTGAGAGGGTGAGGGTAGAGTCATCCACATTCACGACAATTATCAAGAGTTGGGTGTGGCGGCGTGTGGAGGACTCTGGATGAGGTGGGGCACGCCTTTGAAAGGAGGCTCGCTCACGACTACGTGATTCGAAACAAATGAGAAACACAAACTTTTCATTCGCGGCGATACAAAAAATAATGCATTCACCATTTTAAAAAATACCCTCATCTATTCAGAAGTAAAATTTATGTATCCCAAATGCACATTCGCGGAAGGGTAAAAACCTTAAAATTATTACTCTTTATAGCAAAAGGAGCCGACAATAGTGAAAATCGTATCGTATTAAGGTACTTCACCTGCAACAATATTATTGATCACTTTAGAACTTTAACAAAATAATATGCATTTTTTATTACATTTTACAACTATTTCTCCCAAAAAATGTGCTCTTTACACAGTTTTTCTTAGAAAAAATATTTAATAACAACTGATTTTGTCATAAATATACGTTATATTTTAATTAGTAACATACTCAATGTACTTTGAAGAAAATTTAGTCAATACAAGTGTACATTCATCTACGAATAAATTGATAATGGATTACGTATATTTGCGCTATCCACGTATGTTCTGGTGTTTGTCATATCATTGTCCTTTCAGCTCCTGTTTTATCCATAAATTGTCCCTCATGAGCTCCCTTGTTCTTGCTGTATGCATTTTTCTTCCATTTAACAGTTATTTACCTTGTATTAATCTAAGGATTTCTCAGTGTGCTTAGTGCTCTCACAGGATTAATTCCAACATCATTCTGCTTCGCGCGAAAGTAAATGGAAATATCTTTGCAAGGCAGAGCTTAGGAAGGTGTGATGGAATCGATTTCTGTCGATTTATATACAGAGAAAATAACTTCAGAAATTAATTATAATGTCATCAAAAACTGCTGCGAGCGAACGTATAGTGTTTCACAACTTTTACTGGGATTAAGGTTGGAGCTCTAGAGACTCGGAGGTTGCACGATAGGCTTAGCTTGTTTGAGAAAGTCAGAATTGTTGTGTTTCAGAGCGACACAGAAGATTATCATGGCGCTTCACTATATCTATAGGTCTGACAGTAGCGATAAATAAGAGAGATACACTTCCGAGCAGATAAGCACAAGAACTTATTATTTCCGCGCACAATAAGTGACCACAATTAAAATTGAGCTCCAGTAAATACACTTCCATAATACACGTCACCATTTCACCTCCCTAAAAATTTTTCCTTATATCTTTACATGGCTGGTGTCCTAGCACCCCCTTCCACATGTCCACGTGGCGGCTTGCAGGGTAGTGCGTATAAGTATATGTTCATCAGTTCTCTCAACTCGACTAAACCAACGGAGCGCACTCCTTCCATAAGGTTTCATATTACCGAAGCATCTATTTCATACGTACTCATCACCACGCATGGCTAAACCTATTTCTCCAGCATCCACCTTAGATCCTTCTCAAATGTTCCATACCCACTGGATTTAGCCAATTCTTATTTCTCTTAAGGTATACTCAATTTTCACACCCACAAAGTATGGTTGAAACAAGGAAGTGCTTGTTTTGATGGGTGAGAAGAGAAAACTTCTAAAAGTGGTAAGGCGGAAGCAGATTAGGTAGTCGATAGAAAAAACGAGGTGCGGAGACGTGCTTAAGTCCGTGATGGAGGAGAGGATGTTAAGTAAACTGGGAAGGGAAAGAAAGGGAATTGGTTTTATGAAAGGAATGAAGAGAGGCAGAACGTATGCTGTCGTGAATATATAGAATAAAATCCTGCGTTCGTGTATATCAAACAGGGTTTTACCCTCTTCCATTTAAATTTAAATTACAAAAGTAATAATAATCATTCATGATATAAGTCAATATCAGAGAGAAAGGGGGATGGACAAAATGGCTAAACAGACTTGGTTAGTATTGGTGTAATTATTTTCGAATAGCGATAATAGTACTGTCAAACTCCCCTAATTCCATTTTCGCCTCAGATAAATTGTAAATTATAAAAATAAACTCACCTTTCCCCTACTCTAAATATTAGTAGCGGCTTCCAGGTACTGGACCTAGGACTGGGACAGCTATGAAAATACCTACTCAAAATATAATACGAGAAATGAATGCAAATAAAATTTGTAAGATGGGGTATATTGCCGATCATTTTTATTGGGCTGTTAGGTACTATGTTCAATACATAACAGCCAACGAATACGGGTTTTAATGCTGTCGCCAACAGCTGAAGTGCACAAAAATTCCTTCTATTTTCGACAAAATCACTTCACTTATATCCCACACTCACTGAGATCAGACAATAGTTGTACTTATTCTGACATACCCAATTTTCACTACATCGCATTATAGTTGGAGCGAGACGAAAGACGAAATAAATTTGCTTTTTTCCTGGTTTCCTTTCCTCCTGAAAGTTGAGAGTCGTAATGAGGTGAAGGGAGAAGAATGGAAAGTGAGGGAAGACAATGGGAAGACCCTGTAAAAATATATATAATGGATGTTTCGTCGCGAGTACGAAGGTGGTTGGCGACGATAAAGAAGCGAGGATGCTCCAAGTATAAAGAAGGAGTGTGGGATAGATAAAAGGCGAGGCACGATCCGACAATGGGGAAGAGAGCCTGGAAAAAGGGAGAGGGCTCAACATCCTTGCCGGCAAACGAAGGCAACTCCCACCGCGTAATGAGGCGACGGCAAGAGTACGAGGGTGGAGAGGAAAGGACGAAGTTGAGGAACTGGGATGTCTTTTACGTGAACGTGCCCGCAGTCTTTCTGTGCCGCGACCTTGCCATTATACCACTCGCGAGCATCAGTTTCCACCCATGAGATGCAGTGGAGTGAGGATTGTTAAAAACTATGCCTAGCGCACACGGAAACCATTGTATATTCTCGCGCACCCAGTGGCACAAAAACCCTTCACCGCGCGCATTGAATTTCATGGATTACCATCTAATATTTCAATGGAAATTCGAATTGGAAACGGATGAGATTCCCCAGATGTACATTTGAAGAGTGTGTTTTTGAACTCTACAGTATTTTGTGATGTGAAAATATCGCCTCTCTTGAAAAGACTTGTTTTCAGTATTCTTTCTTCCACAGCAGCCTATTTCTGAAAAGACGTTTCGTTTTTATTGGATGTTTTTTAAGAACCGGAGTGTACCCAGCGGTCATGCTTAATGCGTGAAATTTTACCGTCGCGGTTTGTGCAAGACTACCTCACCACACGGTTACTATATGAGTCAACGCATATTCATGGATGCTCATGCTATGGCCACGAGCGTGAGGGCAATGCAAATGACGAAACTTATTGTTAATACTCTACACATTACAATAAGTAGAGAGGTAGCAACAATTAAATATTATGGCATGAATGGCATCGAATACATTATGATTAAAAGTAATGCCATATGAGCTAACAAAGAGGAGCCTGTTCATTTATTAGCACATGTGTGCCTTTTAGTCAAGTTAATTCCTATAGGTTGATCCCTGAACGCTACATAAAAATGACGTAGTATTTGGATGATCAAATCAAGGAGACAACCCAAAATTGATTCGAACAGTGGCCGCTAGAATTACATTTGAAAAATTGTCTAGCAACGAAAAATTCCTGGAAAAGGAAAAACTCTCCTCATTTTATCTTTAGCGCGAAGCATTGCCAGTTGGAGACTGTGTAATATGTTTGATAACTATAAGTTAAATTGAAGACAATCGTACATCAGTGATAGGATAATTCTAATTACATTTGGCTATCCAAAAGGAAATTTCAAGGCGATACATCCTCTATAAATACATTACGAAACGAAGCGAAGAGCGAAGGTCTAATAATACATTAAATATAAGCTCCTTATGATATAATCGAATATATCCGTCAGGTAAAGACATTTCATAATGTTAATATTCATCGCACAATCGTTAAATGTTATAAATTAAAGCCGTTTGTACCTGCCCTAAGAACAAGTTGCTTTCGCGTTACGTTACGTGGTTACGTACGCTAAACTTGCTTGATTTGCCAAAACATATCAGATGGTTAATATATATCGTCTATCCGAGTTGTAAAAACCACTTCCATCAGCATGACTGGTGAATTCTTCTTCTTCTAAGGTGAATCTGTCCTCATATAGGTTTCAATTCAACTGCTCCCTCCAAACTCGTCTATCCTATGCTGCCTCCCTCAGATCTTCGTATCTCATTCCATTCATAAGATCATTCAACATATTATTTCTTCGTCTTCCTCTCCCTCTCTTTCCCTTAATCTTTCCTTCTAATATTCCCTGCAGCAGGCAATCTTTCCTCAGGACGTGTCCCATCCAGTTCACCTTCCTCTTTCTTACCGATTTCAAAATATTCCTTTTCTCATTCATCCTTGCCAGCACTTCCTCATTGCTTACTTAACCATTCTATTATAATTTCTCCATTCTTCTCTATTCCAATATTTAAACCTTCCACATATTTCTCCTCTTTCCTCCTGACTGTCCATTTTTTGGCTCCATAAATCATAACACTTCAAATAGGTCTCTCACATCTCCCACATCGCCGGCTAATTTCCGACCTAAAATTTCTTCACTCTTTCATGAACGGGTCCCTCCGTTCTGATCATCTTCTCCCCTGTTTTTCACTTCGAATCCTTGCCCGCACCACTCGCGATGTAAATCTGTTTCACTCACCCAAATTCCGTCTCTCCACCTCCCATCGTTCCATTTTCTACCGCCACCCTTCATTCTTTAATACCCTTGCTATCAATCACCCTATCCTTGACCTTTTCTCCTCACGCAACATCTTTTCTTCCCAACTTAAACGCATTATGTCCTCCTCTTCTTCCCTCCTGCCACAAAAGTGATTTTTTTTCTTTTTCTTTCTGTTGATTATTGTTCTTATTGTGTTTACTTTATATTTTTGTTTTATTTCTTAACTTATTTTTTGTTTATTTAAACCCATTGTCAAGGCCCTAGTTGCTGTTTTTGGCGTTTTAATAAATAAATAAATAAAAAAGCAAAAGGTCCATTGCAAGACTTAAAATAATTTTTCAATTTTTTTTTCACTTTTATAAGTTATAAAGCCTAGAACGGCTGGTGTGCCGGTATCCTCATTCACCCGCGGTGAGGGGCTCCCGGCACGGATTCAAAGTTCGGCTCTGGACGTGTCCAGCTAATAGAAGGTGGAACCCTCCACGAGATTCAACAGCAAGTAACAAATTTCATCGCCCCTATCAAAAGGATTCAGGCAAATATTCCTAAAAATCAGTTAAATAGAATCTTTGCTTACTCAAATAATGAGGTTTCAATCTAAATTTTCCACTAAATGTCTAAAAGAGGGCTTTATAATTTGAGAAGAAGATATTGTAGAATATGTCCAAACTACATCCATTGTCACTCAAATTCTACCCTTACATGTCGGGGCTACTCAGATGCAACGATGGCTGCGTGGAATTTTTGGTGGGTTCATGGGTTAATATATGCCCTCCGGGGGAAAGACCATCCCTTAACTAATGTGATCGCAGGTAATTACACGGTCGCGGTGGCCAGTATTTCACCCTGTGGAGACCGCAATTATCAAATGGGCTCTGGTTAATTTTTTTTAGCCAAAGAAGAGAGCCCCTCCACAATCACACTTGAACGGACTATCGAGCAAATAGGCACAGGGGAGAGGCGATAACTCAGAATGCAAATGCGAGATGCAACGAGGGGAGGTGGGGTCGAATCTCCAGCCATTAAAACCCTTTGTCCGGTGCATTTGTCTCCCAGACCCCTGATGGAGAATCCTTTCCCAGTTTGACTTTTGTTAAGTTCCCCTCACCAAGGATTAATCAGTGCTCGCTCCGCATTCATTTTCCGTGGTGGTTTGGGTGCGAAGCCATTTGTTTCCCGGGAAGTGGGTGGAAGGTTTCGGGAGTCCGCTTTCCTAACCCGGACACTCCGTTTCTACTATCGCGCGGGGCGATGTTGGCCACAGCGAGAAGGGTGGGGAGGTGATTCCTCCTAGTAGTAGAGGAGCCTCCACCTATTCGCCTCTAACGGTAGGACACCGGGGAGCCATTCCCGATCCCAGCTTCCTTTCGAAAGTAAAATAAAGAATGGCGACTTCCTTTCCCCTCTGTCCTCGTTTAGCTTCCCTTGCACGTCCGTAGCCGTGGGGCAGTTGAAGGGTTTGCTGCATATCCAATCCCGACGAGATTCAAAAACCTGAATTCGTTCCTCGCGGAGAAATAGATATCTCGGTTCCACCACCAAATCTTTCCTTCATCCCGCCTGGGGAAACTGTTTGTTGTCCTTTTTTTATTTCACAGACAAATGACGGTAAATTTCTGCAAAAAATGGTGGTCAATCAATTTGTAACCGACCGAGGAGTACTTGCGGCTTGGAGAAATTTGTTTTTTTGCTGTTTTTACGAGTGAACAAGATCAGGTTGGATGAAAAATATGAAGCCGATGAGTTACTCAAGAGTCTTGCGCTGTCGTTCACAGTTTGGGCAATAATTTATTTTTCTTTATGATTTTTTTTCCCATTGGAATATTTCCACATTAATAGTGACGACTTTTTTGGCCGAAGTATAGTTTTACAAATAACTGCGTAAAGGTAATGAAGTAAAATAAACTAGCACATACAGCTACAAATGTAGAAAATGCAGAAATTACCTACTGGGGGAAAAATCATTCTCACTTCACCCTACATATGTGCGAGTTACAAAGTCCAGTACTTGTTGTAATGCCTAACTTTCTCTGAGATGTCCCCCACAAGTATCAGTTGAATGTAAATAGTTTAATAATTGTCCCTGATAATGACTTTAGTCGAAACCTAGGTCGGTATAATAAATACCTTGTGGAATATTACAAAGTGAAAGTTAAGCCGTAAAATTGATTAAATATTGTAAATAATTTAGTCATTTTTATCAATTAATACACAAAAATGCACACCACGCCACCCAATTTAGAGACGGAAACCGTCCAAGGAGCAGAAAACTCAGTGTTAGACTTCGGAAACTTGTTTTTATTTACAAATATCGTTCTCACTTTGCAATAATTGCATGCTTATTCTGCAAATGCAACATTCATTTTATGTTTTCCATACCCCCTTTTGTGGTGAATACTCTTAAATTATTTTTCCTACGAGTCTTTCACATCCATTCATCTATGACTTTCTCTATCAACCCCTTTCTATCACGCCATTCACTTCTCTATCATGGCTCTACTTCGACATTTGGCACCCTATCCATTTCCATGACGATGCCAAACCAGTGAAGTATGCCCCTTTATAAATGATATCTATTTTACCTGAACTTCGATTTCATATTCTTTGGCGGATAAATTCCTTTCACAATAGATTAAAGTGAAGACTATGTGTGCATATTATATTTATTATATTATACTCAATCTATAATTGCTTATGTGGAAACATAGACACCAACTTTTAAAATATATTAGTACCTCGAAAGTAATGTTCATATGGTAAGGATGCCATTAACATGATGCTGAAACGTGAGCCAAGGCAATCTTTTAAGTGCCAGATGTCTAGGATAGTTACGAAGGGCAATATATTTACGACAGCAGGTGTAAAAAGAAGGCAAAAAGGTAGTGAAACTATGCCCTGTGGCCACCACTCATAACTCACACCAGGATGGAATGCTTCGCCGCAGCAACTTTACATTTCACGAATTTTTTTTCTGCGTTTTCTAACTCTTGCTCTCTTTCGGTGGTGTGGCAAGGTTTTCATAATAGGCCCCGGAGGATAATTTTAGCCTGTGCAGTTTACATAAATGATATTATTATATTGAAAGCTTACATCGATAGAACTATATTTTTAATACTCAATCCACACAGTTAATGGGTAAATTAAAACTAAGGATTATGAAAAACGTGAAAAACACCAAAATTGTCCCATAGAGTACGGAATCTGAGAAAACCGTGTCATGTGTTATACATGATGGGACTGACTATTAAACATGATGATATACTTTATGCGCTTGTCTTTCATTTCCTTCAGAATTTTAAACCGGTATTCTCTGAGGAAAATCAGATCATATCGCTTTATGACGCATTATGAAGAGTATCAATTCACTTACAATTAATCGACATGTATACTTTTTGCAATGTGAGAATGAATTAATGGCTTCTCCAATTGAGTTACATTAATGGTTTTACTTATTAAGGAGTAATGTAGGCAAGGAAAATTGTGTTTTGCTTTTTTATAAACGAATCAACCGCGCTCCATAATTAATCTAAAGGAGATTACCATTCCTAAATGCATCAATTTGCTAAAAATCTGTATCTCTGTTCAAAGCCTATCTTTAATTTTGTCTCAACCATTAGAATGTATACCTCATGAGTTCAACAAAGGGAAATTCTTTTTGCAGTAATTGCGTCAAAATAATTTTTAATGATAGCTCAAACTTTTTGGCGATGACAAAAGAAATTTACCTTATATTTGCAATATAAAAGACATTCCCAACCTAAATTCACGCAGTAGTAGCCGTGCTAAAGCCCTCTCGAAGCATAGTGCCAAGCATTATGGTGAAACTTATTTTCTCTAAAGTTTCCTGTAATTTTTCTCCCGGGGAAGTAATCAGCAGGGGGCAGTGAACGGGATTTCGAAATTAATCCGCATTTCTGCTCGCGGAGAACAATGGTCTGGCTAAGCCGAACGCATTATTATTACACTTATCCTAACAGGCCTTCTCTTTAGCTATTAGCGTCCTCAGTGCCAGAGGCGCAGTGGGAGAACAGAAGGAGGGGATTGTTTTCATGCGAGGAGAGACATATTAAAAATTGTCGAGTTTCCCGAAAGGTTACCCATAGGAACGGGAGGCGTAAAATGAAATATCCTACCCCGTACTCTGGGCGTGGTTAGACGGGAAACGAGGAAGTGAGAAAGGGTTGGAGGAAGTATGGGATGGAAAGAAGGGAGGGTTAGCGAGGACTTCGGATTGGACCAATGAAGTGGAATGCTGAGAGAAGGTAAAAATGGGTACCGTGGGGCAATGAACGCGGACCCTGTGTGGACTAGGCGACCATAAAAGCTCTGTGTTGGCCGTCGGGAGACCCGACACCGCCACCTGCCTACTCCGTAAATTCCGGAATCGAGAAATAAAATAAGCGTGCAAAAAGAATTCGTACGTGTTTCCCAAACGGCTGTTCGGAAAAAATCTAACTTTGGAAATGCAAGCCACCCTTTTTCATACTTCCTCCCACTATGCAATCCTCGTATGGAACTAATTTTGGCGCTCGCTATTCCCAAATTACCGAAGATTAATATTATTTTCTAGCGCGACAGTTTCAAAAAACGCTATGCAGATAGGTTACTTAATTGGTATGCATCGATGTGATTGGATTGTCCGACTGAGACCTCTACCGGGAAATATGATAGAATTCTTGAAACACATTCATTGAAAACCAATCGAACTCCTGAAGCATAGGTTTACATAAACATCATGTTTTAAATTTCCTTTTAGTGCAATATACAAAAATATACGAGCAGGTTAATTATAAACTGACAATAATGGCTTCATTTATGAGGAAGAGGAAAGATTTTGGGCCTTAGTATTCCAGCACGTGCAGTTTCCGATTTCCAATTCCGTTTGAAGCTCTAGTTTTAAAAAATGAAAAAGAGCGCATGGCTCAAAAATATGACGAAATGGATTTTTTCAAACAGAAAAAACACGTATATAAACATTGAAATTAAAATAATAGATAACTGACAACCACTAGTAAAATGTCTAAATGTGTAAGAATCCGTAATTAAATGGAAGAAAGAACCATCGAATGTTAGGAAAGACTTTGTTCTTTGTTTGCTCTCTCTTGCGAGTGATTGTCTTTTTAATTTCTTGAAGCCATTTCAGGAACAAAAGCGAAACAAAATAATTATCATATACATAAATCGATATCGAACCATTCCATCAGGGGGTTTGATCGCCTCGGTTCGTGGAGCTAGGGTGCGATGAAAATGGACCGCGACAGAAAAGAAATATACATTAGTAAATTTGGCAATTTCTGGAGGGAGAAAATGGCAGAGAAGTGGGAGTACTGGACTAAAGGGAGAGGATTTGGTATGGGGAAAAGATTTGGGAGGAGCGAATGCGACGAGTATCGATTGAAATTTTCTAGACAATGAACAATTAAAAGCCCTTTCTTCATAAGGATACAGTCTGATTCCCTGTTATTCTTTTCTTTATCTTTTTTTTATTTATTTAACTCAGATAATTTTTTTTATTCATTTAGTTTCTTTCTACATGCAAATAAATACCTATTATTTCAGTAACCTTACTTAAAACCTTATCTTTAAGTACCCTTAAAGATTATTTCTGTTCTTTAAGAGTACGTTCATATTTATTTTAAATATTGATTTATGATGGAATTAATAAAACGTTACAAATTATTATTTTACCAGTAAACATATACTTGTGGTTTTGAAAATGCGATAACTCATAAAGTTAAAAAGCATAAAAAATTTAACAGTACACAGTCACCTCGAACTAACCTTTTAAATGATTATTAGGTGATATTTAAAATACATTCAAACCTCACTGAGAGATTAGCCATAATTTTACTAAAATAAACTTCAAAAGTAATATTTTTTCTTTTTGATACTGTTTAGTAATTAACTTCATACTTGCATCATCACCATCCATGTATAAATTATTTATTTTTTCACGTACAGTACGCAATATAGTTACATATTGTACTTGTATTCTAAATATATTTTAGATATTATTGTTACCATTTTGTGTTAATTCTAGGTTAGTGGTTAGTTTTTTGATCAGGGTTATGTTTAACTTCCCCATTTCTGAGATATATTTTTACTTTACTTCATGTTTATTGCTCACCGTCACGTCTCGCGTTCCACTTAATCTCATATTTTGCAAATACTGTTCAAAAATTCTATCCTCTTCCTTTATCCCTAGATTTTTCTTTTACACCATTTGATATCATCAATAGCGTCAACAAATTTCATTAACCATTGACGGAAATGGGAATTCAATTTAGCACTGGAATAAGGTCAAGACTTAATGAAAATTACTGGGAGTATGATATTCGAGTTTCTAAAATGTTATCATTTGTCCCTGGGAAAATGTTATCATTTATCTCAGGGAAAATGTTATTTCAAAGTACGACGACATTTATCGGTATGTAGCATGGTGCAATATTTGAAACTTCTATTAGCTAATGACTTTTTTTAGAAACCAGAGTTTTCAAATACCAAATTACAAATTTAATGGAAATATAATGTGTCATGCATTATTCCTATGTAAATCACTCGTCAATTAATATAAAATATTCAGGAAAATGTTTTAGAATTTGAATAGTATAAGTGAGAAAGATTCGCAACCTATTTACAATGTATAAGAGCATTAATAATTTTTTTTATTTCAGAGAAAACTGGTTTCCCATGGAATAGTTTTTGTTCTCTTTCTCTGGTTACTGCCAACAAGGGAGAGAGATTCCATGAATTTACGTAATAAAACAACGGAAACACAATCAAATAAATTTCCGATCCCTATCCGGCATACCTAAATTTTGGGATGGACCTCTGCTTTTTAATTTGATTTAGCGCTCTCGCAACATGCACGAGATAGCCTAGTTCGGAATAACGAAACGTTGGATTTTATTTATTCTTGAGGAAACCGGATTTTCCCTCAAATATTCTCGTTGGATGTTCAGTTTCATTCTCCTCGATATGTTCCTCCAACTCCATTCTTTAGTGGAGAGAAATAATTGGGCACACGGGCTGAATTTTCGAGGCACTCGGGCTCTATGCAGCTAGAATCGTGCTTTGGAATCATATGTACGAAGACTTTCAGTACCTTCTTCCTGGTGAACGAATGTTATACCTACCGTATCTTTTTCACTTAAAAACAAACGAATTGTTATAGCCTGAAAATAAAATCGGATTTGGACCCGAAAAAATACTTTTCAATTTAAATGGAAACTTGGAATTTCCTGTGCTAACTGAAAAGAGTAGGCCAAATAAATTTTTCCTCCCTCAAGTCAACGAAGTCATTCAAATAAAAAAAATTGAGTGCACTGTCTTCAAACTGTGAGATATTGAGTACTACCATAAAAAATGGAATGCTTGATTCGCTAGTAAACACAATAGCACAAAGGAAGATAATTATGTAGCAGTATAGGAGATTTATTTGATTTTATTTGATTTTTAGGTGGCATCTTACAAAGTGTGATCATTATTGACATTTACTCCAAACATTACATTAATCGGAATAGTGTGATCTTAATGGTCTCTTAAGTAATCGAAGAGTTTGACACGCGTTCGTTTTGCACATCAGCTTCATCACAATGGAACAAATATTTCTCCGAAACAAATTGAGTCTTTTCAAAATTGTGTAACAATGGGTGAGCCTAGGAAAACCTACGTATTAAGAGGAGCAAAATTAAGGGCCTATAACAGAACCTTGGAGCATTATGGCCCACAGTGAGCGTAAGCGTAATTCCGCTCTAAGTTATCCGATGCATTAAACAGTAAATTCGACTACATAAAAAATGCTTGTTATATAATCAACTATTTTCTCTGTATTTTTAGTTTCTTTTAATGGCGCGTAGTTATATAAAATATGACCTCGATAATTTTCTCAGCATACTTTGTAGCTGAGAGGGCATGAAGGGAAGGTGTAGTATGGATCGAGTGTAAAATTGGAATCTCCTTGGTATAATGCCTCTAGGTGGAAAAAAGATGGAATTATGCGTCCTTTATATTTCGCCGACAAAAACGTCTCATTGTCAAGTTTCGCATTCATTTGACGCGTATCCTGCCTAATCAGGCAAACGATGATTATGACAATGATATCGGCAATACTTGATTTGCAGTTTTCTGTTTCATATTGTTTTCCACGCTAAAATAAGAAAAAGAGAACGGATTAGGAAGAAAAATATTTATGATAATGTATGGGTCTGAATGAGCTTGTAAAATTGTAATAAATTAGGAGGCAAACAAAGGCACTGTAGGCACTGAAGAAAATGGTAAAAACAAAAACTCGGTAGCTGGATGGAAACAACGATTAGTAGTAATTCTATGGGTTGTGTTTGCAAAGGAATAAAGCTGGAAATAGAAGAAAAACAGCTCCACGTTTATATAAGGTACAAAAAACTGGATAAATAACGGGCCAAAAGATGGAAGTTTTTTCATATAGATACAGGGGTAGGAGGGTCCTTTTAGTAGCTCCATCAAATCAAACTACAATGTGTAAAATTGCCATGTAACAAGAAATATAAAAGGTGCATGAGTTTTGCCACACACTTACGAAATATATGAAAAACTCCTGAAATAGTATTCTAATTCTAAGCAGCACGAGAGCTGGGGTTTTTTTTTCCTAAAACCTTAAACTTGCGGCACCCGTAAACACCAGCCACTGTACGCTAAGCAACTTTCCCTCTAACATATTAAAATCTGTAGCATGGACCAAATATCCAGCTAGGACGGTGCCCCACACGATTGTGGCCGTTAGATTTCACGGACTAGCCCACGCAGACCGCTGGCAGATCGGAATATCATGTACGCACAAAGAAAACGCTTCAACGTTCCCTTATTGCATAGCATCACGTAGTCCCCCTCCTCTTTCTCTCTCTGGAGAAAGGACAGAAAAACTCGCCCGGGTCCACGAGCACGCTGTGTCCTGTCGTAAAAAAAGCGTATGCACGCTGAATCCCGAAAGCGCATATAAAAAACAAATAGGAAAAATGGAAACAATTGAGGGTATGCGGCCGTTGTATCATCCTCGTCTCTTGCTTTCTATTCATATCCGGGTCTCGTTCGAATAGAGAAACCTGTAAAAATAATTCTCTTGGACGGGAGCGGTGATTGGTAGTGCGGAAGAGGATCCCGAGGTATCTATCTCCAAGGAACCGATTGGTTCCTACACCCCCTTTGGAAACACTTTCCTCTCCGTCTCTCATAGCGATACTGTCAGGTAGGCAAGGAACCTAACTGTGGGGGGACAGACGGTGAGGTCGACCCCGCTAGGCCGCTCTCCTTATCCGCCAAATGATATCTCATCGCCCCTCCACTCAAAACTCTTTCTTGAGAAACACATACTTCTCTTTCGCATCCCTGCCTCTGCCCCCCTCACTTCCCAATTCATGCACTGTCAACGCATGCATCGTCTTAAATACACACACAACAATACGAATTAACAGGTCCAAGTACCGTCGCACCTAAAATTTTTCAGGCCGTGTGGAGCCTTCCCTATCGTCTCCTGATTGAAATATTTTGAAGTGGAAAATGGAAAATAACTACGGATAGCACTACAAAACATTTTAAAAGTATTGTTGGTTCTCTCTTAATTTATATTGTTTTTAAAAAATTTATTTTCTTGGATAATTTTTAAGTATGGGAAGACAAGCACAGCGCCAGCATCAAAATATCTAACGCATTTTGACTCCAATGACTGCAATTATCAGCAAATTGCAAAATATGATGTGTAGAGATGTTTCAATTCACCAGTAATAAATTTCCTAAATGAATATTATTACAAGCAATTGTCATTCATAAAATATGTTAAGTATTGTGCCCAGCAGAAATTCAAACATTCGTAAAAAGGATTTTTGTGCTTCGTGGGCGTTGCTGGTTTCATTTATATAGTTTCGTAAACTGCCTAATTTTGGTAATTTTTTAATAATTTATGGTAGGATTAGAGAAAAATATTGCTTTAACTAAGACAAGACCTTTCCGGATACCTTCCTGGCGTTCTGTACCTTTCTCCGCTGCTTCCATCGTCATTTCACTCCAAATTGCGAAATCCGCCATTCTAATCCCTGGACACACAAAATCCAATCACTCGCTCATTCCACCTTGTCCCCATCTCTTTCCCTCACCACCTCCCCTTACCTCTCCACTCTGAGGGCTTCCTTCCATTCTCATCTCTTCCTCGATCATTTTGTCTGATTCTTTTGATTTCTTCCAACTCCCCACTTCTACCCCGTCATCTATCCGCGGTCAATTTTCCCCTCCCCGGACAAGAAAAATTGTCTGTTCTCCCATTTCCAGAATTTCCGAGCGGGAAGGTAATCCCGTCCGTCCCCGAAAATTTCCCCGTTCCTGACTCCCGAGAAAAGTTGGTGGGGTAATCAGGTTAAATTTTTCCTTGAACGCAATTATTTCTATATATTATTTTAATTTTAAGAAAAATCACTAATTTTGGCACAATGAAAGACAAAAGATTTCTTAGCATTGAAGGATTTCCAGGTTCAGGTGCATTGTTTTATCGCTGTGGTGATGGCGGCAAGCTGCCGTTGAATGGTGCATCTTCCCATCAGAATGTGAAATTATAATCAGTTTCTAATGTAAATATGTGTTCTGCGATGGACAATGAAAAAAAGTAGCGGAACCAGGAAGTACTTCAAAAGCGTCGAAACTCAAGTCTGCGAGAGCATAACATAGATAATAAATTGCGAATTATCGGTGAACAAATGACCATACGCAAGTTTTGTGGCACCCTATTAAGAGTACCTCGGTATAAAGTTAAAAGGCTCGAAAATAACAAACTTGGGTGATTGAGACTGAAATTCCTCGAGATGATTCCGAGTTCGTAAAGAAGGAGTCACGTGGTCCAGTATCTAGTAATCGGATATATTAGTGAGTTTTGCCAATATGAATGCAAATCTGAAGTCTGTCATATTTTGTTTAAGGTGTCCTATGTTGGAATAGTTAGCTCCGTTAACAGCAACGCCGCGACAAAATCTCGACGTGGAAGGCTTTGTAAAATTTTTACGAGTGTTTTGCATATGACATCTTGAACCCTTCGTGATTGCACCACGTGACTTCTTAATTACGTGCTCGGAATCATTCCGAGTGATGTTAAATACCACTCTCCCTTGAGAATTCAAAACTTAGAGAAGTTCTTTTCTTACCATTGTTAGATCTTTTGAGGATTTAACGTCACCTCAACAACATTATCCAATTCAAATCCCTCCTGAAAGAGACTCCAGGAAAAGAGGTTCACTAACCTTAAACCTCTACTTAGCAACTCCTGGCTCGTCATATTTCCCGGTCTCGATTCCCTGAGGTTTTACAATGCCGGGACCAAGGAAACCCAGCATCCCTCCCCACCAAATAAACTTTCTCTTTGCCTCTTCTCCTCCCTATGAAGCCCGAAAGGTTTCTCATTTCCATTTCCCTCTCTCTTATCCCTTCCCTTATCCTGGTCGTTTCAATCTTTTTACTGCTCCGGTTTTATGCTAGCCTTTCACCAAAGCATCTCCCACCGAGGGAGAAGGAGAAAATATATACGGCGAAACGGTTTACTCAACCGCCCGTGGTTCATTGCAAATAAGAACGGATGCTGCTTACTTCTAACATTTTTCCACTTTAATGAGGAAGCGTACGGCCTGTGATATCAGAGTAGTTCCGTATTTATTTAATAAATAGCCTACAATATTGTGCAATAAAACATTGAAAGAATTATAGTATTTCCACTGAAAACAATAATTTTGCTCACCACTATACTTGACACACTTGTACAATTACAAAACACAAACGTTAAGTAACTAAGAAAAAAATGCTTTTGAAACATTTTCTTAGGAACATGACACCAGTTTCCTTGGTTAAAATTATTCCGTGTGATTCATTCGCAAGCATGTCCAGTCTTAAAGGTTAAGTTGATTAAATGTCTCCTACTTTGAACGGTGCAGCAATTCAGAATCCTATTTCTATGTAGATTGCAATAATATAATCGTACATTTTTATCAACATTGCGAGAATGCAGTACGCTCTACTTATATATTAGTACATTGTGTGACGAATAGAGCACGAGGGGTGCGTTGGGCCGGCAGTCCAAGTATAAAAATGTTTATGTTATTACACTTGATAGCAATCCAATTTCCATATAAATTTATTAATGCGTTTTATGTCCTCGAAGCGAACCTTTAAATATGGTTCGCATGATAACGTCTTTCATATATGATGATAACACATGATAACGTATTTTAAGTATCGAGTCTCTTGGGATCCTATCAAACTAAAGGTAAGAAAAATTAAATTGTGCGCGAATTTTTTCATGTGAGTGCGTTTTTGTCTTGAACGGACGCTCTCAATTGTGTGGTTAGAAATAACAAAGGTGGTGCTTAGTTGGTTATTTCGCATAGAGAAAACCCACCACACTATGAAATATTTTCCCACCATTTACTATAAAATATATCCTTAGTTTACCGCAGCAGAATCTAGATTTTGGCTCAAAACCGTACACGAAATGAGTACAAAGTTAGAGTTACTAAGGAAGTTATGGAAGATGTAGACTTATACTGCATATTTCGGCCAAATAGTGGCTTAAGTTACCTCAGAACATACTTTTTCTGGATCGGAATTGTACCCAAGGACCATAAGATTCCCAAGGTTATGCTTATCTCGCTACAAAACCAAACGTGGGTCAATTTAGGTCCAGCTGCTATATCTTTCGTCGCACGTAGTTGCTTTATGAAAGTAACAGTTTACGGTTGAAAATATGGTTGTTAAACTAATGGGAGAGCAGGTGTAGTTATAAAGTGTTCCATTTGTCATTATTAAGTGGATTTTTCAGTCATCCTTCGAATGTTTTTCCTACCGGAGATATATTTCTTTCAACCTCTCTCTCTCGCTCATCGAATTTATTCCCTCACAAACACTATTCTGAATGTTGCTGACTCCTCGTCCTCATGCATATTCATTCTCACTCATTTCTCTCTTTTTCCGTCCTTCTCCATTCCTATTATCTGTAAGACTAGTGAAATCAATTATAATGACTGAGAAAAAGTTTTAGTTCAAATCTTGCCTGTCATCATATTTTGCAGCAAGCATCTTCTTTTGCAGACTAGTCAAACATGTAAGCTCGAGGGCATAAAATGACGTATTTGAATTTAAGATTTTACATTCAAATAAAACCATTGTTTAAATCTTAGATTTGAGCTTTTTGTTTTTTCCATGAAATATAATGCCATATAATATATGCTACGATCGTTAACAGTGAAGGGTTTCCATTAAAACTTTTCTGTCTTTCCCGATTTTTCTTCCATGAGAGATCTTTTGTCTCTCGTAGGCTACCCCGTTAATCATTCTTCTTACAAAAAGTAAAATGAGAACTCAAAAGTATGAGTCAAGACCTGGCAGATAATTTTTTTTAGCTTTCTAGGAATTGTTCCGGAAGCACAATTAAAATAGTTGCATTAGAATACTACTTATATCATATTAAAAGGAATAACCTAGTGAGAAAATTTTATATAAAAGATACGCAAAGAATATTCTTTAGTGCAGAGAATATTCATGATAAATATTCATGATTCATGATGAAATCTTTGACCACATCCAGCAGAATGAAGGTGCAAAGATGCTTCATAGATTGTGCGTGGTGGTCGACCTTTATCCGACGTATTGTTTCGGATGTTCACGGAATGCACATCATACGCTACCCAGCGGGGATTTACCATAGAGAGTTGACACATGATAATGTGGCATTATCTTGGTTACTCAACTTTAAGCAAAGCGAAGGCGAGATGCAGGCTGACGAATATATGCTTTCAGAGGATAAGCCCAAGCTTGCAATTTCAACTACTCAACTATCACATTGTCTTTACTAACTTACGCTCCACTCTTGTATCTCTGATTTTGAGACATAGACATTAAAATACATTACTTTTGTATTAAAACATTTAAAGACGGAGAACTGTCATGCATATTGTCTCGTTTTCTACCTTAAATATATGTTTACTCCTTATTTTTAGGCATTAGCATGGTCACTTATACTAAAGCCCTGCTGGAGATTTAGATCGTGCAAAGGAAGTTCATTTTACATGCATTTTGGTCCACCTCCATCCGAGGCAGTGCATACTGCATATAGGCACAGGCGTGTAAAACGTTTGATGGATACATCAATCGTTGACTATATTTTTTCGGCCAACATTTAAAATTACCTCACTTTCAGAACTTTTGAAAAAAGTAACAGAGGCAATAGTACTCAGGCGTGCGTCACTCTCAAGATGTAGACATTTCGGAGGAAAACATGAAATAATCTTCGACCTCCACATCCATTTGGAGGCGTGCCCGAACTCCTTTGGCATTTCAGCCCGTACGTCCAACATACAACAATCGAAGAATGTGCTAATACAAGCGTCTTTGTCGTAGTCCCGTTGGTTACTTCAGTGAATATGCTAAGACTTTTCACGCTGTACATGCGTAAAGTTGGTGCAGCGAGGAACAACCTTTGCAGGTGTTATGCACGTCCAAGGCAACACTGCACAGACTTTGAATTACTTCAAACTTAATCCTGCACAAACTTTCCCCACTGGGAAGTACCACTTACGGAATAATTCTTAAAATTAAATTCAGAAATAAAAAAGTGTATAACGTAAATATAAATAGGGTCACCATCATTTCGAGATATTTGTATTGTGTGTGTGAATATATAATCAAGACTTTCCATCTGATACAACTGTAAATAATGCATGGCTACTTGGCTTATTATTTCAATACAACGGATCATGAAGATCACATTACATACATTATACGGAATTAGTAATTCTTTTGGAATGGTAAATAATGAACTCATGCGGGTATTTTGGCCTGATTTGCAAGTTATGTCCTAATCCGAGGCATTCAAATTTCAATTATGTGAAAAAATAATTACAGTTTTTACCAAGCACAGTAATGAATAACAGTTGATAATTGTTAGCTCCCATCGGTTAATGCTAATGTAATTTGAGCCTTTTTGGCTCTTGTCTTTTGTCTTTATAAATGTTTCCCTTAAGAACTTGGAATCTTGAAACAGCATGAGCTCTTCCAGGTGAATTAAAATATAGGTCAAGCCTGGAAAATAAAGGGCGCAGTATATTCCGTGTCTCAGTTTTTTGTTATATTTTTCAACTCAATTAATTAAAAGAGGGCTTTCAAATGCAACCTCTTATTGCTTTCCCTTTCGCTGATCTTTCACTAAAGACTACATTTTTAACAAGGACATTATTTTGTGCATCCTTAAAGATATAAGATTGAAATAACTCTTACCTATTCTTTTTTGCGTCTAAAGCATAATTCTTGCCGAAGAACTCCCATGCAAGACTTCAAATTCTAATACATCACAAGATTTACAATGGAAGAAGTATTTTTTTCCTTAATAAAGTAACCTAAATTTTATCACTAACATAAGCATGAGAAATTTCAAACAAGAATACAAAAGCCTGAGAAACGACAAAATCTTAAGTCAACTCACTACCATTAGGTATAATTCTACGAGGTTTTCTTTAGTTTGGAATGCTTTTAAATGAAGGTTAGAAGATGGAACGTGATAAGCAATGGTTTTTTAATCGTGTTAAAATGTTTTGTTCCCTTGGCTGTATGTTGAGTTAATGTTTTATTTGGTATTTTTTCTTTTGGTTACCATATTGATAGCTAGATTAACATGTAGCAGCTAACAAATATTGTTTTTCCCCTTACGCGCGGTATTATGATTACATAGAAATATCAATGCGCGTTTTTTATGAAAATATTCATACTTATATGCATGCAATACATGGGATACTAACAAGTGAGTGCTAGCAAGGTTGGTGAGCAGAAAAATTTATTTTTGAAGGAGTTAGAAATGCAGAGTACATAAAAAGAAAATAGAATAGTTTGGACATACTTTTTGACACTTTTGGATATTTAACAGAATGCTGAAGACCCTAATTGGGATGAAATTGGATTAGTGGGGAAGGTAAAAACAATAGGTTTTATGAATGTAGAGGGTTAATTAAGAGAATGCATTTTTGTTTTGAGTTTTGGTAAACAAATTTTAACGTAGAGAAGCGCATAAGCGGCATTGAGTATGGAATTGTAAACGGAGGCAGGTACATGCGACTAACATTACAAGACTACTAAACCCCATCTTGGCTAACTCTTGACGAAAGATCACCCCAAAAGGAATGATTTCCTCAATCAATGACTCCAGTCAAATTACAGGCATTGTATTTCCCGAAAAGCTCTGACTCTACATAAAGAGCCAATCATTTCATGAATGTCCATTTGTACGCTCTGGAGAAAACATAAAAACCTGTGGCTCATTGTACATTGGCTACCTATTACTGGCTGTGTTTCCATCCATATGAGGCTTTATAGACTTCGCTCACGACAATGACCGTCCCAACTCGATGGCTGAAATGACCATCAGCTCACCAAAGCCCGTCCCAAAACAATAATTTCAGCAGCCGACCCATGCCCCAGAGGGTATCTTATGAGATGAAGAGGTCCTTCCGTTGGAGATGTGCCCCTGAGGGGCTAAGGGTCGAAGAGATTGGGTGGCCAGTGGGGGGGATTCATTAATGAACAAGGGGAAAGGGTCCCGGAGGGTGAGGGACCCGATTTGAGGGCGGGTGCCGTGATATAAGTTCGGTATCACTCTTTAAGGAAGCCCCGGTTTAAGAAGCGTGGGCCCCTGGTGGTTATTTTTTAAGGAGACCCAGCGGTGATTGAGGTTTGGTTGGGACGCAGGACTCTCCCGGCGGTTAGGGCTTGTAGATTCGGTGGTTTTCGGCAAAGGGCCTGCAGGGTGAGGGGTGGGAAACTTGGCGGTCATTGGGGTGGACGGACATGAAGGAACCACTCTAAGGAGCCTCCGGGGAACGTAAAGCTTAAAGGAACGTATGTACGCCTCTGGAGAACAGTTGAGGGGGGGAACTAAGGTAGCTGGAATACATGCTGGAATGGTTTTTGAAGTGTCTTCTTAGTCAAGCCTATATTTCGTACCGAGAGAAAAGGTTTAAGGATCATAATGAAAAGTAAGGGGCGGAGAAAGGCCGTTCATCTTCATCGGCTCATAATCAGAGATGAATTATTAACTATCTTTACCGAAGAATAGCATAAAATTGCTTTACTAGATAATCACAATATATGTACAAACTTGAGCTTAGGTGGACTATATCGTTAAACAGTTGTCTCACTAGCTATAAGAGGAGCTCGAACAGTTAGTCACCACGAAAAGTCCACCAAAAGTGGCTAGTACAAGGGGACGGAATGAAAATTGACAAGCGAATTCAGTTTTAAGTCCCATCAGATTTCTGAAGCAATGAGCTTCAAATGAATTGCTGATTGCACTCGAGAAGGGTGGTGGATAGATAAGGAAAAATATCCACCACCCTCACGAGTTAAACCCGGGCTATCCGTGTAGGAAGCGGGTAAACTAACTGCTCAAACCAAATCCATGGTTCTTCAGGGAGCATTGTGGTAATTAGGGTAGACAACAAGAGCACATGCACTAATAAATGTATTTGGGAAGTTGCTTAGAGAAATTTTAATATTGGATGAAAACAGGCGTGGAGGGATAGCTAACGTTGGTTCCAGTAGAATATGGGGGTGACTGTTGAACAATTTAGTATCCCATTCGATAGAGGGAGTGCTTCACTTGAAATACTCTCCACTCAGGGGAGAAGTGGAGATAAGGATTCCGCGGTATACCTAATCTCCAACGCCACTGGGATTCAAACTCATACCAGCGGGGTGAGAAGACACTGCCAACGTATTGCCAGATACATTGACAACCTGCTGCGCAATTTCTTCAATTTGGGCCCAGGTATGATACGATGGCTTTAATTATTTCCACGTACAGAGGATCCAAATGGTGAAGGAATCTTAGCTACGAAGATAGTAATAAGTCTATCGTCAACTTTAAAACGATTATTAACTCATCAATAAATACATATAAATATTAATGCAAAGTAAATGTTAGTTCATAAGAATACCACTATAAAAACCCTACAGTCGATAGAAGCGAGCGACAGCTAGACGCTAGACAGTGAAATATCTAACTACAGCATAGAGTGGCAGGACTTTACCAGGGGCAGAAGAAAAATGGAATAAACGACCACGTCTCAATGTCCCAACGGGAGGTTCAAGCACATTTCATGGAATGAAGTGCTGATTCCCCGTGAGTAGAGTGCAGGTTACGTGTGAAAATTTATTCAATAACATCAGGGTTCGAACCCAGGCTATCCGGTTGGGAAATCGGTACTAAAAATACCACACAGTCCAAATGCGATGTAACTGCCAGTCCGGGCTCGGAGCTCGTGATATGACGGCATCCACTATTTCAATCCATCGAGGATCCACAAGGAGAAGGGATTACTTTTAATGTGTTCCCTGAGTAGGCAGTGATGGTAAGGAGGCGTAATATTACACAGTACGGCTGTTTTGGGTGGGGCTTCCTCAGGATCTCCAAGGGAAGGGTTTTAGCGAAAGGAGAATGGATAGATGCTTCCTAAGGATAGAGGGGAGGGACCATCCGCTTGGGAGACGTTTTTGAAATTCGTGCGCATTAACATTTATGAAGCGCAGTTAAGCAAGCGGGCGTGAGGAAAAGGCAGGCAGGCATATGCCGCATGTGTCTCATTACTTTTTCCCGAAGCGCTGTTAAGAGTATCGCCCTGGTAAGAGAGAGGGAGTGATACAACGAGAGAGATAGAGTGGCAGACGGGAACCCGTGTTCATAAGCGTTAAGTCGAGGAGGAAGCCATTAAACGGAGTGAGCGAGAATGAAGTAGATAGAGAGAGGAAAGAGGAGTTTTTCCTCAGTTTTTCAACGGCATTGTTTCATAGCTTCAACGTCGAGGTGTAATGGCTGTGAAAATGGAACTATGGGAGACGTACTATACAGTACCAACGATGCTCTTGGCTTTAGGATTTTCGCTCATATATATAAATGTATATACATTTCTACTTCTTTTCCATTTTTCGAACGAGCGAATGTCTTAGACCGAATCGTTTACTGGAAAAGAGGCAGAAATGAGATTTCATACGAAACGAACACCACTTTATAAACTTTAAGCATGACGGTATCTTCAGAGAGAGTGGAATTTTTGAATGATATCGATGAAAAACTAACAATTCCTATTAAAATGAAGGAAAAATATCTATTTTCCGTGTGGGTAATCAAGAAAGTGCTCTTATTTTTGCATGGAGGTACGCAATTTGTTTTCAAAATTGTCGGAAGGTATTCGATACACCTTTTAAATAACTTATGAGATATGATTTGGTGGTGTCACAACTACCTCATTTGTGAGTAATTTTGCGGTTAGACCGAAATCATACATTTATATTCAAATCTTAAAGCAAACATGCAATTCTAAAAGTAATGCTAAGTAACGCTGCGCCAAACACCGCAGAAATGATTGAAGAAAGATAGTCAGCTGACCCACTTTTTCTGAACCTTATTTCAAGAAAATTATCGAATAAAAAATATCTCCTAATTTTCTCTTCAGTCCCGTCCTGGACAAATTCCAAAGGAGAAAGAGAAATAAATCATCGAACTCATTAATTAAGTATTAAACATTTCCCGGCGGAAATAAGCTCGCTTTCAATAAATTCACTCCAGACCACGTCCCTTTCAGAAGAAATTGAGAGCGGCCGAGAGAAACATATCACAATAAATTCCTTTCCCAGAATCGCCTTTATTAAAAAAAGAACGAAGGGTAATTAATTCACCATGGTCCGTCGACGTTAGGCGCCTGAATTGGTCAGGGAGAAATAAAAGA
Source organism: Ceriagrion tenellum (assembly GCA_963169105.1). Lineage (NCBI taxonomy): Eukaryota > Metazoa > Arthropoda > Insecta > Odonata > Coenagrionidae > Ceriagrion > Ceriagrion tenellum. The sequence goes on along the minus strand of OY720637.1, from coordinate 85,804,392 downwards.
GAGATTTCGGGGAAATGTATTTCTCCGTCGGGAACGATTTGACATTTATAAATGTACGTGAATGACGCACAGTTTTGTGTGCGCGCTCTCCCTATGTAGTATATATATGTACATGCCTGGCATCGCTTCTTGGTGTCCCACCACAAAAAGGATGTATTTATTTAGGTAGGTAAGTACATATGTACTCAAGCATGTATATATATATTCCGTTTCACATACTTGAACGTCTATATATAAGAATACTCTCAGGGATATCGTTAGGTGGTCTTCATCGGGAATGGATGAAGGGGAGTGGTGGTTTGAAAGACAGGTTAATTTAAATCGAGAGTTGAAAGAGGTGAAAGGTTGGAAAACATCGATAAGTACAATTCATGGGCTTGCAATATACTACGCCCAACAATTTCTCAGCATTATTTGCTGAGACTTAGGTCCAAAACATTTAAATTGTATCCAAATCACCAAAATGTTTCAATCATCACCAGGTCTTCAAATAATTGTATTAGAAGATGTATCAACACCCCGGACTAATTATTTAGATTTAAAAAAACAGACTATTTATACATTAAATAAGTTGCATAGATACAATGGAGCAAAAATAGGATCAACAACTCAAATATAATTTAACCATTTCTCCTCAAATCAAATTTGATCATTTAAAAAAAAACATAAGTAACTAGACGGATATACGATAGTGGAGAGAAAGGTGTTTTGTTAAGGCGTAGATGGAGAAAATTATGGATATATGTGGTGTAAAACAAGAGGAGTCGTATGAACCTTAACAGCAAGAGAATGTGTACGAAGCAATCCATCCGTGTTGTAGAAGCAAATTTCGGAAGGATATGGCAGCTTCGAGGTAACAACGTCGAAGCAAGTTAACTTTTCCTAACTATACGTACCCGGAAAGGAAACGGTATTATTTATATGCACTTTTAAGTGTAAGTTGAAAAATATAATATGCCTCATCAACTTTTTACCAGTATTTCAACATTAAAATCGATGTAGTATTAGAGGACTTGTATTGCAAACCACTCAAGCAATCGTAGCCGATGTCCCGATATATTTGCTTAGATTCCAGGAATGACAGTTCTCCGATACTACTTTCCTTATAACAGCTAAAAACTGGTATTTGGATTTCCACTTCCGCACGTTCACAAATTAAATATGAGCTGGAGATACGATGTGGAGGATATGGGCTTTGGCTAAAACTGTATATACGTGAAGCATTAATTTTCATTATACATACAAATATTGGCTAGCGTAAATAGCAGCAAGCCTACATGGTCATGCTATATTCATTAAAGCACAGCTTGCGTGTATGCTTGCTAGGGAATTGATAAATTTTCTATTAAAATCTAGTCGAAGCCCTTATCATTACCATAGGTCAGTAAAGCTAAGATTAGTTGACTGTAGTCCTCCAACATTTCCTATCAAATACTAGTTCCCTTACTTCCTGATAGCTGTTACTATGTACTTCCCTCTTTATTTAGTCTATTTATAAATTCCTTGGACTTCTTATGGGAACCTCTTCCTCTATTTCTCCTTTGATTACGTCCCTTTCCCATCAATTAGGCCTCAGGGTGTATCCACTGCATCTGATACCTCTCTATTGTGTTGCGTTCCATATGGTCCTTGTCTCGTCTACCCTTCTTTAAACATCATCATCTCTAATTTTGTTTGTGCATTTGATCTTCAACTATCTCCTCCAGCACCAGGATCAATGCACTGTTAATATAACATAAATTGCGCCAAATGCATGAGTTGCTTATTTTAAGGCCAATATTTCTTAACTACTTTGATTGTGAGGAAAAATATGAACGTATACATATTCACACACGCGCACAAACTTTCGAATCACGCATTTGCTAGAGAGACATCATTGGACGGTGTGGGGGAGTCCGAGGGGTGCCGGGAGAAGGAAGGGGGAAATTACGGCCGTTTAGGGTCGTGGGGGCGAGATTGGGGAAGGCGCGGGCAATTTCCTACGCCGGGGGTAGTTGTCGGGGCGGATGAGGGTGGCCGGGGAGGTTGCGCAGACCACCAGGATGGGGAAGGGGGAGAAGACAGGGAGACAACGATGGCGGTCGGGGGAGGGTAGAGGAGATGCGGCAGCGGGGGTCCTAGGATGTGTCGGCGACTCGGAAGTTTCGGAGCGGAGGACGAGAGAGGCAAAGGGTTGAACGAAAGGGTCAGCCGGACGCTGATGGACTCGGCCGAATGTGCGTGGGGGATGCTGGGAAGGAATGGGAGGGGGATTTTTCGTTGAGGTGCACGAGTCGTAAGTGGAAGGGACTGGCGTAATGGGTCTGAGTGAGGAGGAACCGACCCCAACCGTGTTGGCAAGAATCCGTCCCCACTCTTCCCGCCCCCTCTGACCCCTCCCCCCGCTTTTCTCGCTTCAGAGCTTGTGAGTGGGGCTGAGGGGAAGGGTGGCAGGGCCAGTTGAGGACATAAAGAGAAAACTAGGGCGTATCTTTGTGGGGAAGTGGTTTTTGGTGTGGGGAGTTTGGTCCTCAAGCAAGAGGGATGCGTGGCGGAAAGATGTAGTTAAGAAGAATATAAGGGCTGGAAGATATGAAAGCCCATGCGTTAATGACACTGTTGAGACAACTCAACTTGCTAACCTCCACCCTCTCACAGGTTATGAATAAGAATAAGTTTTCTGCCGAAAATGAAAGATGAAGAAGGAAAAGTGTGAGCGGAGTAATGAAAAATGAAAGATTAAACGTCGCCGTAAAAAATTTCATCGCGTAGCTTAACGAAAACGGGGTATTTATTAGTGTTTGCCTCTTTGAAACCCTATAGGAGAGTAAGCTAGAACAAATGTTGGCTGTCATTTGAAATATATATCGTAAAAATGCAAGTATGTTGACGAAGCGATGACTTCCCATCCTCACCATGAAAGGAAAAGATAAGAATAAACTGAAGATGTTCATGAAAGAAGTAATATCTTTAGTCTTACAGTATCCCCATTATAAAAATATTCCAAGCCGAGGTTTTGGAGGGGTCACGAGAAAACCTAGTAAATAACGAAAGATTTTATGAAGATTCCATAACTTTTGATTGAAATGAATGTTCATCAAAAATTATATTTAAAAATAAATTTCAAACTATTATATCACGCATGTTTTTAAATATATAGCACTTCTTTGGAGTACAATATGGGTCCAAGAGGTTTTGCTCTTTGAGATGTGTGATTATAATATTCGGAAAACTGAAGGGGAAAAAATATACTCCGGAAAAATATTTATTTTAAAAAGTAAATAATTCACTTGTAGCAGTGACTAGAGAAATATATTTGATTTCATTAAAATAAAACAGATGAGAGAAATGTTTCGTGGCCAATCTTACAATAATACTGCAAATAATGCAATGAAATAGAATATGGAAAATTTTTAGATAAACTCGTGCATTTTATAACTGTGTAAATTTGTTATTCTCTCATTGTTTGACGCTTATTTTCGTATTACAAGGTTTACGTAAACAAAAGGTTTACGATAGGTATTTTGAAAGAGATGATAAATAAAATTGAAATCTGACACATTGGTCATTTTGATTGCCTCGTATCATGATCACAGTGAAAAGTGAATCTTTACTGTACTGTAAAAGTGTTAAAATACACATAGATTCAGTATCAAATACCAAATAATTACCTGCAAGATGAATGTAAGCGCTGTGCATGATTAATGAAGTTCATTTCATTTTTGATTGTATTGAGTATCAGGTAAAGAGGAGATACGACGCATTATTATGGAAATAATGAGACGAAAAATAGATCTCATAAAATTTATATACCACACAACCACATCGCATTTCATGGAACAACGAAAAAAAAATTGACCACACGGGATGGGAGAATGACAGGAAAAGGGGCTAAAATGGAGAGAAAAAGAAAGAAGGCCGGACGAATGAGTAGATGAGGAAACGGGGTGATTTGGCGCGAGGTGAGCGTCCGGCATGGGCGAGAAGTGTAAGGGGCGTTGGTAGTGTGAGGGCATGGTATTGGGAAATAGAGGAAGGATGTGATTGTATTCCCTTTGGAGGACGCAAAAGGATGAAAAAAGGGTTGGAAGAAGAAATGGTCGAGGTGGGAGGGGAACGCGTTGAGGTTTTGGAGGGGTGGGTTGAGTCGAAGTTGGGAGAGGATTTGGGGAGGTTTTAGTGCGCGGGGAGACGGGTGGGGATGAGGCGGGGCAATATCGGAGTTTTGTCTGGATGATCGGTACGGCTTAGGCCGATTCCGGAGTCCGGTCACGTCTTAACCCTCCCCCGAACCCCCATGCGATGACCGCACCCTCATCCTCCACAAGGCCCATCCTCCCAAAAATCACTCCCAGCCTCCTCCCCTCAATGCTGCGTTCCATTATATCCCGACCCCCTCACCACATCCCGCAGAGAATACGACCTTAGTGCTTCCTCTAGGACCCCAACCGGTTCTCATCTTTCCCTCCCACAGCATCACTCCCCAATTGCTCCTAGCGTTCTGACCCCTTACCCCATTCCCTTCAGCCTTCTCCTTGAGCTTGGGGGGTTGTGGAGGCAAAAGAGATTCCAGACCTCTTCTCTCCCTCTATACTTGCTCCCGTACCCCTTCTTGTCTACAGAGGAGCGGCAGCTTTTCTCACCTGGAAGAGCCCGTCCCACTCATCATCAAACAGTGTGCCGTTCTGCATGCCAAGAATCGGAATGGTATTCGATTTTCATCGTCGTTCCACCATTTTCCTCTCTCTCCGCTTCGTCCCATTGTCTCCCCTACTCCGAAACGGCCCAGGAAACAACCAATGCCTCGTCTTACAGCCACCGAGGGATCGCTTTAGAAAAAATTAAGCGTTTCACTTAAGGAGACACTTAAAAAAAAGTGATAAAACCATTTAAATCATTTCAAATCTCACGTCTACACAGCACGGAGGCACAGTAAGTGTTTTGTAATGACTGAGAGCCAAGGGAGTGCTCAAAACGAGGAAGTTAGCACTCATAAATCGCTCCATCCAGAGGATGATAGGCGAATACGATAGACGAGCAGAGAACGCCAAGCGTTATAATTGTAAAGTCTAACACACTCCTTTTCAGACCTGAGTGCATTTACATAATTTATTCAGTATTTTGGAAAATATATACTTAGCTATTTATCCAATATGTAAAAAATTAATGTTAGTTTGTTTATCTTCTATTCGTTTCAATACCATTCATCAGATTACCATGAAACTTTAGTGAGTAGCTGTGCGCGCAACCCCGAAGGTTTCTAAATGATTAAATCCATTGTAAAATAGGCTTTCCGCTCCGGCGCTGTAAAATAGGCGCTCCGCTAGTCGTTTTAACAAATGAGTGTTGGCACGCGAGCTTCTTGAATAGGCGAGGAACGACAAGCAATCAAACGAAACAAATCGTTTACGAGTTGCTCAACCACGTGCATCAGAATCATATCAGTGAGGTATTATTTGTGTAAAATGGTACGTAATGATTTTGTACGTAGATTAAGATTTGGTGCAGTGGTCTCTTTGATTGCTTTTATTATAATTCTTGCATTAGATTTTTGTACACGCTTTTGTTCTTCCTACAGTTGGAATGTCAAGCTCAAAAATCTGAAATTTTTGCACTACTTAAACAATCGAATATTTTATTTACTTGGAAACCGCAGATAGACATGGACTGGAAACGCATGCCATCATTTATACGCTAAGAATTCCTATGGCACGAGGCACGAGGAAAGAGGCATTGCAACGCAGGCACAGCTAATACTCTAAAAATTGAGATGAAAATTATAAAAACTGCAAGAATATTTCTCCAACCATATGGAAAATCTCTTATTTTGATTGCTCCCGACGTTCCCATCGAAACGTATTCATCGAAAAGAATTCTTTTGTATAATTATGAGTGCCCAGTGCCCATTTCTGCTTCATATCTTATTACTGGACTGATAAGTGATTTATGTTTTTGTGTTTCAGCGTTCCTGTTAATTAGCATGCTCATTAGATACCTGAAATTTGGCGAATTCACTTTGTGTTCTATTTTTATTCTGTTGTTTATGCATGCTGTGATTCTGTTTTCAAAATCATGGTTTTTTCCTAGATATTTAAAAAGCTCTGAAAATCAAAAATTTATCAAACCTCTCTTAAGTTCATGAATGATTAGGTTTACTAGTTGAGTTCATCACCATTTTTTTTGTTTTATTTATGTTGACTGTCAGTCCCATTTTCTCCGATTATTCAAAACAATGGTTTTTAATACATTTATTTGTCCGTTTTCTCGAATGGATTATTGTTTAAGGGATATCTTCTATTTTTAATTTCCTTCACCATTTGCGAATCACCAATTTATCTCATCCCAATAAAAGGAAGGTGATATACGTCCGACGAGATTAGAGGAAAATCTGGGATAACGATATGTCCATTAACGAAATTGTCGCTATCTAAGTCTTCCATTCGCTGAAGCATCAAAATCCTTGATTTCCGGAAATCCCCAGTTAACCATCTTGCAAAAAAATAATATAAAAAAAACCCGAACCATCCCTACTGTGCGACATCGAAATTAAGTGCGTGCCTGCGCCAGTTGAAATTCGCGAGTTAAAAGGGACGCTAAGGGTTAAGGGATTGATAGAATTTAAATTGGATGGGTGAATGAAGTTGATTGGAGGATGCAAGAGAGAGAGAGGTGGAGGGGGTGGCGAGCAGAAACGAGGAACAGAGAGAGTGGGGGGTGGGATTTGGTACGGGGAGAGGGGGGCGGGCGGGGTGGGAGGCGTGAAGAGAAAGTAAGCAGAGATGGGAGGAGACCTTGGATGATGAAAACGGGGTGGGAGGAAGATCAGGGGAAAGATTGATGAACCCATTTATTGGGCATATTTGAGTCCTAAAGGGTCGATTGGAAAGATGAGATTCCTTGGAGAAAACTTTTGGAACGATGTCTCGTTAGACTGTGATTCAAGAGTTGGCCCTTTTCGGAGGGGATGATGTTATGAGGCTGTTCTCTACCCCGATGTTTCGACGAATTCCGATCCGGAGAGTGAAATTACATCCGCCTTGCGACGATAATTTGCTCCCCGTACGGCAGCCGCATACGGGAATCTAGATTATCATTGCGGTCACGTAGATTATTGCCGCAAAGATTTACGGCGTTTTACTGGGACTACCCCACGACCAACGCTTTTACTCTTATGGATATAACTACGATGTCCTCGAGAAACGAAATCGCGGCAGTTACTGGAGAAACGTAGAATGTTACGAAGATACGGAGGAATGATAAATTGGATACAAGTTAATGGTAATTTGCACAAAGAAGGAGGTATTTACCGAGTGCTGCGTGATCTAAGGTGAAGGGTCAGGAAAGCCTACCAGTATGATATCTCAATTGTCAGCTAAAGTGGAAAGGAGGAGAATCAATTCATGTGCAACTTCTCCGTACATAAAAGTATCTGTTATAATATATCTCTATGATTAAATTAAGATGCTGAAGATGAGTGATTAAGCTGTGATGTAGCAATGAAATTCCAAAAGAATATAAGAGATAACTTACAACATTTATTTTAATGCTGTGAATCATTATCAAACCGTGATTTTAAGCGATTAAATATATTTAAAGCAATGTCGTTCTACTTACCCCCAGTATCATGTATTTCCATCAATTTCAAATAAAGGTATTCAACTCTGTGAATTTTGATTCTTAATTAGAGTTTGATTTCTTCGTTGTAAAGACCGAGGCCCTTCTTTACGTGGACTACAACCTTGACGTGGTGGAAGGGCTTGCGCGTTCCAATGACCCCTAGAGCTGGACAGGCGGGAGCAATACATATGGCTCTCGGTAGGGCCACCCATGCCAGATATATCGAAGGGTAGGAGCCAGACGAAAGGTAGTCCCGTGATAGTCACGTGAAACACACTGTTGGGAAGTGGGGGTGGGAGTCCCTTTTCGACTATTATACTACCCAGAAATATGAATGTCGCACAAAGAGAATTGAATACTGGCAACTACGGGACTCCGCCCAATGGGGCGGGTGTCGGGCCCGGCATCGGGGGAGGCAAGGCCTCCGAGGTCGTCATCACACGAAATCCTTGCACAAGAGAGTCATCACAGGATACAAGGACCAAGGAAGATAAGAACAAAAGGAAGGTACCGATAAAAGTAGGAACTTGGAACGTTAGGACAATGATGAGGGCTGGGAAGCTGGAAAACATAAAACGGGAAATGGATAGAGGGAAAATGGTTGCCTTGGGGCTGTGCGAGGTGAAATGGAAGGACAGAGGGGACTACTGGAGTGATAGTTACAGGGTAATTTATAGTGGTGGGGTTGAGAGTCAATGCGGGGTAGCCATAGTAAAGAACGCAAAATTGGGGAGGAGGGTAGTAAACAGGTAAGCGGCAGGATACTTGTGGTAGAAATAAAAGCACGCCCTACTAATTTCGTATTGGTCCAGATGTACATGCCTACAAGCAATCATAGGGAGGAAGAGATAGATGAGGTGTATGAAGAGATAGAGGAGATAATCAGAGAAGTGCCGGGCAAGAAAAATCTAACAGTAATGGGAGACTGGAACGCAGTACTAGGGGAAGGGAGAGATGGGTATGAAGTGGAAGGGTTTGGATTAGGAACGAGAAATGATCGCGGAGAGAAGGCAGTTTAATTTTGTAGGAGAAATAAACTAATAGTAACAAACACGTGGTTTAAACACCATCGCAGGAGGAGGTACACATGGAAAATGCCGGGAGACACTGGGAGATACCAAATTGGCTATATCATGGTTAGAAAAAGATTTAGGAACTGTTTGAAGAACTCGCGGAGTTATCCGGGGGCTGATACAGACTCGGATCATAACTTAGTGATGATGAATTGTGAGGTTAGATTCAAAAAGCTAAATAAAAGCAGGAGGATGAAGTGATGGAACCTGGAAGCGTTGAAGGGGGAGAAAAGGAAGGAATACCAAGAGATAGTGTGAGAACATAGGAGAAGCCAAAGAAGCAGGAAAAATCGAGGAAAAGTGGGAGAATATAAAAACAAGCATTGTAAGAGCGGCTGAGAAAACAATAGGAGCAGTGGAATTGACAAGGTTAAAGAAGCAGTGGGTTACGGAAGGAATGATTAGGAAAATGGAGGAGAGAAGGCATTAGAAAAATGTCAACACCGACTAGGGTAGGGGAAATATAAGGAGCTAAATAATCAACTATGGCGAATAACCAATCGGGCGAAGGAAAATTGGTGGAGAAGGCAATGCGAGGAAATGGAGAAACTGCAAAAGGAAGGGGAAGTGGGTGCATTATACGCTAGGGTAAAATTGCTATCGGGAGGTAAGAGAGGGCAAACGTTACCAAAGGTTAAGGACAAGAGAGGTATAATGTTAACCGAGCTGGAAGATATCCTAGAAAAATGGCGAGAATACGTGGAGGAGCTACATGACAGCGATAGTAGACCAATTAGTTAAGATGTAGAGGATGAGGGAAACCTAGATGAAGATAACCTCGGGCCAAAAATCCTCGACAGTGAAATAGAGAAGGCTTTGAAATAGATGAAGGCAAGAAAAAAGGTAGGATTAGATAACATACCCTCGGAATTGCTAAAGAGTCTAGGAAGCAACGGTAGGCAAGCTTTTTTCGAACTTATACACAGGATCTACGACGAAGGAGTTTGGCTAGAGGACATTGTGAAAACAGTATTGATTCCTATCCCGAAAAAGAAGAATGCATCAGAATGCGAGGAATACAGAATAATTAGTTTAATTTCACACGCAGCCAAAGTTTTACTTCGAATTATCAATAGAAGGTAGAGAGTACGGCCAAAAATTGCTTAGGCGATGGCCAGTTTGGGTTCAGGAAGGGAAGGTCAACTCGGGATGCGATAGCGATGATTAGAACGCTTATAGAAAGAAACATGGAAGACAGAAACAGGAAGTTTTCACATGCTTTATTGATTTTAAAAAGGCTTTCGACAGATTGAATTGAAATGAACTAACGGAGATACTAGAGAAAATGGGAATAGATTGGCGAGACAGGAGACAAATTCGAAACTTATATATGACGCAAAGGGCGCAGGTGAGGGTGGCTTATAGTGAATCAGGGTGGGCAACTCTAGGTCGCGGAGTGAGGCAAGGATGTCCGTTGTCGCCGTACCTTTTCAACATTTATGCAGTGCGGGATATTCGGAATGAAGGTAAATCATAAGAAAACATAAGTAATGAGATTCTGTAGGACGAAGAAAGCGAAGCTTGTGATTAAAGTTGGAAGACACAAACTAGAGCAAGTAGAGCAGTTTAATTACTTAGGTAGCACGCTAGAGGAAAATGGGCATAGTAGTAAAGACATACGGAAGAGAATAGCGCTAGCTAAGGAGACGTTTAGTAATAGAAGAGAGCTGATGACGGGGACACTGAGTAAGGATGTGAAGAAGAGGCTGATGGAGAGTTTGATATGGGGCGTAGCGTTGTATGGGGCAGAAACTTGGACGCTGAGAAAGGAGGACGAGAATAGGCTGCAGGCATTTGAGATGTGGGTGTGGAGAAGAGTGGAGAAGGTTAGATGGACGGAAAGGAAGACTAACGAAATGAGGAAATGCTGGAGATGGTTGGCGAGGAACGGAATCTTTTGCATGAAATCCGGGAAAGGCAGGGTAGATGGCAGAAGGAGGTAATAAAGGGTGATGGGTTGCTGAAGAGTGTGATAGAGGGAAGGATGTTGTGCAAGCAGGGAAGGGGAAGAAAGAGAATAGGTTTCATGGACTGGATGAAGAAGGGCAGGTCTTATGCAGAGGCGAAAAAGGATATATTAGAGGGAGATAGGACCCGGAATGTGTAAAAGGCCGGGAGCGGATTCTCTGACATTCAGCAAAACCTACCTTTACCGGTAGAATGCCTAATAAAATAAAAAAATAGACCGAGGTTGAGGCTCTGGTGTCCCATCTTCCACCTTAAATTTTTTCATATGGTAGATCAAGATACAAAATTTCAAATAAACAATACAGAGTAGGCGTAAAATTTAACAAAGAAGAAAATAACATTGCCATTATTCGGGAAGTGATGTTTCGTCACTTCAATTCTGTTGGTAAAAATATAGCCATTTATAAAAGCGTTGTTTTGCTTAATTAGTGCTCCTTGACTCAATAAGGTTCACTAGCTATAAAAGATTATGGTAATGTGCAAAATGTTAACCAAAATGAGAAACTTAAAAATTACAGTGGGAAAAAATATGGTTCTAGCTCAAATTCTTATCAAAAATACCCACTACTGGAATACATCCTGCTCTTGAGGTGGGTTTATAATACCTGTAAAGTCTTGTCTATTATCAGATTTTCTACATTTGAATTTGGTTTTGGTTGGGTTATGGATAAAAAATTGCAATATCCACTGTTTTATCCATTCATTTATTTTGACAAAGGATCAAATGGTATTTCAATCAACTCGGCGAAATTATAACGAACTCAATGAGTCTAAAGGGATCGGGTTGGTGTGGTGGCTAGAGTACCACACGGGCGGCCAGGGTTCAAATCCCTGCAGTGGCGGATGTTTTTCAGAGGAAACCCGATCCCTACTTGAGTGTCTTGTGGAGGGCACTTCAAGTACAGTACTCCGTCTGTCGGATGAGACGTTAAGACGTGGTCCCCTTGGCGCCTTCCGTTAAGAGCAGGCAAATGCCGACGCCGGGTTTCTATCCACCCTTCCTTCCTTACCTATCCCTTATGGCGCAAATGACCTTAGCCGTCGGTCGCCTCCCCAAATATCTAATCTAATCTAAATCAATGAGGCTAAATCTGAAAAACGGAATCATAAAAAGAAACAAAATGTATTGCATAGGTTATCTGTCTCAAATGATATTTACAAGTGCACCAACTCTAATAATAAAGAATATTGAGCACTTCAAAGTTTCTTCCACCGTCAAACACGTCATCATTGTTCTCTTTGCATTATAAACAAATGTTATTATGCTGTAAGAGCAAAATGTTTATTTATAATCATATGCTCATACACTATACTAAACACTTCTATGATTGAAATAGTATAACTAGATCAATTAAATAAATTAAAGCGTTTGAATAAAAAACCTAACGATAATTAGAAGATGTTAAAAGAGCGCAAGGCTGGAAAAATCCATGCATGAACGAGGTAATATAGAATATACTAATTTTTTATTTAATCACAATAAACACCAACAAGAAAGACAATTTTATGACCCATAAAAATAACTAGTTTTTAAAAATTAGCCTCAAAAACGAGAATTTTGGTGAAAGAAAATGATGTGAGCCAAACTGCAATATTAATATCTTTTAGTAATATACCAGTTGACTGGTAGCATTTGGAGAATTCCAATCTTATAACCCGCATTATAGGCCATATTTTGACTTTCTACCATATATCATGCCAGCAAACAAGTCACTTAACGCTCTTTGGTACGAACAGAAGTAACTACTATCGTATTATGGTATAAAATATTTGATATTATTAGTTTTATAGTAAAACACGATGGAGGATCTGCGGCAGCATTTATACCATGTTTTCTGGTGGGGTGCACATTTTCATAGGACATTAATTAGCAAAATTTTATAATTTAAGTACAGTTATAAAGAATACCAGACAGCTAAATAAGGTAAGAACAATAACCTAAAGGTGTGTAACCCAAAAAGAAATTAAAGAGATTTCTAATACAAGAGATTCAAAAGAAATCTCTCGAGGGATATGTGAAAAAGCAGTTGGTTGAACTGGAAAAGTTAATTGCTTGCACAAAGAATCAAGAGATAAAGAGGTGAGGTACGAATAGGCGGTATAAATCACTCTGCGAGAATGAATGCTTGTATCAAAGAAATGTAAAATGAGAGGAGCTACATAAGACATCAGAAAATATTGAATTAGAGATGAAAAAAATATAAGGCGGAAAGTAGAGGATTGTTACTATTGAGGAAATGACAGGAAGTTGAGATACATGCCATATTTGAGAGAATGTTTCCGTATACTTGGAAAGTATCAGTAAACATTGACCATACGAAGAGAAAATTAAATCGTAAAGAGGTTTTTGAGTCCTAAAATTAGACTCCTACAATGTAGGGATGAAATTAGTATGATAGAATATATTGTTCAGGTATTGATAGAAATTCACCCCCGACATTAAAACATTTCAGAAAATCGGTATGAGAAGCGAAGGAGGAACAGAAACTAATGCTAACACAGCCCCTCTTCTCCTCACAGTTTATAAACAATTTAATAGAGGGAAAGGGAAGACAAAAATTTTTCTCTGGAATAATTTGCAGAATCTATGAAGAAAGGCTACAGAAATCATTCCGCATAGAATGTATGAGGAAGAGAATTCCGCATGATGAACAAATAAACGCAACTGAACTAGGGTATAAAACTTAATAAAAATTAGGACCATGTGTTTCCACCTCAAATGTACCTTTGAAGTCCTGAATGCTTAATGTTGCATAATTTTGATAATTTTTATTGAGTTATTGACGGAGAAACCCTATATGCAGTTCGACATTACAGAATTAATTTACTCCAGATATGCGTGGTGAATATTAGATTCTCCTGTTTGGTGCGATTGCAACAGGAAATGCGCACAAAGCATATCATTGGCTCTTATAATGATCGCTTTGTGCTCATGTCTTTCAATATGTATCCACATTATCATTCCTTTATGACAGTTATTGCCTGTTAATTGCTTCATGAATGACCAAATTTACCGCATCAACAAACCTTAACTTAAACCCATGAAGAGGCATTTAATGCTAAAATTAATGCAGTATTCTTTCAAATAATTTATGTTCAGAGAATTACAGATTACTAAAAATTTTTTGTAAATATCTTTATCTTACTACATATTTACTTTTTAATATGTTTTACTAAACACATGCCTCTCGCAGAGAAGACTGTAATACCGCCAATCTATTTAAACTAGCATTTTCATAAATATGTAGTTCTTTAAGGAATACATCCGTATTTTCCTTGCTCTGAAAGCTTCAACTTTTGTTACATACTGCCAACAAAGTTTATGTATTTATGTTAAACAGTGTTTACGCAAACACATCTCTGACGATAAAACTAATGGGCCAACGTATAACCAAATGAGTTGCGTAACTGATATGTGTATTCCCATCCGTGAACACGGGTTAGCTTTATTCAGTTGGAATAATATAAGAATATATCGCAAGAGCTCATTTTAATTCTGTGTTTTGTGATGTTTTTCTTCTCTGTTAAAACATAATTTTGGCATATTTACTTATGTGGCAGTAAAGTTATAACCGTAAATGGCAGCATAGTGTAGAAAAATTGAAGTAACAGAGATGTGATATTTTCAAATAATGATGAAGATCAAATAAACGGATTGAATCACCAAAGAAGATTTCCAACAAAGAGTATGAAGTAAATATATGAAGGCTATGAGATTATTGAGAATAGAAATTACTGGACAAATTATGCACTGGAATACTACCTCTCGATAACTCTTCACTTGAGAAATATTAAGGAAAATATTTTATAATGGAGACCAAAAATGTTATACCAGATGGGAATTGTAAGAAAAGAAATTAAGTTGAAATGTCTTTGCTGAAATAAAATGGTTAGCTTAGAGGATAGATGCAACAACTCTATATTGGCATTGATTGCTTCCGGCCACATTTATTGTTCTTGAATATCCGGAAATTCAATTTTTTCAGCAAAATATGTATTGCCAGGCTGTATTTACAATGGGACAATATACAATAAACCCTGCGATATTTATCCATTAAGTACATAGCTTGTGAGAGAAAATACCATCGTTCTTTGAGGAAATATGACACCGGACATCAACCAACCCTCTTCTCAGTAGAAAAGCTTCATTTATCATTGCACAAGCTCTGCTGTTGTGGAGGATAAAGTACACGTCCTGTCAGATATGCTATGGAGTTCATGCCCTTGTGGATATCACACCACTTATGTTGGCATTAAGAAATTCTACAAGTATTTGCTTCGTGGTAAGGTTGACCAGTGTAGCTACGCAGAGGCGGTCGTGGCCACTCGGTCAACGAAATTCCTGCCCCTAGCGATGCAGAGTGGGTTCAGTAACTTGCCCTCCTTTAGACTCCACATTCCGAGCGTTCCGAAAACAAAAATATGGAAATTCTAAAGGATAAACAAGGCAAAAGAAGACCTTAGAGTTAACAACATACCCTTTCACTTCAAAATAAAGTATTCTGCCGAGAAAGTGCTAACATGGGAGAGCTCTGAACCAGTCTGATAGGTCAATTTAGGCAAGTTTACATTTTTTCAGCCTATTCCTCGGCGTGATCCTTGAGGGTCATGAATTAAATCTTGCATTAAAATTAATATCACTATCAACGAAATTTTCAGGGTGTGGTCTCAAAGGGAATGGAAAAAAAGAAAGGAAATTCTCCACTTGGATGGGCTCGATTATTTAGACGGTTAATTGAACTCTACACTAAAATATAAATTAATATGATGTGTTAAAACGTCATTTTTCAAAGAAATTCTTAATTTGTTCTAGAAGGGAATACCTTTTGGCTACACGATTGATTTTTTAATGCTCCTTTTCCATGAATCGCTCAAATGGTTATCATAATAAAATCATAATTTAATGATTTTTAATGATAATTTTTTGTACTTGTTTTTTACTAAAACATAAGAGTGAATAAAGAGACATAAAAGAAATATCAAATAATTCAGACCTCATATAGGACAAAGTACACGTAATGAAATCAGAACCCTAATTTTAAATTATCCTGATGAAGCAAATGCCTTTAGTGCATATTTTCAAATGAAATATTTTACAAGGCATAATTAATTGAATGTCGTTATCATCTGCAGCCCTAAAGAAACTAAACTAATTTATCAAATGGTGAAAAGGACGCGAGTTCATTTTAAATAAAAAATTAGCTCCAGCAAGGGAAAGATTATTAATTGAAAGAGATCCGTTGCTTTCCTGGTGTACTATCTAGGTGAAGTTTTCTCGAGTCTCCGTTTGGGCGAATTGAATAGTTGCCGACCATACCTCGGAAAACGAGAAACGTATAGCACTTCGTAACGTCGGCAACTTTGGAAACTCTCACACCGTTGGAAATCCGAGAACACTTCATGCACATACATAATTTGATAAAAAAGTCTACTTGTAAAAAAGGCAAAAATGAACATCCATTTGCCTCTCTTTTCTTTAAGTCGATCCCTACGCGGAACAATTGAAAGCTCTGGTGCGCATTTCTTCCGGAAGTGAATTGCTGCGAACCTATGTAATATACCTTAATATATATACTGCGGAGATATAAGATGGAAATTACAGTAGAGCCTTGTATCCCAATTCACATCCTCTTTTTCCATAAAAAGCTCTGTCTTTCTAGTCCAACTTCGTTTCCAGACGTACGAATCGCTTACTTGTCGCCGCCGTCTCAATATGGGCCGAGGAACCACCGCGATGGGGACTAAAGCGAGAACCACACCTCCCAGGCTTTATGAGGGATGAGTGGCGCAATAACGCCACGCTCCATAGCGCCCATTACGACTGACAGCGGGCGAGACAAGAGTAGGTCGCTGTGTAAGAGTCTAGCCGAAGGAGAAGGAATGAGAAAGGAAAGCGTTCCGTGGTGGAGCTTGAAATTGTGACCGTTTCTTGACAACCACATGAGGTGCTCACAACTCTTTTCCCAGCGGATTTCCTTTTTTATTCTTTTAACTCATACGCTCATTTCCTCTCGCTGTCTGCAGACTAGGGCATTACACCCAACCTTAATTTACTGGAACGTCAAGAAAGATCTGGTCATTTCTCTGTAGAATGCAGATAGTGAACTTCTCTCAGTATACCGTAATAGGATGATCAAAAAAATGAAAAGTTCTGTAAAACATATTCTTGAAGAGAGGTGGTAGCAGCAATACATATTCTTCCTCAAAGTGGTGGGGACGCTTAGGCATTAACCCCTGCAGAGCATTAGAGGTGAGCAGCAACGAAGAATTGGGTTTATGTAAGAATAACAATAAAAGAAATAGACAGACAGGATCGTCAATTAAGAATTTCTGCAAAGTTTAAAGGAAAGGGTAAAATATAAACCCAGATAAGTGAGAAAGGGCAAAAAAAACATATTTTATGACCAAATTCCGGATTAAAAAATCATGAAAGGAGAAAGGAATGGTATGAATTACAGAAGAGAATGGGCATTGAGTACGCCTGGAAAATTTTGAAGGTGTCAGCAGATTCAGCACGAGTATGAAGGAATAAAGCAATTGGCGGAGAGTAGAGACCTGTAATCAACCAATCTTTGTCTTCGTAACTGCTGAAGGCGATATATCGTATTTGCTCAACGAAAATTTATATTCAACCAAGCACACAATTGAAAGCTTTCCTGAGTGGGATCATTCCATCGTGTAGGAAAGAAATTCACGGCACTAAACAACCAAAAAATCTGAAACTTTTATCCGCGTAGAAAACAATTATGAATATACGACATTATGTACAAAATTTAATTATGCGTGGGAACAATCCATTTATATTCGTTTATGACTGACTCATTGATATAGCATTTTATACTGATACCATAACAGTTAGTATCACTTATTGGACCAGGTTAATAATAAGTTTCTTACATTATTCAACAGAGATAATATTTCCAGCGTTTTTGTGGGAGTTTGTTATATTTTAGGCGGTCTGATCATAATTTATTGTTATTTTATCAAGTTAAAAGTATTTAAGAGATATGGGATCTCATAGATTAGATATAAATACTTTTTTGCACGCAGGTACCAGTTTCATTAATGACGGCTTGCACAACGATCCTTGACGCTTATAATAATAGTTGATTGCATTTATTTAGTGTGAGCAAATCAAAGATCATATTATACATTATTTCTCCATTCCAGTATCATTGCTATTCATTGATATTCTTTTTACACAACTTTATAGGCTTTTTGTTCCCCACCTGCCTCCACAAGCACTGGAGAAACTTGGGCGTTTGTACCGTTCACTTATACATGAATATACATGAGGTATGGTTAAGGCTCTTCATTTTGCAGCAGACTTTAAGGAAACTCTTATGAATATCAAAGGGAGATAACGATTGTTCAGAAAAACATTTTTCATCTACATCTACGTGATACCCTGCAAGACACCACGAGGGTGTGTGGCAGGGGGTGAAGATCACCAAACATGCACTATTGACAGTATATTATTATTAGTATATTATTAGTATATTTAAATGAGACATGCTACAAAATAGGGTCACATGGAGCTAGATGGTTAGTATCTACATAATAAGGAAGGGATTATTGGTTGTTATTATATGCATCATGCACTACAGACAACTCTAACTATATTTCACCTACCTATCCCTTTGCTACGCTGCCTATTGTTCTCTCTTATGGTACGCGGGAAAAATGACATTTTAAATCTATCGGTATGACAATCTATCTCTCTAATCTTGTTAATATGATCAAACCTAGCATTATACGCAGGGGTTCTCAATATATATCTAACGTCATCTGTGAACAACTCTGTTTCGAATTTACTTAAAAGGTTTAACCTAAATTTTAACCTGCGTTCTGATAGTAATTCCCATCCTAGTTCTTCTATTAAGCTCGTAATACTTATACAATTATCATAACGACCTTTAACAAACCTAGCAGATCTCCTTTGCACGCGCTCTAATTCTTCAATCATACCTTTCTCGTACGGATCCCATATGCTAGCGGCATATTCTAAATGAGGCCTGACAAGTGTAAAATAGCTTCTTTCTCGTACTCTCTCATCGCATTTGCCTAGAACCCTTTTTACGAATCCTAATCTACGGTTTGCTACACTAGTTATTTCCCTGATGTGTTTCCCCCATGACATGTCTTCAGTGATGGTGACGCCTAAGTATTTAATTGAATCTACGTTACATATTTTGTTTTCTTTGATGCAATAACTAGTGTATGAATTTGGATGAGCAAACATACTGCCAAATCTAACTCAAATTGTCTCA
Organism: Ceriagrion tenellum; assembly: GCA_963169105.1. NCBI lineage: Eukaryota > Metazoa > Arthropoda > Insecta > Odonata > Coenagrionidae > Ceriagrion > Ceriagrion tenellum. The sequence continues at coordinate 85,785,485 of OY720637.1, read as the reverse complement.
GAACCAAGACTCACTACGGAATGATATTAGACTTTTTTACAGTTATCTGACAGCTGAACCTAGTGATTCCAACAATTTCGTGAGATAATTTTATCTCTCAAGCATTAAATTTTAAGCATATTTATTTGTCCACATTCAAAAGTTTAGGCACACATCCATTGCGTGCGTATAAATAAATGGCTATATATGTAATGGGCGGCCCTTATCCTCCTTGTCGACCATCGTAATCGATTATTTATCGGATATCTGGTTCGCCCCGCTTTTCCCATTTCCTCTCTCATTCACGAGATGGAGGCACCGTCGTCTGGCGTTGTAAGAGGAGGAGAAGGAGGGGATGGAGGAAGCGGGAGGCACGAGTGGAAAAGGGTAGGGGGGGAGAGGTAAGTGGTAGATGGAGGGGGGTGCGCCCGGCAAGGGACGCATGTCGGCCAGAATCCCATTTCACCGCAGACGGATGAAATATGAGGGGATGGATGGCCAGGGTGGGGGGAGTCAGAAGGGATTTTTTTGGGGGGGAGGGGGACAAAAGGAGGGGTCGCTTTTGCAGTTTGAGGATGGGGAATATGAGGGATACTTCACATGTGGGGGCGGCGGGGGGCGTTTCACGCAGGGAGGAGAAATCGAGGAAAAGGAGTAAAGGAAAGAGACGAGGAAACGAGCGGTGCGATTGTGATGGAGAGCCGTGAGGAGAAAAAAAGGCGCGCACATTCGTTTCCAAATAATTACTTTCCAAATACTGCTTTATTTTTAAAGCCAAAAAATCTCAACTCGGAATATATTAATCGAAAAAATGTAACAGAATCTTAATAGATTGATACAAATGCAATGATTATGGCCAGACAACCAAAAGAAAACATAGACTATAGTTTTTATAGTCAAAAGTGAAAATTGTGATCAGAAGCTTTTTCGTAACCTAAATAATGCTGATTAAACAATGAAGTGAAAAGATTCATGTTAAATACTTAAACGAGCAAATAATACCTATTTTCCGCTCCTTGTGTAATCCAAATTGCACTTAATTTAGCAGTAAAAAATAGTAATTCATCTCATAGCCAACTATATTTCTAATTCAGTTATAGGTATTTTGATTCCTACACGGTTATCTTAACACCATTAAATTTTTAAACCTTTTATAATGTAAGCGGATCAACTTACTCAAGTAGAACCAATATTGGTAACTTATATTACCAATTTTATCATGGAAGCATATTAATGGAGGCTCATGGATACTTGACTGTATAAAATTTATTTTTGTGCATTATACTGCCAAAATGGTTATTCCCCCAAGTAGCTCGCTTTTCTAAGCCTATTATTCGTAAAATATCTCTGTATTTTAAATGCTATAGGACTACAGCCCGTGAGTTTATGGAACCGCATAAATTTACTGCCTTTTCAATTAAAAAACCCAAATGAGGATGCGTTTCCTATACAATGGAGATCATTAAGTTATATTTTCCTTTTTCATTGATTTCAGCTGTTTCCCTCTTACAGTTAAATTAGATATCCGCTCTTAAGTAATATAATCAATTAGTCTCCAAAATCACAGTGAAAAAAGAACAGAAAAATATAGTAAAAGTATAATAAAATTACAAGAAAAGTATGTTTTCGGGCACAAGATGACAAACAGGCAAACAGGAACTAGATTTAAAATCATATGGAGTGCTGATGAATTTGGGGAGATAATCTATATCGGTGACAGGTGTTTAGACCAATTTTATTGAAGGAAAGAACATGTGGATGCAAGTTCGTAGGTGTACACCTGCTTAATTGCAGGAAATCATTTTTAATACGTTTTGTTTACTGGCTAATCAAATAACTCACCCGTTCCAGAAACCGTGTCGCACGAGAATAAATAATTAAAATATATTCAGAAACGAATAAAAGATCCGGAATCAATTCATTTCGAGTTTAAAAAAATATATTTAGTTTTCCCGTCGAACATTCCAATTTTTTGTTTAAAAAGGTTAATTGAGGATTTAATGGGCCGTTACGCGCGTGAATGGTCTCAAAGGAATTTCGATAAAATTAGAATCAATCAATTATATTGTTCGTAGTACATCTTTATTTTTTCTTTGAAGGACCTCCTCGAGAGTTCAAACGTCGATTCGGCCTGCGTGCTCCACGAATTTCACGTGTAAAAACGGTCCTTGACATTTGCCGTCTGGGAGGCAAAGCGATTTCACAAACAGGTTCAAGGGGCACTATTTGGTTTGAGCGCCAATTCACCGTTTTTCTCTCAGCGTTCGAAGGATACGGTATGTGAATGAAACGTGCACTCTAAATCGAAGAAATATTGTATTTGCATTTGATAAGTCCGGATCCGGACGGATATATCCGGATAATAAGATATATCCGGAAAGATCCGGAAACTTTCGATTAAATTCTGTGAGGATGGATTTGGTCATCCTACTGCTACGTTTATCACTTTTCTGTACAGGATTTGTTGCTTAATTGAATATCATATCCATTGTCACATCCATTGTCAAGAGTTATTTCATATTAAACTATATATTTCAAAGGTTTTTGGTTCCTCTAATGATGGTCCAATGAAAATCTGTCAAAATAGATTATTCGGTTATCTCACGCGCTTCCTATTTAGGCTTAGGTGCTTCTTCAGCTATCGCTTTCTTCGACATGCCATTTTCCAAGATCTATTTCATCCTGAACTACATATTTTATAGGTCTTTGACAACTTTCACGAAGGAGTCTTTGTCTTAAGCCCCTATTTTTTTAAGAAATAGTAACCCCGTGTAATGATTTTCCTATGCGTGATGTCACCCGTACACGACAGTGGTTACCTCAGCAAGTTCAATCAAATGTTTTAATGCCATTTATACCTTAGTTTTTTGACCATAAGACCTTATACCAGACTTTATATTAACTCTGTGGGTAATTATAATACGGGATGAGGGAATTGATTACACGCGCGCTGGATCTCCGGAAATGATTTCTTTCTTTGTGAAACGCTTGCATTTATCTAAACAAAACATCCATTCTATAATTATTCCGCGTGACTTAAATACCTATTCAACGATTATTTATACTGATTTTATACGCATTGCAGTAGCTGAATGGGGTAGTTGCATAGTTGCTGCGGATCCCACGGATGTTTCGTGTGCCGGCATTCCAACGAGAACGCGGATTTGGGGAAGTTCTTGCATACTAATGTGCGAATAATTTCGGTCGTTTGGGCTCTGTGTATTACGAAATCCCCGGCCGGTTTCAGTTTAGTTTTCCTAAAAAATCTGCAATTCTACTGGACTACAAAACTAATTTGGAAAGACCTCATTTGGAAAAGCCAATTCGTATTTGGAAAACATCAATCGATTTCGTGATATTATTGATGTAAAACATTGGAGTTTATCATAATACTGGAATAAATCCTTCATGTGATTTTTTGAGAAAAAGGAGAATAGCGTCAGATAAACGGGCGTTTTGTTATATAAGGTGATTATGGGGACTCTTGAGTAACGATATGAAGAAGAGGCTGGCGAAGAGCCTTAAATGGAGCGTTGCGTTGTATGCTGCTGAAACGTGAACCCTTAAAAGAGGAGGACGAAAATGGGCTGCAGGCATTTTAGATGTGAAAGTGCAGTAAGATGGAGACTGAAAGGTGAACTGAAGGTAGACAAACGAGGAGGTGCTTACTATGAATGGCGAGGAATGGAAACTTCTGATTGAAATCCTGATTAGGCAGGGTAGGTGGCGGAATGAAATATTAAGGGGCCATGATTTGCTCAAGGCCGTGATAGAGGGAAGGATGTTGGGCAAAAGGGGGAAGAAGAAGAAAGAAATAAGGCTTTTATGGACGGGATGAAGAAATGTGGATCGTACGCGGAGGCAAAAAAGGAAATGCCAGAGGTAAATTGAACACTAAAAGAGTTAAAAATCGGGAAGACTTTTAAATGAACTTATCTTTTACCGGTAGAATACATTTGTGCAACCGGGATTAGCCACTCTGTTATCCTTTACAGTCACCCACTAGTGCACGTAAATGGATTACGATAAGGAAAAAATATTTGCCCTCATTGGGAAACAAACCAAGATCCCAAGACATGGGAGAATAAGACCTTTGTAACTAAATTGGATTAAGTGTTATTGACTGTCTACGGTTCTAATTACGGTCAAACCAATGATTTTCCTCAGTGGAGTTTGGTAATCTTTAAATCATGTCGGAAAAGATAGATTGTCGTTTGCGACGGCACTTTGAAAACAAGACTCGTAGATACCTCAATTTGCCATTTTAATTCTTCGAAATTCACATACTTGTACGGCATGTCTTGATGTCACATGTCTGTAAGAAAATTGTGAGGGTTTTTAAAGAAACGTATTCCAATATGAAAAAATACTGAGATGTTTTCAGCGAGAGATTTGTGATTCCGTCCAAGAGATCAATAGCATCACTAAAATAATTTTATAGCGTAATATCTCTTTACCCCTTACAAAATCCAATGGGTAATACCGGTTAATTTTTTAATATCCTCGTGATAACAAGGAAAATGCGTTAGGTTTACAACTCGTATTCGAACAGTATGACTACATAAAGTTATTTTTCTCTTAAACCACACTATTTGATACATCATAATTTCATTTAACCGCTGGTATTTGAATTACCGAAATGATAGTGTTTTAATTTTGAAAAATTTGCGTTATCTAGACTTGTCTTTCCATTGTTTGATGCCGCCAACGGTATTACGTCACTGCCCTTCGTGCATTATAACTTGTAGATTCAACACAAATTAGGTCAATGTCTGCCATAAAGAATAATAAAACGATTATTTCCATCAACTTGCAAAAGGACAAATGAACCTATCATGAAATGGCTTGCAGCGATAAGATTCCGTGACCAAATCTGCCGAATAACCGATGATGTCAAATTTTGAGGCCACCAAGGGCGCAAAATTCATATTGAAACATTTTTCAACTAACAACGACGTTTTCCAGCAATATTGGCGCATTTTCATTTTAAATTATGCATTGAAAAAAAAATAGTTTTTGAAATTGGTTCACTACTCCATTTAACCAGAAGCGAGGAAGACATTGCAAAGTCGATCGTGAAATAGCGTCTGGTTTATGAATAATAAGGGAAAAAAGAAATTAGATACAGTGAGCTTTATCATTATTTATTTTCGAATTGCGTGCTTCTGATATTAAGGCTCTCTATAGGAACTAACTGGGGAATACACTGAAAATAGTTTTTTGCTGAAATATCACAAAATGGTTACAGTGAAAGCAATGCAAGTAAATCACAGAACAAATCATGATGAACCTCGCAGTTGCCAAATTTCACAATTAAAAAATCTATATATTACTGCAGAGGAGCGGGGACTTGGGTAGGCTAGAAAATTTGGGTAGGCTAACATGAGAGAAAAATAGAGAAAGAAGAACTACCATAGATCGACGGGAATGGATTTTGATAAAACATAAGCTTCTTTTTGGCAGCAGCAAATTACCTATCCCGGTGTGACCGTCAAGCGCTCCTCGCGGCACTGGAAAAGCAACACACCTTTTGTACGCATCTAGCCAGGAAAAATTCTCAGTTATTAACCATTTTCGGGAAAATAATCTATTTCTACTCATTGAAAAGAATATAAAGCTTAATGCCAAATAAGGAAAAGTATTGGCGACACTCATGTAGGAGATTCACGTTTGGGTTAATCATAGTAAAAATTTATTCTAACAAGTTTTGAAACACTTTTTTATCTTCATGGAATTACAATGGCACTTATTTACATTGAGAAGGTTTGAACGGATTCAATAGCAATTTAAATAACGCAATAACTTTGCACATGATGCTAAAGTTACAAAAATCCATATGATATTTAATAGTAATAAAATGTCCTAATTTGCTAAATGTTGGTAAAGGCGTCATTGTCTTTGTTTACCGCGTCTATGACTTAATAAAAGACATATAAAAGGCAATAGCTTGATTGCAGTTTATAGGAAAGTTTATCCATGTCGCTTGTCTACTGCCAGTTTTTAGACGACTGAGTTAACCGGTAAGTAAAAGTAATTTCTACTTTTACACTCAAACATTACAAGAGAAAGGTTATGAATGAGTTTCAGGTGTAACGTTGAGGAAATATTCTATACTTATCCATGATGGTGAGAGTAAAATTACTATAGTAATATTTACCGTGTTTTAATGAAAACCAACCATGGATTCGACATTTTTTGTCATCATCACGGTAATAATGATATGAATTGTCGAAACCATGATCTGTTTATATTGCAAACAGTGTGGAAATTGCTATTTTTATTTTATTTTCACTGTAATTTCTAAAGACTAGGTATTCCAGAAGACCTCGTTAACTTAAATGGGATTTATGTGATAAGAATAAACATTCTGTCGAAAAAAATGGAAGGTCAGAGTTAAGGACTCCAAATCTTGCTTTCCCGCCCAACTCCAGTATCCGTATTTTTTCAAATGATTACACTAACCATTACATCTATGCAATTGATAGAGTCCATAAACAGAAACTAAAATATGGTGAAGTGTTCATGCAATGCGATTAGTGGTGAAAAATATTATATTTAAAAGCAAAAAGCTCTCTGAAATCTCTTGTTATTTTGAGCGATTTATCAGTTGCAACTAAGAATTGTAAAGAGTAATTGAATGTTAATATCCGTTTATATGCCATACAGAACTGTCCTAACGCGTTTATTTCTTGATATTACGTAAATATTTGTGCAGCTAATAGCTTCTATGAGTAAAAATTCAAATCCTTAGTGCACCGCTCCTATTGAACCATTTAACCCTTTCCGGTCCAGACGCGGACGCAGGAAAGCGACGTGATTCCAAATGAAATCACGTCACTTTCGTGCATCGAGCGTCGATTTTTTCAAATGACTTTCATTAATTCATACATTTCTTTTATCTCACCACATATTTTCACCTTATGTAGATTATATCATCTTCTACATGAAATACATATGAAAAAATCGACGCTCGACGCAGGAAAGCGACGTGATTCCATTTGGAATCACAGAACCGGAAAGGGTGACGGGAGAAAAGATTTTATGAACTTCAGTTTAAGATTCTATACGTGCGATATAAATGCACACTGAATAGTTTTTTAATTGTAACGAGATACATGATTTATTGGGGAAAACCTCACGTACTTAGGAATTCAAGACAAGGATTAAGGCATGGCAACTCAATCATTCAAATATTTGTTTAATAAAATATTCATTGCTTACCAAGAACTGAATAGGCATGTAAAAATCATTCCAAGATCAATATTATAGCACTTGTATCGTTTTTTATCAGGAATAAAAATCTTTATAAGCAATACATATTTTTACAAGGATTTATATTCTTCTGATATTGCAAAATAATCAGACACTCATTTTCCACAATACAACAAAAGCCACAGAATTAAACGAATAAACAATACTACGACGTTGTTCAACTATAATTTGCCAAATTTTATAAGAATAAGTAAGTTTTCCTCCAGGTAGAACATGAAAACAATCATATGAGGAATGGAAAGATTTATTCCCAGCTTTGTTATTGCTTCTTTTGGACGTTTCCCAGTAAAAACTTAAAGAGTGTAATCTTCTCCTAACGTCGATGATATGGTAATTTGGAGGCGATAAGCTGCTTGAGGTACCGTTTAAGCCTACTTACGGGGTGATTTGTCGGCGGAAAACTGAGACGGGGACAAGGCAGAAAGTGACATCCAGCAACGGAGAATGTCTGAATGGTGGGGAGGGAAGGTGAGCGCCCAGGGGGATGGAAAGAGGAGGTGGGAGAGAGGGATGGGAGGAGGAGGGGGTAAGGGAGGAGCGTGTTACATGTTAATTGGCAGAGACAGGGCCGGCGCGCTAATGCCGGGGCCCTTTTCGAGGAGAATCAAATGATAAGAGCAATAGATAGAGTGAGACGTAAATGTTGACGCAGTGATATGTCCGAAATAGTCCGCTAGTTACGTGAGCCCTCGGGGGGTGGGTCTTGCATCGCGTGACTACTTAGCGTATCTTGCCCCTTGTACGGGCGGACAAAAACGGATATAAGTCGACCACACTATCTGGAGAACCTGCTGGCGTAGGAACGTGAACAAAGAGAAGCTATTCAAGGGCTACCATCGCGATTACTAAGATCAAAATAATGAGAAAGGCTTTGCTTGCCGAATAAAATAAGATAAACAAATCAGAATTCTTCAACAGATAATGTGTATTGTTAATTTAAAGTTTAAACCAGAAACAAGAGGTGCAGCTTTTCCTATGTTTATATATTTTTTTCATGCTACTATGAACGTACCAACAAACACGGAGGATCATTTGCCCTTCCTGGTTACTCCATATGAACAAGCCCGAAGTGAAAAAGACAATAGATGATAAATCACAACTTAAAAATAAAAACCTTTTTAAAATACATAATAGTCATAAAATAATTACTTACAAATACTTCAGCGTTATTTTAGAACACTAATAGCAAATAATGATCGATCGAATACCGCTGTAACGCTAAAATGCTTCATAAGCTGAATGACGTAAATATCGTCGAAAAAGTCGCAGCGAAAGAGTAAGTAATACTTTTTGAAGCACAAGAATCACACATATACGCTTCTTGGTCGAGCTAGATCATTTTGGCTTAAATATTTGCGGTTGTCTATCAATAGAAGCTTTGCAATAAAATTACTAAGGTAACCAAAAAACGTATTACATTAGTTCATTTTGGCAGACTCAAATAACTATAAATATTAGGCAATATATTTTCAGGCTACTTGCTCGTTCTTTTCCAATAATGTAGGAGTGAGAAGGGAAGAAAAACTAGGAGGCTCTTGATTGTGAAGAGTAAAACACAAGAAAATGGAAAGAATACAAGATATGTGGAATATAGGATATGAGGGTACCTACTGGGGTCACTGTTGGAGTCTTATGAGACTTTAGTCTACTTATCAGGAATAATTTTCCACTCTGTGATCCCTCATTCTCCGAAGGAGAGGGCCACAAAGTTTTTCAACACCTCAAATGACAGCCGCGGTCGGATATACTGTAAGTAGAGTAAGTAAATGCCACTCGTTCAATTGAAACTCATGAAGTGCCTAATTTTCTCTAATTCATTGCCCAAGCGGATAATTTGTTCTGCCTTTTTTCGTTCTCTTTTTAAGGTTGTCTTTGATGCCATCGACTAGATAGAGGAATAGGATTTCTTTGTTTCAAGGCAATTTCATCGATTGCAACAAAAATGAAACAATATTAAAATCTCATGACCCGTCGTATTCTCTAAAACAGTCAAATTATTTCAGGGTGTAACTCTCTTAAAACGTATAAGAATTATTGAAATTTTCCGAAGAGGTAGGGGAATAATAATCGCATCAGCATCGTGTCACCCATTAAAGGTGCTGCTCCAACCGCTCGATTTTCGCCTATTCTGCCATCACGGCGAATCATACCCCTGAGGGACTTAGGGTTTTTTAGGGATCATGAACCTAAAGTTGGAAGCCCCCCCCCAACTGGTAGGGGGCGGCGATGTGGCGAACCCAACCGTCTACCCCATTAACGTCTTCTTCCACTCCTCAAAACCCTCTCCTACCCTTTGCCTTCTCTCCCCACCCTAATTTGTCCTCCTCCAGCAACTCACCTAAGAGTTCTGGTATCCGCTGTCGTGAATGGCTCTTGGAGTCTTGATTGGCCTTGGAGAGTACGAGGGGCGAACGTTGGGCTGGCTTCGATGGGATGGGTTGAGCTTGGGTCGGGTAAGAGGAGGTTAAAAGCGGATAAAGGCCATGTGAGTGGGGACGGCAGGAACGCTATATAGGTAGATGGTTCTCCATCGGTCTGTTGCTGCGAGCTCTCTCACGTAATCGATAACGATTGACCGTTTTGTTATCCCGTTGAGATTGGAAGAAATACGGCCGCGACTCAAACCGTTCCTTTCTTCCTTTCCTCCATCAATTCGTTGGATGAGCGTGTCGTCATTTATAGATTTCATAAAAATAAAGGTGGAAAGGCACAAAATTGAGTAAGTGGAAAGGTTTACGTACCGAAAAGGTACTCTGGAGGAGAATGGGCTTTTGTAAAAGGACATTATGCGTAGAATTTCATCCGCCATGGAAGAATTTACGACAAGCTGAGATTGGAAAAGGCATGCGGAAACTGGGGTAAGATATATTTCTTTAAGTTTCCTTGTTGTGCACGGAGGAGAGCAAATTTTCTAAGGAGGTTAAATTTATACTTCATATATCTGTACGTATAACTCAAGAATTATTAATTGCATTTAAAAAAATGGTCAGATTTATAATCAAACGTCATGTTAACCGTTCTATAAACGACCGATCCAAGTTTAACCTGGCAATAAAACATATCTTCTACGTCCCACGTGTAACCCAAAGGGAAGAAACTCGTGTCTACAGAAGCAAATCAAAACGATTTTTTACGTCTAATAGAATAAACCTAGAGAATTTTGCATTTTGCAACTCATATCAATTTTGAGTTTGTATACAAAAGTTTGAGGTCAAAAGATGTAGATGAAGACGTTGAATGGAATGAGGGGATGGGATAAGACCAACATTTTTATTCAAAATACCTTTTTCTTGACTAAGAGAGGGAATCGGGGCAGAGCACTAAGAAAGGGTCATTTAAATGGACAAAATACAAAATGCAACGCAGCGTTTTTGGTTGTTGAATTGTGTCTTAGTCACTTAAAGGAAAAGTAAAGATTGTATAATACAAGTAGATTGTTGACTAGCTTTTCTTATTTCTAGACATATAGTTTTTGGATAAAGAATAACATTATACATGTTATATTATAGCTTGGTGTGAAATTTTCATTTTATCTTGCGTGGCGTCCTATCCTTAAGGCATTCCATTCCAAGTCCTTGCATTACGTGCCACGGTCTCCGTTAGCTTGTGGCTGTTTTTAACGAAACGTGTGATTTTTCGTTTGTATTTTATTTATTTAGCGCATTAAATCTTTCTGTGCAGAATTTCAAATGCTCGCGACGTGTACAACATGTGATCAAATCACGTGCATGCAGACTAAATGCATCTAAATATTTCATGCGAGGTTTATGAGGAAGAGTGTTACCACAATGGGGAGAAGTATCCGTCAATAAAGTTTGGACTCTTCAGTTATTCAGTAGTTTTAGAAGGGAGAAAAAAAATATTTTATTTTTCCCGGCAGAAAGCTTTCTGCTGTGAACTCCCCGACGTGTGTCGAAGTGGAGATCAGAAAGCATATCGACCAAATCCGAAATTTATGTCCAATTCCAGGCCAATTTGCCCTCAGAGGTCAAGCCACATCCCAATGGCTCGTTTTCTTGTGCCATCCAAATGTGGTAATGGTATTTGAATCCTCTTTGGTCTGGACGTTGCGGTCTTCATCCTGGGACTTCATTCGCCGGTAGAAGTAAGGTTAATGTTTCAACGGTGTTGTAGAGCTATTTATAATTTTTGAAGAGAGTTGAGAGTGTCAGCGCTTCGCTTACTTATTGATGATGTTTACTTTGACGCAGCTCGTAAAACTCGAGCGGTAATTAGAATTTTAAATAGCAGTATTTCACCGAGATGAGTTTGCTCTGCTAAAGATCCACCTAAAAACTTGAATTATCTGTGTCATTTCCATTGAGTTTATATGCAAACAGTAACGTGTTTTTCTCCACGCGGCATGAAAAAGCATTCTCTCTCTGGCAGCTCCTCTCCCCTCATATGAACCTAGGAAAACTTTTATGAAAACCATTCCAAGCGATAGCATTTCATTAAAGGTGAGAACGTTACGCCATGAGTCAGTGAGACTCATTTTTCCACCTCCTATTATTTTATTTTTGCTCGTTTTTTGTTTTTGATCCGCACACAACTGCGAGCTGCACTGAGAGAGCTGCAAAAATATGCACGGTTATTTCATATTTTTGCTCATTTTTTAGCGCCCCTAAATGAGTTCATTTGACTCATGTGGAGTGGGCGGTGCATCACGCACCAAAGGGATTATAATGCTCGGCCGCCCTCATACCTCCAATTTCTTTTGTCATTACGTAGGCCGTCGATTTCCTCGTCCATAACGCAGAGGGATTAAAGGATGGACCGACGTGGCAGAGGGGATAGGAATGCTGGATGGGTGTGGGAAAGGAAAATGCCCATCCCAATATATAAGGCAGGTGGCGGTGAAAGCGTTTATGACGTCCACGTTCTACGGACGCCGCGTAATGAAAGACATACATAAAATTTATCCCCTCTGTTCGAGTAGTGGGTACGCATGACCGGAAAATTTCCAACTACCCTAAATATATTACGTAATAACTAGAGTGATCCTCCGTCAGCAATGACGGAATTTGATTTGATGCATATAAAGATTCCTTTCATTTCGTAATCGATGTATTTTATAATGTGCAAAATGCGCATGTCAAAGAAATGGATGGTTCACCAAAAACGCGTAATTTTGAGCATTTTTACAAATTTTGATATATTTTGTAGGTAAAAATATATATATTTCTGATATTATTTTACGTTAGCGTTCCTCAGAACTTTGTTCAACCAGTATTTCTAAATATATTACGCAAAAGAAAAAAAATCACTAGCGAATATGATGAATTCATAAGTGTATTTCTTTTAGGACTTAAGGCCAGTTGCAGGAATGACACATGTGTATTCTCTAAAGTTATGGGACTCATAAGCCATGGCAACTATTCATTAAGTGTAGCACAAACATTCCATAAATTAATTGGTTTCACAACATATTGGTTTCACATGGAGTTGTGAGTTACTTATGTATCCTAGATGACGGATGCGCGCTGAACCACTTTGTGACTTAATTACTTGATGAAAGAGTTGTTTTGAGACCATGGACCAGTCAATTTACTTTGACCGACTAGTTATTATGTACATTTGCAATTATTCATTGGCTAAACTTTCATAAATTTCATCCAGTGGTAGATGATTAAATCGAATATTCAAAGCTTTTGACTCATGGTAAATCAGTTATGTAACTAGTAGATGTACTCCCACAACCCGAATATTTTTATGAGATCTATAGCTTAATGGATCTCAGATGGGGATGGTTGGTGTGGTGGCTAGAGTACTCGCTAACCATCCGGATGGTCACGGTTCAAATCCCTGCAGAGGAGTATGTTTTTCAGAAGAAATCTGATCCCTACTTGAGTGTCTTGTGGAGGGCACTTTAAGTGAAGTGCTCCGTCTGTCGGATGAGACGCTAAATCGTGATCCCCTTGGCGCCTTTCGTTAAGAGCAGGCTAATGCCAACGCCGGGTTTCTATCCACCCTTATCCCTTACCTATCCCCTATGGCGCAAATGACCTTAGCTGTCGGTCGCATCCCCAAAATCCAATCCAATCCATCTATTGAGTCTATAACTAAATGTTCTAGCAACCGGCCATTATCGGACGGACAGACGGGCAGAGGAACTTTGGCTTTGTATTAAATATAACTCGTACAGCCGTGTGTCAACGGTAAACATTCACAAACAGTCTTTTCAAATGCATGTACGTGCCACCTGGCGAGACTCCATAGTGACATATTGAAGGAGAAGAATACAAGCCATGAAAGAAAGAGAAAAATGAGATAAGGACACAAGGAGATCGTTTATTAGCTATTATACACCTCACGTCAGTGCCACGCTGCCAAAGTCCCCTATGGTGAGGGGAAGGAAGTAATTTTTGCACCAATACGAAGTATTACAACGGAAGTGTACCTCTCTCATCATTGTGTATCTCATTTTGTCTCTTCTATCGGCTTTTATTTTGATAGGACCAAACTATGATGACAGAAATGATCACAGGCATAAGATTAGGGAAATAGACCGCCGAACTGATAGATTTAAAATGTCATTTTTAGAGAGGAATTTTTGTCATTTGTCAGAAGATAACACAAGCCATGAAAGAAAAGGGGGGATAAGAATATAAGAGAATTATTTGTTAACTAAAAACATGAAGTCAGTGTCACGCTCTTTTTGTGAAAAACACCAATGACAGGGGAAAGAAGTAATTTGTGCACCAATCAGAGCGAAAGTGTACCTTTCTCATCAGCCTTTGTCTCATTTTGTCTCTTCCATCGGCTTCCAAGCCTGGTGTGGAATCACCCCGTGTCACATACTCTAGTGGTAGCTTGCTTGGTATTTTGTAGATGTAAAGAAAGAGCGCGGTGTTAAAATAACATCAACTACGTTGACCTGGGACTTCTTCATACTACCAGGAGAGCTGCCGCGGCCGTAAGGGCGTGTGGCACGGGGGTGTCAGGGCACCAGCTGCGCAAAGGATAAGGGTTTGGAAAATGGAAGGGTAAAATCCTGTATAGGCTTCGGCTTACTCTCATTTAAAGGCATTAAAAGGGCCACTGTTTAAATAACCATCGGGACCTAAGCAGGACGACACGAAGAGTTCTCTTCTCATACATCAGCATCCACATACTTCCCTTCCATCTACATTCGCTACAAGCCGCAGAAGTGGCGGATGGTAGGGGATGTTAGGACAGCATCCAAGTGAAGATAGTTGTAGGGAGGTAAAATAGACATACTATATGGTATATTTCCGGAGTGTTGAGTTTTCAGCACCCAATTAGGGATCAGGAGATAATTGACAAATCTCTGTCATTATCAGGTGTCTGGCTCAGATGAGTGGGGTAGGAAGCTGATTATCATACCAACCAGATTTTTGAAGCACACCATCCATCATAATTCGTGTAGTACTTTGGACTCTGAGGCGTTTCTCATGAATTTCAGAATAATAACGATGTTAGGTTTCTTTTCACCCTACATCGATTGCCCAAATGTGTCATTCACCAAGCTGTCACGAAATTATGGATAAAGTTAAAAATAAATTTTATACATAGTAGCGTTCATAACCACGATTGGTACACAGTTTTTCTGGTTAAGTAAAGTACGTTTGGTGTAAAAAATTATGTAATATTTTCTTATAATCTCACAGTTATTCTCTATGCGAGTCGCAAAGGTGTTTAATGACTAAGGCATTTAGATATGTAAGTAGTTCGTATCATACTAGGCGTATTATCCATTCCAGTCTTTCCGGGGCAGTGCGGTGTCTCACCAGATCAGTAAATACGCTCTGTTTGAAACTGAGCTATCCTGGAACCTACTGTCCAGTATACGGATAGGTGCGTAGTGACAAACACTTGGCGAGATATATCTAAACATTTAAAAAAATATTGAATTTGAATTAGTGATCTCCTGTTCTCGAAGACTCCTGGTTGGCTGTTAAGTGTTTACCACTTGGTTGGCAAAGAAGGAACCTCTGTAGTAGAAGTAAATTCGCACAATTTCATTTTTCAACTTTTTCCGGCGGTCCAGAACAATTCCTTGGTGAACACCATGAAGGACTGAGCTGCGCCGACAAAAACGAGATTCGTATTTGTAACTTCAGGGTTTGATGCTAAAATAAGCATTGACAGTGGAACGCTAAAATTTCTAAAGTAAATAAAATTCATAAATAAAATTTAAAAAATAATTTAACAAAATAAATTAAATTCTATTAACTATCGTAAAACTTAATCCCCTTTTTGATCTCAGTTTTAGTCTCCTCGAAACTAGATATGTGCTAGATTATGGAAATGAGTGTTAGTAGCTCTATCTCTAACCAGCCAATTCAGCAATCATTCTAGCACAGTGACGCTAATGACTTCACCTGTCGTTCGCCTCCCAAGATACATGGACTAAACTTTAAGTGCCCCTCTTACGGCAGTCAAGTCCGAGTCAGGACTCCACCCAAAATTTTTCCACCGGGATCTGAACCCGAGCCCTGTGAATCGGAACCCAGCACTCTAGGTACTGGATTGCCCGCTTCCACAGCAGGAGGCAGTAAAACATTTATGACGGCGACGTGATATGGAGGCCGGAATTTTCGCTTCCAAAGGGTTTTTATCCAAAAATTTTTATTACTTTTTCCAAGCTTCCTCACTCTACGTCTCTCTTGCTCTACGCTGCGAACAATGCTTGGATCGATGAGATACGATGGAGGAGGTTATGCCAGAGTGGGATAATGAGCTTTCATATAGATGGCAGGAGAGGATGGGGCACTACAAGTGGTATGGGGGCGGGACAGGACGTTGTTGCAGCCGATGGGGAGGAGGAAGTCGCTGCTTTGAGTGTGCTTAGGGAGGCGGGGATCCGTCCCCTCGCCCACCTCCCCCCCGGACATCACGGCCAGCGGCCAAAGGGGAGTGACCGGCGATGGATGGAGGGATTAGCGGTGCTTTGTGTGAGCGTGACGCGCACTAAATCCCTTTACTCCGTTCGCAAATCTCCACGCACGGCCGGAGCGGCAACGATGTTTTCACCGTTGAAAATAAGGCTGACGCACACACACGTAGCCCCTCTCCCGGGGAAAGGGGAGATGGTATGACGGCCCACACCCATTGACCCCGACGAAGTTTGAGCGATGCTGTTATCTCTGAATGTAGGAACTCTACTCTGAGTGTAGGCGAGTCCGTCAACACCTCATAGGCTTTAATTATCTCCGACATCCACCTACTCCAAATTTTCTCGCGTTATCTATCCTCTCCCATGATGCCTGGCACATTTTTTGGGCGCTGGGACAAGGAACTGGGCCCAAACTTGTAAAATTCCCTAAGGTAATATTGCATCGCAAATCTCGGATTCACAAATAAGATGTTGATTTATACAATGTTGCGACCATGTTGCGCCTGTATAAATGATTGTTGTAATGTGAGAGTTATCATGCAGAGGGAAATTCTCTCAAGAGCGAATAAAGCGTGCTATGGGAGAAATTAGGACCTAAATTCAGCCTAATGATCTATAGCTCATGTATTATCTGCGAAATTCACTTTATTTGATAACAATGAGCATTTCAATATTTCATAAGTTCAATAAAGTATATTCAATTCCACAGATAAAATCATCATGAATGAAAATGCGAATATTCTTGCATGCATCTTTCAGTAAGACCATCTTGGGAAGGAACAATGACAGTCTGAACTCAGGTGAATGAAGAATTTGAGCAAATATTATGAGAACCATTTTGGTGAAAATAATGCGGATAAATTTTCCCGCATGGTAGACATTTTTGTTAAGATAGAGCCTAGATTGCAGACATTGCTTCCACCTCAATCCCTCTGTTCTTTGTGGCTTACCTTACATCTAAAACCATTTTAATATATTCTCCTTTTACCACTAACAAGTACCCTTTCAGAAACCAAGAAAGGCCAAGCAGCATATCTAACCCTTCGTATCTTGTAATTTATTCGCTCCTGCTTTCAAATGCAATCTGAAAGACACCAGAGGCAAATGAGAGGAGTAGGATTCTCGGATATCATACTTCGTACATCATGTACCGAAATTAAGTATCAATCCATTGATACAAAAATCATGCGGATGATAATCCGTATAATTAGGCGAGTAATATAAAATAGCAGAAAGTATTTAAAATGTGTTCATCATCATCAGTAACCTCTCCGAAGATGGATTAATAGTTGATTGACTCATTATATACTTCGTTTATTTTTTCTTTATCATCCTCGAGAATGCAACTACACAATTATTTGCACTCGTTACACATCTGTAATTATGACCAAGTGGCTAAAATTTATCATAACGAGTCTTGTGAGTGCGTAACTACTTTGCAGAATTTTCTAAATTTATCTTTTCTCTCCGAGTCTTTGTGGAGCTTCTTTGATTTAAACCTTTTCGACCATTTAATCTGCATCATTATTAGATAACACTACATAATCAAAGCATTTATTCCTCTTAGTTCTGCTTCTATTATAATCTTGCATTTTAAGCCACTCAAGAACATGCTTCGAACATATACTTTAGCGCTTAGAGTGTTTTTGAGTAATAAAAACACCTCAATGTTTAAATAATTATGCGTTGTAGTATGAATGGTACATTGTCAAGTTTCCTTTGATGACTTTCATTAATTTAATGGGCGGTGTACAGTAAAAGAAATATAAAGAAATTCATCCACAAATTGTGGAAATAGTCCTGATTTACTTTAAATTCCCAACCGAGCCATAATGAGAGATCCTTCGCAAATTGAATTTATTTTTTCAATTTATTTCCTTATATCGCATTTCTGGTTCACTTCACGAAACTGTAATCCATGGTCTATCGTTATTAGCTCGTAAGCCATAACTCTACACACAGTGGGGCCGACTTTTCTCATATTGGTCTTTTATTCCAAGAAAGTTGGATGTTGTAGAGTTATCGCCCATAAAATCTATGTAATGCCTCAATCACAATAAGCAAAATATCTTTTGTCTCAACTAAAGAAGGCACAACGAATGACTTATATTACGTATTAGTTCTAAATATGTAAATAAATTAACGTCTAGAGTCAAAATGAATCAAATACAATTCCTATTAGCTACGCCATGTGTGTTACTAATTGTTTCAGGGAAGTTCTTCCTGATTCCGTGAATTATTTATTATTAATATTTTTGTTCATTTATCCTGGGTTGGATGAGACCGAACCGTCCCCTCTTCCCCCAACCCAGTACATAACACGCACCCATGTCCTGGGTAGATAATATTTTACCCATGCGGGAATCGAACCCGCGACCCTCGGGTTAGCAGATGAGGACTTAACCCCGCCGCCACCGGGGCCGAATAGTATATTGCAGAGTGTTTTTAAATTAAAAACTATAGAATAATTCTTTCGCGGGCATATTTCGAGATACGTTTAACGTGCGGTGAGGCACATCAGATATCCATTCGCACAGATGAAAAGGTGAACTGTTACGCATGCGCTGAGATGAGCTGCTAAGCGTGGGAACAGAGAAATATCTGGGTCACATAATGTATCTCATTTTTTTGGCGCACCGATTTCGTTTCAGCCAAAATTATAGTCAACGTTTTACAGATGAGGAGCGCCATGAGTGCTTGAGTGGTTATTTAACGCAGCGGTAACGAGTGCACTATCCCTTTCCATACTTCGAAACCCTTTCACTTTGTAGCGGGGCGGATTTATATCACGTTCATTAGGAGCCACAAGCTGTGCACGCCGAGTTGGAAGACTGTTAATGCTTCATTGCTGCATACTTCATTTCGGAATGACGGATGTGACTGCGAGTTATACTCATAGGTGCAGCCACATGAGAGAAAGAGCCGTGAGAATAAGTAATGCTTGCAATTAAATGCTCGAAAAAGCAATAAAAATATCAATGCGAGACGCGGAAGTACGTATCCTTTCGTCTCATTAAATGTTAACATGCAATTTTCTTTCGCAAAGCCGTGTTATTGGAGAGAAAAAAACCTTTGATAAGCGAATGAACGTTTCATTACACTCGGAAATGTAGGTCTGTTTATATTGTAAAGGAGTGATTTCCTCAGGCTTCAGCGAGATATATATTTACAGCGAGTATTTCATTACAACAATCGCTCGCATCAAAGCCGTGTTACGCTAAAGCCAGCTTGTGGCATCGTTTACTCGTAAACTTTGTAGCAAATGGAACCTCAAAAAAATATGCTGTTTATAGATATGAGGAATTTCCTGATTAGACCTCACTAATTAAGGGTCATTAAAATTTTTCCATAGAAAACTTGAGTTGCAATAGGGCTTTGTGCTTATGTTTTTCTGTGAATTGATACGAGTCTCTCTCGCTAAGTACCTCGGTTACATGATTTTAGAATTTATACGCTCACCAGAGTTACTTCAAAGGCACACTGACTACATCACTAGGTGAATAAATTGAAAACTTAGTTTTAGAATATCTTACAGAATGTCTACAAGAGCAAATATATAGTTTCCTATTTTTCCAAAGTAGTTCACTTCAAGAATTACTAGACAAAAAGTTTATCTCAATTTTCTTATTACTTCCTTTCTAGAGCAATGAATCGGCACAAACAATTGCGGCCTGGAAGTAACCCCAAACTTGAAAGATTTTATTAACCCGCTACATGACGAAAGAATAGCTATGTACTTAAAGATAAATCACTTACGCACAACACATACTCGTTAACAATCAAATAAATAACTATAGGTATTCAGCAAATATCGACATTTTACAATACCATACCACCCCATAAACCATATCATCAACTTTTACACTGCACACAAGCTACGGAGGAGTAAACATTTCCATTTTTTCGATGACTTATCGCAATATCATAACCTAAATGAATAAAATTTAAAACAATATTCCGTCCGAAAACATTCTGCATTTTAGATTGTGTGCCTCATGCTCAGGAATTAACAAAACCTTTTAGGTTTTACGTAGAATATTTATTGTACGGTACCGATTTCGTTTGGAAAAGTTCTACAAAGCTATGGCTGAGACTATGGCATTGTGTGTGTATCGGAAAATGAATAAATAGAAAATAAAATTGCATTTCATAGCAACTCCCGACCATTTTGTGAATGCGAACTTCGCTATCAACCGAGTTAATATTGTTTCATATCATTTGGCAGCTACAACAAAAATATATTCTGGATGCTTCTACGTGCCATCTACTGACCCTCCAAGAACTGGTTTGGCAAGGCAGTTGACGCTCCTACCAAGTTTGCTTGATATTATGCAAAAAGGGTTAAATGTATAAGTCATACAATGTTTAATTTTATGAGAACCTTGTAGTGCAAATTGTAAGAAGATAAATGTGTACGTAAATTTCGTTAATGCAGTATCAAACATCCATATTTTCCATACCAATTTTGGTAAAAGACAATTGAACCATACTATTTTTTATTGATTGCAACAAACAATCGTTTTCTCAATATAATGGCGAGATGAATATATTTTCTAGTCATTCACAGTTATCTATCTTCTTATTTTTTTACTACATTTTTAGTCAAAACTTACTTCGAGATATTCTTCGTTAGAATGCTCAAAAATGTATATTTGATGAATAAAAGTTTCATCTTTGTATCTACATTGCACAACAGCAAGCAACTTTTTTTCGTAATATAACGGCGAGATGAATATATTTGCCATTCATGCACAATCATCTACCTTATTTTTTTACTACATTTTGAGCCAACACTTTCTTCGAGATATCCTTCGGTAGGATGGTCCAAAAATGTACATTTGATGAAAATAAAAAGGTTTATCCGTGTATCTACATTGCACGCGTCGCTTTCCGTGATAATCCACGGGGATTGGACCTCGGTTAAGCTCTCCCTTAATTGCCTGACCCACACCGCCCGGACGATTGGAGCCGCCCTGGGCGACAGCTTGTGACAAAGAGGCCTGGGGAGGGACTTGCTATAACGAGGCATTGCAACGGAATGCGGCGGAATATTTGCCGCGGACGCATGCACTGAGCACGTATCACAAATTCGAGGACACGGATGCACTTGTGCACGGCTCTCCCTACGCACGAGGACTCTCGCGCTGCATCACCGGAAGGGCGTGAGCGAGGGAAGACACCGCGACGGCGAAGGGATGATAGGAGGGATCAAGAGGACGTGGTCGCTGCGTGGATGGGCTGAAGTACCCTGATTGCAGCACAAGAGAGCCTGTTTGCCGGTGTAATGAGAGGAGGGCAAACAAAAAGGGATCTAGTTGCGGTGAGAAACCAAATGCTTAGGTGGCGCAAAAGGGTGGTGGGGTGGCATATGGATGAACGGTGAGTGATCCTAGGCACCCTAGGAGCCACGATACAGCGCTGGTTACTGGCAGTCTCGAATTGGGGGTATTAAATACATAACAAAATAAGATTTCAATAGGGAAAAAATATATATATTCACATATATAAATTTCCAGAGAAGTATCACAAGCGGTGAATACAAAGAAGAAATAAATCAAAGGAGAATTTTTCTTTACTTTCGACCATCTCTCCGGTGTTCTTTTGACACGCCTCTCGCCAAATGTTGGTGCTAATCGCAATCATTCAGGGCTCAAACGAGCATAATTTTACAACAAAATTACAGTTATGAATAGCAGTCATGAATAGCTTCTGTGCTACACTCATCTCCTCCATCCTCTCTGCAAAGCGCTTTTTTCATTAATAAGAGCCCGGGTAACAGACACTGGTTTGACATTTCCTCGGAATCAAAAGCAGAGGCAATACTTTTTCCTTACACTAAACGATTGCGCTATCTGGCCGAACGATTTAAAGTGAGAGTAACCTCAACATTCATCAAGTATCAAGATAACAAAGACAAATTCGTATTGATTTCAGCATGGACGAAGTATTATATAACTGGGATTAAAACTTCACCTCAGCTTTTGTCTTTCATATTAAATTTGCTTTATTCTATTTTTTTGACCTCCGTTATGATTCTCATTTGTTTCGCCGGCCAGTTTGGAAAAAAATCAGCATAGCAAAAAATTCCATTGAATGTGAAGGCGTTTTTAGCGTGCATAATGTAACAAATGAATCAAGTTTACGCTTGAAAAATGTAGATAATGGTAATTTACAGACATTAAAAGTTGTTATTGCGTGATAACATTACTTGTTTTTCTTCTCTTCTACTTAAAATGGCTTCCATTTCAAGAGCACATCCAAACATGGTCTCTGATATGTAAATATCCATACCTCGATCAAAATACCTAAAGCCGACACGAATTTTATGTTTCAAGACCGCGCTGAAGCGGAAAATGCTGAGCCTGCTCTATAACGCCGGGTGATTGGATGCGCAGAAATCCAGATTGTGATACACACTGGGCATGCAAATATATGTATATGCGTAAGCCCAGCACCTAGAGCACCGAGGTGTGCCAGCGAGAGACAGTTTGTAGAACGCTCGGGAAATGGCGATGGGGTACGACTCAGGACAAACGGTGGGAGATGAGAGTGCGTTTAAGTGGGAGCAAAAATGTCTCCGGTTCCTCAAGTAGAGATGAAAATTCACAAACAGGAAGATAAAACATTTTCCTATTTTCCGATCGGTGCAGTAGAACCGGGAGTCCGAGATTAGTTCCGAAAATTGTCAAAACGTGACTCAGCGAGTGAAATGACATCTAAGTTCTGACCTTAACATGGGAAAATAAAAACTCAGTCTAATGAGTAAGTAAATGAGCAAGCAACGGCTTTAGAGTTTCAGAGAGTTAGTATGGAAACGATTAGGTCCACGGGCTGCAGCGAAGCGTAACGCTTGGTGAAGGTGTGTGACCTTTGGCACAAAAGTTTTCACTAGTGGACGAAGAGTATTTATAGTTTCCAAAGTTATATAACGCATGGGAAACATTTAAATAAGAGGGAAGTAGGAGATTCGGGTATTATTTAAAGGAATGAAAAGGTAATGAACATGTTTATATTTTAATTGCATCCCAAAGCGGAATGTATCATCATATTCTATGTTGGCAAATATTTCAAGAAGGGTTTCAGAAATAGTTATTTTTTACCGGCAATTTGATCAAACTCCATTCATTTTCTCAGTATTCAGACAAAGTTGAAGTCCGGACGTTTCTGCTAATAGACTTTGCCAGAATTCCTTTGTTATTTCATAAATTAACTAAATTATGCCCGGAAGTAATTTTTACGCCACGGTTACCATGTAGGTAGTTTATTGAATATATCAAACATAACGTAGTTTTGAAATGTTTGGGCCTGACTTACTGCTAACTTGCAAGTATTAATTTCTGCATCTACCTACTACCAGGTGAGGGCTCATGGTTGTAAGTGTAAGACACTAGTCGTGAAAGATGGAGGAAACAAGAAAAAAGATGAAACGATGTAGGTTAAAGCATTGTATTGAGTTTTAAAATGCAACTATTTAGCACCAGTACTAGTTGAGTTGACTCACCATTAATGTTAAGGGGATGCAGTTTATAATTTTACTATTACTATAGTGTTTAAAACAATACCGTGACTTTATCAAAAGATCACTATCACATGTAACAGCAAAAATATATTTAATCATTATATATCAAAATATATTTAATATAAATAGACACATCTCCATCCTCCATTCTGCGAAATTATAATATATTTTTCTCAATGCAGATCTGTTTCGAATCTAGTCTTGTCTAATCACAAGTTTATTCGTAAGGACATTTTAATTTTTTTTCCATAATTTGTCTAATAACTTTGCGAAGGAGAGTTTTTAAAACTCTAATTTACAGAGAGGCAATTAAGAGATAAAATGTCAAAAATGTTAATCCTCTTCAAGAATTTTTTTACTCAGGTAATGATGCCACTCAATAATCATTAGTTGGATAGCTCTACATGTGCTTCCAATTCAAGTGTTATCTTCAATAATCCGCTTCCAAGGCGTGAACCTTTTAAGCTGAATACCTCGTTTAGAAGATTAAGAGACATCAAAATGATAAACAAAACTTAAATACATAAACTGCCAGCCTCAGTTGCGGAGCTGTTAAAGTCTCATCTTTTACCGCAGGATTACGTGTCCGAGTCCTCCCTTGACTAATTCACCACCGACAGCAAGGATCTTTGCGTACGTTCATTACTACATAAAATTATATACGAAAGATTTATCACATCTTATCGAGAAATAAATTGAACGAATGAGAAAAGAAAATTATACCCTCCTGTGATGAAAAGTTTACTCTGCAAGGCACTGCGCATGACGAGGCTCGCCCTTCTGTCTATGAACCTGACGATTATGCCTCTTCATCGTTTTATTTAACGTTCTTTATTTCTCAACCCAGAAGAATAAATATGCAGCCAAATTGAAGTGGAATTTACTCTCTCTCTCTCTATATCTCTCTGTCTCTCTCCCCGGCCTCTCTCTCTCTACTACACTTAGGATCACTCGAGTGATCCTCTTCAAGCTGACTTATTTAAGCTCGTTTTACTCATATGTATATATATGCATGCATATGCATATAAATGTATGGACACTTACAGTTTCATTTTTTTGTGTTTCTCTGGGTTCATCGATTGCCTTCCTGTGGCAAACCGTTTAAATATATATATATATATATATATATATATATATATATATATATATATATATATAGTAATACAAAAACCATTTTTATTTATAGACTTCTACATAAGTTAAATAATCTCAATATATTTCATTTTATCTTTACTACCCCGAATACTGCGCATTTAGTTAATTTATTTAATAGGTATATAATATGAATTTGAATAACAACAGCAACAAAAACAACAGACAAACACAAATACCCATGCCCGAGTGGTGATAATTCCACCCGAACCCTCTCGGGTTAGCAGGAGAGGACTTTACCCCGTCGTCACCGGGGTCGGCAAAAAGCCCAGTTATAAAACAAGATGTGCTTATATTTACAAAACCAAGGTCTGGCTTCTTTGAAAGATAGAGGTAGATAAACCGATAAAGGATTGTTTAAGAGAAGGTAAGTTTGAGTTGTTCGATGAAAACGGCACATTGAAGTCATGGATGAGGAGAAGGAAATAATTCGTGCCCAAACAAGAAGCCGGTGACGACAGCTTTGACTGCAAAGTATTCGCTCTGGTCCCTTATTCTATTCTCCTCACTGGGTCTCCATATACGGATTGCAGTGAATAAGTGTGTGGGAGAGAGCAGGCCAAACATCAGGGCTTGCTGAGAAAATTGAGACAAATATAACCGGGCTACTTCCTGAAACTCGTTATTCTCGCCTTGGTCGGCGGAATTTAAGGGTCGCCAAGGACGAGAATAACGGTGCATTCTTGCCTGTACCGCCAGCGCGGATGTAATTGCAGTACGTGTGCGGATGACTGAACCCCTGGAGGACTACACGTGGCGTCGTCTGCCGCTTCTGGAGCCCCATGCGTTTGCAGGAATATCACCTTTCCGGCTGCCGCGGGTGTAATGTGTATCTACCGATGAGAAAACACCCATCCTAGTTTCAAGATTACCGACGTGACGGACATTAAACCAGAATTTTTCCTGAAGCTAGGAATACACGCAATAGTCATAGGAGTAGAAACGATAAATTAATGAATGCTTTTTCCAGTAGGAATCTTTTATGGTGGCTTTTTTTATTCTTTCCCAGCATGATAATTTCAAAATACTGAAAATCACGAACAAAAAGTCCATATCTGTTCAACGGATATTAAAGTAGACTGTACTTATGGACGGGTGATACTGATGAAATGTATTATACAGGCAATCTAGATAGTAATAACGACAAATTATTTATTGTCTAGTCATGGGAATTTTTTGTGGCAAAATGTTAGGTCTTGCAGCAATTTCTAATGAACAGAAAAGCCTTACCTCATTGTATTGACTTGTTTATGGTCCTAATTATGCAATGTAAATATTAGACCCATTCCTCATACCACGGTAAAAATATTTTTCTAATTGAATAGGGCAATGGTCTAGCATGTTGGACACATCAGTTTCCGGTCAACATTGGAAGTTAAGCACCGTTGGGAACGGCTTGAATATGGAACCATGGAACTTCCCATTCGGCGGAGTGCTGTTACCCCCATCTCCGAACAGTGAGTACGAAATAATTTCAATCGTATATAAGCGCTGAGCACTCTCTATCACAACTTGCTGATTATGTGTGGTATACTAAACATGAATGGACTCTGCTTAACAATGAAAAGTGGAATATTTGTCATAATTAGTGAAATTTCTCTTAAATTAAAATTTTTCGAGGACACTTAAGACTCGTTTTTTCTTCACGTAATTCCACAAAAAAAACTCCATCAAAAGCACAAAACAATTACCTATTTATTTATAGCAATGTTCATTCCAAAAGGAAGCTAGTTATAAAAAGTTATGTTTAATGTTTTCACTATAAATTAATGTTATATATGTTTATATATATGTATAAAATGTATAAATATATATGCATAAATAAAATGTATAAAAATAATGTTGTTATAGGTATTTGAGGGAAATATATTAATAGCAATGAGAGGCATGATATTCATGTAAAGCCTCTGAACGTATCTCAGCGAGCGATAGTGATTTTTCTGCGTATCATAATGGAATACAGAATAATTTAGGCACAACATAGAGCATTGTCGAATATATGCACTGGATACGGTTTAAGTCTTGGTAGGATTGAGAGAATTGTGAACGTTGAAACCTTGGATCCATCGTATTCATTTGGCAAACCTAATTAAGGCTCCTTCGCTAATGAGGTGAACATCTGAGATGGGACCCGCAAGTATTTCCAAGATGGAAGTGAGCCGAGAAAAGGAGCGTTTAAAACGGTGTTCTAAGCTAGTTGGCAATTTAGCGGAGCCATTACCTCATACCAGCCTTTCCTATGACGTAGCCAGGATTTCGATTTGAGAGTGGGAGTCCGATTTGAGTTTTAAGATAATGGGATTATTCAGAGGAAAAATGTTGAAAATATGAGAAATATTGAGTGACTATGTATGATCATCACAATTGCAATTACAATGCATTAACTGATTTTTCAAAATTCAAAGATTTCAAAGATTTTTACTCTACTCTTTAATGAAGTAGAACCACGCCCACGTATTATATGCGCAAAATTTCGACACTCTCGATCACAGCGAGATCAACAAATTATTTCCTAAAAAATCGTAATTTAAATTCCTTTTGGGAATAAACAATTTCTTTTTCATAGAATCAAAAAAGTGATAATTCGCTGATTGATGTGTTCCGGATCCCGTCACACCAGCAATTCATATGCTGTCATGGAGACTGTCCCGTGAAATAACAGTAGAATATCATTTGTTTTCTCCCCTCAACAATGAATACGCGTGCATTTTCCACTACTCTCCATAAGATCGAGAACTTTTTGGATGACAAGCTCAACTTTGGAGGGACGTCGATCTATTGGTAGAGGAAATCGAAAATTTTAGGAATTTTACTATTAAATTTTGAAAAATTCTCCACAAAATTAGCTACCTATACTTGATGTTGCATAATATTAACTTCTGGTTCCATGTTAAATTTGGAATGTCTACAGGAAAGAGAATCAACATCACCCTTATGCATGCCTGAATAAATGACTCAGAGTTTTTCCACATCCACAAAATATGACCATACAAGTATTCTGAAATCCGACCTAATACGACCGATTTTGTGTCATTTCATAGATAAAATCTTCTATTTATTTTTGAAAAACTAAACATAAATGAATAATTACAGAGTTTTTAAATAAGTCTATAGAATAAATAAATTATAATTTGTAATAACCCTATATAATTCAGCCCTAACTTTTTGAAGTCATTATTTCTGACACAAAGTTGTTAAAAAATTAGTTTTTGCTTCAATGAAAGAATCCACTACTTTTTGGTGGTAGACAAAATTATGTTATCTCGACATCATAATTCACTAGCTGTATAAATACATCTAACATATGAAGCATTCATATTCAAATCGTAGTTTATTTTTTTGTAGGGTTTCTTTTCAACATCTTTCCATAAATAAAGATATTTTCGGTTAACCAATTACAGCATTTTAAGAGACCAAATTTTTAGGCATCGAGGAGGCAATGAAACGAGTAATCCAGATTTTAGCTTTATAAATCCGGAATGTGAAACGTAACAACACCGTTTTTGTATTAATGTAAGAACCTTAATTACTATTTGCGTGGTAAATAAAATATTATGGACCACCATGATTTAACATAATAATAGGTATACACAATTGTCAAATAAACTCATATAGTCATTAAAATTAAACAAATACGACCAGTGTGTACAGTATGCACAAAAAAGAGAATGAGGATAAAATATCGTTTCATTTATTTGTCAGGTAAAGTACTGTACTTAAAAGTAATGCCTCATCAACTACTTACTTATTTCCTTTCCCCAACAGATTTTTGTGATTTTTCAAATTGCTATTATTAGCTGGTACTATTGCTTTGAATCTCTGAAAATCGCAAATATAATTAATGTACTGAATAAATCTTCAACTATTTTCCACGAAGCATGATACGCAAATATAATGCATGTGGTAAATTACTAGTCAAGCATTTACTTCAAATGTCAATGGTCGATTATGATGTATCACATTTGAAATATTGAGCTCCTACCATATATGCTACGCTATAGGAGCATTAAGTTCGAATCGAGTTGTTCGAATCTTTAAATGAAGTTGTATGTTATTTCATTGCAGAGAAGTCATTCATTTACGAATGTCAGGGGTCAACAGGCTCAGTAAATGCCCATGTAAGTTGTGAGAAACATCATACGAGCTGGGAATCAATTAATCGATATTCCCCATCGCAAACTTTCAGTTTCCGATAATTCGCTTTCGACATTTCGCGAGGGGTCTCCTCCACTGACATCAATTTATTCCTTTCACGTTTCTGCGCCGCGCAAATGGTTTTTCTCCTTTGGTTCAACATTCTCATTTATAATTTTGCTCCGAAATGAAATATTGATTGCGTGCATAATTAAAAAAAAACGAAGTATGAAAAGGAACGAGAGAGTGCGAAAGATAAATCTCGTATAGTAGGAGTGAGTTATGAAATTTTGCCATATTCTCCTCCCTTTACTCCCCCTCTATCCTCCCCCGAAATGGGAGACGACAGCGTAGTCCCCGAGTCTCGGGCAAAAACAATGCGGGTACGGCAGACAATGGAGGGCCATAGCGAGAGAAGCACCCACGTTCTCATGGAAAATCCTCTGGAATTGTGTATGACATCTGAAAGATGTTTTCTGGATCATCAATGAGGAAAAAAATATCTATGAAGAGTAGCGGAGGGAATATTGAAGAGGAAAAGATACAAATTCACACCCACATATAAGTAACAAGTGACAGGGAATAAATTGTGCTCAGGGTTGGGTAGTAGTGCAGCATGTTAAAGCTACGGCTACTTTTTCCAGCAGCTGAAACTGTAGTACACTACATTTTGAAAGACGCAGTTGTCCAAATAGCAGCTGCATACATTTCCATCGTGGGTTAATGTTTTCAAATGCTACTTTTCCATTTTACTCTTACCAATTTAGGCATGAAATATCCTCTGGAACTCTGTACATCATTATGTATATGTTTTTCTGGATCATCTGCAAGAGAAAAATCACTCCTTTGCACTGAGTAGTGGAGAGAAAATGGAAGGAGCTAAATATGTTTAAGTTTAATGTCACGGGGTTGTTATATTGTACAGGGCTGGATAGTAGCTGGACGTCCATCGAAACGTCGGCCATGATAAAGGTGGAAAACCCGAGTCATCATTAAGGGTAGCCACAAACATCAGTTTGAAGTAATTTTCAACAGCAACCTTTCGTATAGACATGGTAGATCTATTAGATGGACTTGTTAAGGGTACAACAAAAAATATCTCTGTGTTAAAAATTCGAAAAAGTTGAACTGCGAAGTTTAATTGGAGAAACCTCAACTCATAATTTTAATAGCTAGAAGTAATTAGTACATTATGTAGAGTAGTTTTAGCCATATATTCTATAGGAATTGTTCAACTAATACCATCACATGAAAAATACTAGTAATGACTATGTAGTAATCTCTGTGAAACTTAGATGAATACTTAATAATTTGCAAAATATTATTATCACCTCAATCAAATCTCAATCAAATCATTTATATAATAAGAAAAATATTTTTACTATTTTCTAACAACATTGAGTATAGTCAAAAGTGACTCTGAGTAGCTGACATGTATACTTCTCATTACCTCTATGCTGTATAAACGCGTATAAGAGGCGCACCCCTCTTTTTAAGCGTCGAAGTTGAAGAAAAAATTTTGGGGCTTTTTTTTCCTCCTATGGCGAGGTTTTGTGGACCTAACTTCGAACTTTCGGCCATTATCAAAGCCTTCCGGACAGTCACACCGAGCTCTGATTTTTAATGCCGTTTTCCCCCCCGCCATTTTCCTAATGCACAGGTCGTAGAAGCTGTGAGTATGGGTCTTTTAAACTGTATTTAAATTTTACAAATTATATTTTGCTGTAAGCGATGACGAGCGGG